>CM075658.1:32239929-32809929 GCA_037954105.1 Canavalia gladiata
CATTTAAAAAATAAAGTATCCACTGTGTGGTTATTTCTTCCATAGAAAATACAGGTCTTATAAGGACCATTATTCTATGATCATCTTCCTAACTTATTATTTTTCATACCTTTGTTTTGGGAGAAGGAAGGTTGGTTATTAGATGAATTGAAGAAATTCTTAACTTTCTTACAGTTCAAGACTATAGAAAATTGTCATTCTTATTGTATAACCAAGTGGAAAGCTTTACTTTATGACGGAAGAGACTCCATCATTATTTGTGATATAAGATGAGAAAATTATTCATTTAATCCCATAAGGAAGTGAAGAACATAATCTCTATCCATGTAACTTCACACCAACTCAAATTTGCCATAAGAATAGTGGGGGAAACAATGGAAAGGTGGGAGGGGTTTGAAGTTTTCTAATTCATCCCATATGACCTTTAACTATGTTAAATAATCAGTGACTAGAGATTACCTTGTTTGTAGGTGAACATCCCTTCTTATAGATTTGATACTCAAGAAACATTTGCTTGCAACAATCTTTCACGAAGGTCTTTCCACACATCAAGAGATTTGTCCATCCAAAGAACAATTTAGCAATGGTGTTGATAATTGATTAACATATCCAGGATAATACCATGGTGTTACGTCGTTTTATGGTTCATATAGGGGATTAGATCTACCAAGTCACCGGATGGTACCAACTACACACTTAATATAGCATCAAAATAGAGGAAAGAAATTGGAAAATAGAGGAGGAAAATTGCTACATAATTGTGCAAGATTTAAGCAAACCACAAATTTTCAAGCTTTAAGCACAAAATCCTTTAAGAAAGAAAAGAATTTTTTATGGCAAATAAGTGTACATCCACTAGATCTAATTCAAGGTCCACACATCCCACACCATGAACACTTCAAAAATTTTCACATGAATTCTCAAATCAGCCCCAAAGCATCAAAATTTATTTTTAAGAAAATTTAACCAATTAAATTGTTTCTAAGGTGGCTAAAAGCACTTTAATCCCTCAAAATTTCACTTTAACCCTCAAAAATCATTAAAAATGGATGATGCTGACATTTAACCATCCAAAGCAAGATTTTATCTCTCATGATTTCAAAGAAAATGAGATCCATGGATCTTAGAGAAAGGTTCCACAAAAATAAGAAAACAAACCATAAAAATCAAGATTTAAAGCTTAAAAACATAAGTAGTAAAATCCTACTTGATGGAGACTCGATGATGGGTTTTTGTGGAGATTTGATGGCCAATCTTGGTCCCCCTTTAGTAGTCCACAAATATCTCTTAGTGGTGGTGGTGGGGCTTGGTAATTAGGAGTTAATTTTAGCTTAAAATTCAAAAGCTTAGACTTAAAGCAAAATTTTGGTGTTTTCGGGTTAGCTCAAGCTTTGGGAGAGTTTATAGAAATTACCTAAGTATTTATAAGGTGTAAACTACAACAAATGAGCCTCCCCAAGGCCTTAGTGAATTTGGCCACTTCAAGGGAAACTTAGGGATTAATTTCCCACTTAAGGATATTTTGGTAATTTTGCATGTAACTTCCATTTTCTAAAATAATTCAAAATGTGAGGTATTATCCTCTTAGGGTTACATTATTTCTAATCATGCTGATTTTGTCACCAATCAAGTTTTACTTACCCTAAGCATCGTTAATTTTAATTAAACAATGTTAATTAGTCTTTGTAAACACTCAATTATATCCTAGGCCCTCCATTTGTTAAATTAATCAAGAAACCAACAATAACCTAAATAATAAATAGATATTAAAGTTAACAAAAAGACAAAAGAGAAACAGAAAAGCAGAAAAGAAATTAAAGGGAGTAAAATAGCGGTATTAACGGAAAAGCAGATAACGGAAAAGAGACAAAAATAAAACAAACTAATAGGAAAGAAGAAAATAAAAATATAAAATATAAAAAAAAGAAAAGAGAAATAAAAAAATAATAATAATAAAATAGAAAATATAATAAATAAACATAAAAATTGAAAATAGAACGGCGTCAAAGGCTCCAGGGGGTTTCTTGATCTCAATCACCAGGTACAGAAAATTAACCCTCCTATTCGAATCGGACACCTCCGTGACAACCAGGTCAGTTTTCTCACATGTGGACATATGAAGTATGCATTAAAATCTGTGTGGTGTTGCATGTACACCCTGAATGTTATGTACATTGATCAGCATAGAGTTATACATATTTGGCTAGCTTTGAACTTATGCTCACGGTCTTGCGAATCAAACACCTTGCACGAATTCGAGTAAAATTTTATTTGAACTGAAGAGATAAGTAAATAAGGTAGGAGTAAAAATGAAATCCATCACAAATCTTGATTCACAGTTCACAAATCGAAAACTGCATGTGCATGGCTTAGTCCATTACGCTTGACTTAAGATAAGAATCCTATAGATTTGGCAAGAATGTAATCGGCCTAGCTATTACACAAATAATCGCCACCTCGACATCCAAGTCATGGTCATGAGCTAAACGGGTAGTTATTGAATCCAAAAGTGGCCTGATGGTCCTCTGCTACACGTCTCCTTTTGGTTATCTTATAGCACAACTCCATAATGGCGGTTGTGCAAAATGGAGAGCTAACAGACTTCAGAGGGAGCCAATTTGTTATTAACATCAGAAAAAGAACACACTGTAGAGGGCCTACGTAGCACAAAAGTGCTATGGTGAAACATTAGGAATAAGAACGCTACGCTTAAGCCATTCTGCGCCCTAGGTTCAAGGAATTTCAATTGAAGAATCATAATGCAGATAAACAATGGATCGATTCTCATGTTACTCAGTCCATGAACCTTGATGGCCTTGTGGGTGGCAAACCGAAGTCCAGCAACAGTATTTTGTAGTTCATCCTCTTCCCAAGGTAGTTGTTACATAGTTGTCCCGCCGGGGTTCCTGAAGCTTGCAAGATGTGTCACAACTTCTTTATCAAACATCGCATCGATTTCCAGCACACATCCGCAGTTTTCTTGAGAGATTGTTGAGGGTGGAAACTGTTGAAGCTTCCTTGTTGTCTTAAGCCAAAGAAGAGAGGAAACTGGTATTGAGCTTTTCACATGAAATAGAAAAGATGCATGCATGCACGCTTGTCCACTTAAGCTTGTACCAAAACTGACGGTCCAACCCGAATCACTTGAAAATGAGCCAAGATGCATCAATTAGTTGATGTATGGAAAGTTCAATGAAGATAATACTTTGTCTTAAAGGTCAAGGGGTGCATATATGGAGGATTCTGCTAGTAGTAATGTTCGGGAACCATATACTCAAGGAGCTTGCTCCGACTCAGGGTCTATACATGAATGTTTTGGATCCTTCTAATTGCCTCATTGATGCAAAGGATGTTGAATCGTCAGGCCTTCACTCCCATCTCGTCCAAGCTATGAAGGAGTCATTCAGGATCGGAACCACGTGTAATGGGTGCAATCTTTCAGCACATAAGCATCGAAGGAAGGCGCCATTGAACATGAGAAGTGATGCTTTCCTGTGATCACTCCAATAAGAATAAATTGGTCATTCCTATCGTTTTCTCTCAAAACATACGATCGCACGTTCACCTGGTTCAGGGCTACCAGTGTAGCGACAAAAGCTTGAATGTCCATGCACGTAGTTTTCTCAACATGCAACTAGGTGGCTAAGTTTCAGAGTAGCAAGGGTTGTCTTAGTCTATACATAATAAGAGGTGCCCTACACTCCGTATTCTGGCAGGGGCTATGTATCCGGTGGTGGAAGTGGCCGGAGAGAAGATCTACATCACCGTTTGTCAGTAGGCAGCCATCCAAATCAACAAAACCCCCCACTCTACGATTTCTCAAGATATCTTCATGCAAGTGAATCTATACGTAGTGTGGCATACATCAAGACGTCATAAGTAACCATTGATGATGCCCTCCTTGCCATGATTCCTTGAGTGAATGTATTTATGGTTGGAGAGTCCATGTTGTCATGGCTAATGGTTGTGTTGTTGTCCCTGTCGGATTAAAGTTGATCGCAGCTCAAAGGCACACTGTTCCTATGGTCGCGCTCGTTGGGAGTCCAGGTGTTGTGTCCCAAAACTTGAAGCTAAAAGTGGTGAAATGGGAGGTCGTTGAAGCTTTCCTTGCCCGAGAAATCCTCTTGTTCAAAAAGCATGATTTCTTTCCTGCTTGTAAGATCTGCCAAGTTGCATTTGTTAGATTTGTCACTTATATAACACTCCTAAGGATAAGGATATGTCCCACCAGCAAAGTCTACAGGGAACTCTCTCTTTCTGCTCTGTTGTTGGGTTGGCCTATGAGTTTGATTGTTCATGGAAGATGTTTGTTGAGGTCCAGGTGAGTTTGCTTTTGTTCAAATTCCATCACTTCAGAAGCCAACATTGGAAAGACTGCCTAGACTATAAGGCATGCTGTTACAATGTTAGGAAAATCTCATCTTCATTGGCTAAGGAAAGCCGTGGGTGGAGGAAGTTACTACGTTCCCATGCAGAGCATATGCAAGTTATGAAGCCACAAAGGTAATGTTAAATGTAATCAAGGGTACTAGGAACTCGAACCATGAGCTTGACGTGGTGGCTCATTGGCAGCACATAGAGCCCCAAGACTTGGGTTCAAATCTGCCCAACGTTTTTTCAAGATACCTTTAAACAGCCCAAACTATCAACAAGTAAGGATAATTAATGAGCAATGATCACAAACAAGAGAGGCAGCCTAATGGTTAAAGCATTTTGATGACCTTAGAGGTTGGTTTTCAATCCTTGCATGCAACCATTTTCTCATTGGGAATCAGGATTGCTCAATTTTAACATGCCTTTCTTAGAATTACAGGATGAGGGTGGGCCATGCCACCAATTACAGGCCATATTTTTTAATATTTTTAGTGGGTTTACAATTTTCATCTAGGTCTGTAAAGTTAAATAAATTTTTATTATTACCTCTTTTTACAATCCATTTTTTTTAGGTCAAGCTTAGATTTTTTTAAATTCTTTTATTCAATTCAATTTTTTTTATCAAATTTAATTCTTTTCCTAAAAGTTTTAATTCAAAATTTTTTTTCTTTCTTTTCTTTTTCTCAAGTTTTAACCCAATTTATTTCTATTCCTCAAGTTCTAAACAAATTCAAATCGCATTTATTTCTATTCCTCAAGTTTTAAACAAAGTTCATCTTATTCAAATCCAATTTGATTCTTCTCCTCAAGTTTTAAATAAAATTCATTCTTGTTCGAATCCAATTTAATTCTTTTCCTTAAGTTTCAATCAAAATTCCTTTTTTAGATCAAAATTTCATTCTTTCCCTCAAGTCCAAAATCAAGTTCAATTCTTTCCCTCAAGTCCTAAATCAAGTTCAATTCTTTTTCCTCAAGTCAAAATCGAGTTCAATTCCATTTTTTATATTTCAAAATGAAAAATTAAGTTCAATTCCTTTTTCTTAAATTTCAAAAATAAAAAATCAAGTTTAATTTCTTTTTCTTAAATTTCAAAATCAAAAATTAAGTTTAATTCCTTTCTTTCAAATCATGTCCGTTCTATTCAAGTTTAGTTGAAATTTTCAAAATTCAAAAAAATTAAGTTCAAGTCTTCCCACTTTAAAATCAAATCTTCAAATTTTAAATCAAGTTTAATTCTTTTCTTTCAAATCAAGTTCTTTTCAAAATTATTTCTTATTTCAAATCCAGCCCATTTCTTTTTTTTATCTTTATTATTTTCAAAGTAAATTCATTTTGGAATCCTAGTCTCACGAATGAACCCTAAGCACAAACTGGTAGTTTTTTCTGTTGTTTGATGTTTAGGGATTCGTATGGATCCCAATGCAGCCGTAGTTGTCTTAGATCCTATAACACCCTAAAAGCAAATACCGATTCACGCTTAAGTCGATCATTCAATTCCATTTTTAGTTTGTTATCTCATGATGCGGAATTCATTTTAGGAAATACTTATATGAAAATATGGTAAATTTTTTTTTTAAAACTGTTTGATATAAAATACGAGCCTCGTCGATATTGATAAGTGAATTTCTACATACGTTCAAAACCTTAGGAATACTAAGTGTTCATATTGTTCTTTCCGTTTGTCATTTGCATATATTAAATACACAAGACTCAAGCATATCATACACATCATAGAATAATTATACATAACATATCATATAGACCATAAGTCTTAGGCCCGTGAGCCTTATCATATAGTTATTACAAATTGTAAACTTACAACTATTATACAATATATACATAAGTTAGCTAAGACTACATATTAGTAATTAGGATGCTCGCATCGAATTATTTTTTGACATTAGTGCGATGTACACCTCCCAGAGAGAGTGCCTCACGTCTGCTTCAAGTACGTGAACTGCTACCATAATGAATAGAATCCAAGGTGTCTGGGAAGAAAGTAGATATGAAATAATATACTAAAATTCTAGATTTTATTGGTGTGGTTCTCACTTATAAGTGAGACTTTGGATGTAAAATTTTAAAGTATTTGATAATGTGTATTTATGAACTACCTTCACAAATTTTCTTAGGTATTATGAATTTATACAATTTTACATAAATTTTAAATTTATAATACTTATATCTAGACTTGTTAGAAAAAGTTCCTAAAATATAACACCATTTAAAAAATTTTAAATTATACAAATAGACTTCCATATAATAGGTATAAGGAAGTATTCACTTTCAAAATTTAGTAAAAAATGGAATTATTTATTATTTTATAAAAGTATTCATGTTCACAAAGAAAATGCTTGTGCCATAAGCTTGAGCATTGATGGATGCTACCTGGTTGATCTTGCCAGTAGTCATATGCTTGTCTCAAAGATTAAGTTGTGTGTGTGTAAGTATGAACTAATTCAGACTGTGAAACTGCGGATGGTTCATTAAATCAGTTATAGTTTGTTTGATACTATCTACTACTCGGATAACCGTAGTAATTCTAGAGCTAATACACGTAACAAATCCAGACTTCTAGAAGGGATGCATTTATTAGATAAAAAGTCGACGCAAACTTTGCCTATTGCTTTGATGATTCATGATAACTTGTCGAATCGTACAACCCTTGTGCCAGTAATGCATCGTTCAAATTTCTTCCTTATCAACTTTTGATGGTAGGGTAATGGCCTACCATGGTGGTGATGGGTGATGAAGAATTAAGGTTCGATTCTAGAGAGGGAGCCTGAGAAACGGCTACCACATCCAAGGAAGGCAACAAGCATGCAAATTACCCAATCCTGACATGGGGAGGTAGTGACAATAAACAATAATACCGGGCTCATTAAGTTTGGTAATTGGAATGAGTATGATCTAAATCCCTTAACAAGGATCCATTGGAGGGCAAGTCTGGTGCCAGCAGCCATGGTAATTCTAGCCCCAATAGCATATATTTAAGTTATTGCAATTAAAAAGCTCATAGTTGGACATTGGGTTGGGTTCCGCCTCTAGTGTGCATCGGTTGCCTCGTCCTTTCTGCCAACGATCTGCTTCTGGCTTTAACTAGCCAGGTCATGCCTTTGGCATTGTTACTTTGACAAAATTAGAATGCTCAAGGAAAGCCTACGCTTTGGATACATTAACAATGTGTATTTATGAACTACCTTCACAAATTTTCTTAGGTATTATGAATTTATACAATTTTACATAAATTTTAAAATTATAATACTTATATCTAGACTTGTTAGAAAAAGTTCCTAAAATATAACATCATTTAAAAGATTTTATATTATACAAATATACTTCCATATAATAGGTATAAGGAAGTATTCACTTTCAAAATTTAGTAAAAAATGGAGTTATTTATTATTTTATAAAAATATTTGAAACCTAGTACTTTACGATAGTTATTTCTTTTTTTCCAATCTATTCACAATGTTATATATATATATATATATATATATATATATATATATATATATATATATATATATATATTTGAGTAATAGATCCTTGGAGTAGTAGAGACCAATCTGAGTAATGGGCCAATCTTCTTTAACTACTTGCTACCCTAATAGAACATTGAGTCTTTTAGATAGAAATCCATTAGATCTATTATTCCTTAATATTAAGATACAAGGATTAGACATGAAAAATTGGTCAATCCCAACAGCCTTAATGTATAGAGTATAGTATAAGATAATGAATACTGTTAATTCAAAGGTGTTACTTACAAACAAAAACAAGAGCTAATGTGTGTGTTCCAAAAATTATAACGTAGGACAATATAATCCTCCCACAAAAATGGATAGTGTGAACACTGAATTATATCCGAGGATAAATTTAAAACTCGAAATATTTTTTTAAGCAAAAGATGATTTAGTCTAAAATTGTTAAAAAATTATCAAAATAGAAGTAATAAAAAAATAATATAAATAATAAAAAGAAAAATAGAATTAGAAAAAATTTTAAAAAAAGAAGAAAAAGGAAAAAAAATAATAAAAGAAGGCCCCTGTCAAAAAATTTTTTTTAAAGAAAAAGAAGTAGCATGGTCAAGAGGAGGGAGGCTTCATTCGTCTATAAAAAGAGACTTGGTGCACTTGAAAGGGGTTTTTCCATTTTTTTCTGATTTTTGGAGGAGCTTGGCTTTGCATTTACAAAATTTGTTCCTCTGAAGATTTGAACCTGAGGAAGAATATCAAAAAGAGAAAGAACGCTCACTCACAGGTACTAGTGGTGAAAAGAGGCACTCAATTGCAATTGGTTCTTGGCAAAAATGGAGATTGAAGCTTTTGTAATGTAAAAGCTTTTGGAAATCTGCAAATTCCAGGTATGTATATCCTGTTTCTGAAAATCCAATTTCAATCACCAAAATAAACACAAATCTATTATGGATTCTAGTAAAAATTTAGATTCAAGTCAAAATTTGTGTAAAATGCATCGATTCTTGATTTAACTGTATGTTAAGTTCCCTGTTCTTGCAACTTTAACACAAATCACCGCATTAGAAGAAAAATCAGTGGTAGAGAACATAAGCTCCCACAAAAATGGATGGCGAGGACAATAATTTTTCCAAATAAGGAATCATCCAAGGCTGATCATACAAAGTAGATTATTGAGTCTTCTAGTGATAACAAATGTTGAACCATCATGTGCTTGTCTATATGTCAAATACGAGTTGAGTAAAAAAAGAATTGAAGTTGTTGCCTCTAATGCGAGCGCTTGTGTCATTGGTCAAAATATATCTGGGCAATAGGAGGGCTAGCATATCATAATAGGCCAACTGGGCAACAATGGGCCTCTCTAATTTTCGTGCTTAAGCAAGCTGCCCCTCTAATTGAGCCATGCCTTCTCGATTAGGCTCAGGGGATTCTAAATTGGGCCACGCCAACTCCCCTTTCAATTAGGCCTTGCTGCATATTCAAAATGGGCCACACTAGCTGCTCCTCAACGCCTAATGCTAGTTGCTTTTTAATTGGGCCATGCTAATTGAGCCCGAAAGCAATGATAGCTCTAATTAATTTAAAATGATACTATAATATTCAAGTAATTTTCTTCAAACAATTAATTTGGGTCAAGCCAATTCCTTTTTATTTTGAAATCACGTCCTTTTGCTTTTCTTTTAAATTGAATTTGGGTCAAGCACATTTCCTCCATTTTTTTTTCTAATTTGGATCAAACCCAATAGGTTTCATAGTTCAAAATTAGTAAGTTCGATTTAAAAAGTCGATTTGCAAAGTTGTTTTTTTTTTAAAAATAAAAATATATCTTTTAAAATTTCTTAAATTCGCGCAACAGATTCTAATACGAGAAAATAGTGTTCTTTACTGTTCCGTATTTTAATTCGTGCAGATTCAAACACGGTTTATGATAGTTTGAATTTTGCAAGCATGTGATTTTAGAAAATCACTGTTTCTACTAATTCCACTTAAAAATGTCTGTTTTTAGATTTTCTGAAATACGTGCAACGAAGTCTAATGCAGGAAAGTAGCGTTCTCTATTGTTCCATATTTTAATTCATGCAGATTCAAACAAAGCTTACAACGGTTTGAATTTTGCAAGCACGTGATTTTAGAAAATCACTGTCCTAAAAATGTCTGTTTTTGAATTCTCTTAAATTCGTGCAACGGATTCTAATCCGGGCAAGTAGCGTTCTCTACTGTTCCATATTTTAATTCATGCAGATTCAAATACGGCTCACAACAGTTTGAATTTTACAAGCACGTGATTTTAGAAAATCATTGTTTCTGCCAATTCTGCCTAAAAATGTCTATTTTTGGATTTTCTGAAATTCATGCAACGAATTCTAATGTGGGCAAGTACCATTCTCTACTATTCCGTATTTTAATTCATGCAGATTCAAACACAGCTTATGACAATTTGAATTTTGCAAGCACTTGGTTTTAAAAAATTGCTGTTTTTACTAACTTCATTCAGAAAAACCAATTTTTACCTAAAATTGCCCTTTTATTTTCAAAAAACTCAAGTATCTTAACCAGAACTACGTAGCCTTGAATTTCCCACTGCACCAGGGAATATGTAGGAGCAGGATAAGTCTTGTTAGGCTATTTTCCTAACCTATTTATTTATATTCCATTTAAAAAGGATCAAACAGTTTTCAAAAATATCAAAATGACACACTCAGTTTAAGGGTATTGTTCTTTAGAACAGACGAATAGGATGCTTAATACCTTCCCTACTCGTAACCGATTCTCGAACCTATATTTCTTCCTCAAGTTAGGGTTTTTCCAAATATTTTTCCTTTAAAAATAAAATTTGGTGGTGGCTCCACTATGATTGTTCAATTCTTTCTAAAATTTTTAGCAAGTTCGTCATTTCGTTGTAATTACGATTACGACAGATAGTAGACAGAGGTACTCCGTTCCAGCCAAGACCAACTCCAAAAGTCCAAGAAATTAGATAATATGAGTTTAGAAAAGTAGAAATAATATTTGATAGACAAAATTCTTTTAGCTCAGCTAGATCAAAAGCAATTAAAATAGAAGATTTTAGATCAACTAGAAGATCATTCTCAGTAGCATCCCAAACTACTCCCTCGGTTATCAACTTAGAGGGAATAAACCCATCAACCACTATACCTAGATAGCCTACCGAAAAGATGAAGAGGAAAACCAAAGGTCTATCCAATTCCTAACTTACTCCTCTCTGAATGATCATTATGAGGTTATTTGATTTTAACATAGATAAAGATTCCCTAAGAAAAAATTTATTCTGAGGAATGGGAACCTCAAGGAAATTGGTTTTTAAATATGACAAAATAAAAGATATCAAATACAATAATAATTTTATGAATTGTTAGGAAAAGTAAAATTAAACATTCCTTTTTTTGATTGGTTCCATGCGTACATAGTCAAAAACAAAATAGACTATCCATTCCAAACAAAATTAATAGGTCTTAGATCTATAATTTCATCACAGCATGGCACCTCAAGGATTGTAATATGGTCAAATCTGAGCTACCCCATCCAACCAATTTCAAGTTCCAAACATTAGGGATGACAAAAATAACTCTACCATGGCATCACCGTTCAAAACTCAAAATGAAGAAGAGTCTATTTCTCCAAAAGACATAAAAATTCTTATGGAACAATCAAATTACACTAATAAATTCCTCCAAATTTTAGGGGAAAGAATCTCTTCAAAAGACAAAATAAACATACCATCTATCAAATCAAAAAACGTAATTGAAAAGTCTATCTTTAAACCATTCAAGATGAATAGTAAAGTTACAAAAAGACATAGAAATTCTAAACGCAAAATCAACGTTAGAAGCTAATCCTAACCCAAGTGAACTTCTAACTAAAATAAATGAACAAATTAAACTTTTAACAACAAGAGTCCCTAATACTCCTCAACAAATAGATAAGGCATCTATAACCAGACCTCGAACAAGACCTCTAACCAGAAGCCACATAGGTCTATCAATCAATACTCTAATAAGAGTAAATTCAACTCATGGATCAGATGAAGAATCTAATTCAAAATCAATGATCAAGGTTAATCCAGTAATTAGTCAAACACTAAATTAGAAAAATCCTTTAAAATTATATTATTAAAAGGCTACAACACTAGAATTATTAGAAGAAAGAGACCCCAACTTTAAAATTTTTAGCACCAATAATATATATGAATGGAATATAGATGGCCAGATAAAGTGAAATATTATTAATACACTCCAACATATGAAAATGGTACCAATTGCTTACCAAACCACATATGATTGTATAGAACAATTTTTATGTCTTCTGGGCAGTTAAAAGAATGGTGGGATAACTACCTCACTGATAAAGAGAAAAACAGGATATTTCCAGCAATAAAAACTGAAACTGATGGAGAATCAATCACTAGCAATGGGGGAAACAATCCCTGATGTTGTGAACACAGTAATATTTACTTTTATAGCACAACATTATATAGGAGATCCATCCTTATGGAGAGATAGGTCTGCAAAACTTCTATCCAATCTTAAATGAAGAACCTTAGCATACTTTAGATGGTATAGAGACACTTTCCTCACTAGGGTTTACACAAGAAAAGACAACAAGAAACCATTTTGGGAAAAAATATTTTTAGCTGGACTTCAAAAATATTTGGGAGACAAGGTTAGAGATAAGATAAGAAGTAAATCCTCTAACAGAGAAATACCATATGACCAGTTAAGTTATGGTCAATTAATAGCATTCAGCCAAAAGGTAGCATTAAAGATATGTCAAGATGACAAAATCCAACATCAATAAGCCAAAGAAAAAGCCGAGACAAGAAAAGAACTAGGATTTTTTTGAGAACAATTTGGACTCCCAAGATATTCTAAAAAGAAACCAAAGCCTAAACCAAAATTCAAGGATAAACTAAAAAATCATAAAGCTAATACACCCCCTAGAAAACTGAAAAAGACATCTAGTCTAAACCCAAAATAGACATGAAAATTTCTAAGAAACCAGTAATTTGTTATACATGTAACAAACCTGGTCATATTAGCAAATATTCTAGATTAAAAAGAAAAATGAAAACTATAAACCTAGACCATGATGTCAAAAAAATAAATAAATAATTTTTTAATCAA
Source organism: Canavalia gladiata (assembly GCA_037954105.1). Taxonomy (NCBI): domain Eukaryota; kingdom Viridiplantae; phylum Streptophyta; class Magnoliopsida; order Fabales; family Fabaceae; genus Canavalia; species Canavalia gladiata. The sequence goes on from CM075658.1 coordinate 32,252,924, forward strand.
AACATTGAAGGAGGAATCTACAAAAGAAGATTCCAATGATCTAAACCAAATTCAGCAGATGACGTGCCTGATTTAGGAGAAGAGTCACTACAAATAAATGTATTGACAAGATAACAAGATCTCTTGTTTGAAGCCATTAACTCAATCCCAGATCCGTTTGAGAAAAACCAATATTTTGATAAATTAAAAACATTTTTGGAAGAAAAAAGGCCAAAAAATAAAAATTTGATATCATAAACAAATTTGACTTAAAACAAACATTTAAAAGAATAAAGAAGGCTTCCATTAAACTTTTGATGATACAAGACCTCTAGATAGAAATTAAAAATCTCAAGGAAGAGATTAAAGAAATAAGAGACCAGCAACAAATATGCCAGATGCTGTTATTACAATTAGGAGACATTTCTGATTATTCTAACCATGAAATTTCAAAATATAATCCCAAAGAAATTAATCTAGAAGAAGATTTCTTAAGATTAATAAACCAATTCAAAATTTAAAAATTTTATGTTAATATCAAACTAAGAATAGAAGAATTTATATTAGAAATAGTAGCCTTATTTGATACAGGAGCCGACTCAAATTGTATCTTGGAGGGATTAGTCCTGACAAAATATTTTGAAAAAACTACATAGTAACTTAGTACAAAAAGTAGCTCAAAATTAGAAATAAATTACAAACTATCCAAAGCCACTATAGAAAATGAGGTCTCTAAGTTAAAATATTGTTCCTATTAGTTAAAGACTTCAAAAACGAAATCATATTAGGAACACCATTCATTAGGAAACTTTTTCCACTAAGAATATCAAATGATGGTATCATAATAGAATACATAGGCCAGGAGATTAATTTTAGGTTTATCAGAAAAATTGTTACAAAATCCCCAAATCTCCTCCAAAATAAAACAAACCAAATAAATTTTTTGAAAGAAGAAATTTCTTTCAAAAAAATTTAGAAACAACTAGAACAAACAAACATCCCAAACAAAATACACATTTTGTTAGATGAAATCGAGAAGATAGTTTGCTCAGATCTACCACATGACTTTTGGGAAAGGAAAAAAACACATAGTAGATCTCCCATATGAAAAAAGATTTTCAAGAAAAACATATCCCTACAAAAGCAAGACCAATCCAAATGAATGAAGAACTTATTCATTATTGTCAAAAAGAAATTCAAGATTTAATATCCAAAGGATTAATCAAGAAAAGTAAGAGCCCATCGTCATGCTTTACTTTTTATGTTAACAAACAAACTAAGATTAAACAAGGTAGTCCTCGATTAGTCATTAACTATAAATCACTCAACTAAGCCCTCCAATGGATTAGATATCCAATACCAAACAAAAAAGACTTATTAAATAGACTTCAATCCGCAAAAATCTTCTTAAAATTTGACATGAAATCAGGATACTGGCATATTCAAACTAAAGAATCTAATAGATAGAAAACAACTTTTACCGTCCCATTTGGCCAATAGGAGTGAAATGTCATGCTATTTGGATTAAAAATTGCCCCCTCTGAATTTTAGAGAATAATAAATGAAATCTTTAATCAATATTCAAAATTTTCAATTGTCTACATTGATGATGTGTTTACTTTTTGACAATCTATTGAGAAAAACCTTAAGCATATCAATATCTTTGTAGGAAACATAAAAGAAAATGCCCTAGCAATTTCAAATACAAAAATTAATATTTTTCAGACCAATATTAGATTCCTTGGGCACATGCCCCACCCAGGAAATATTACACCCATAAATAGATCAATAGAGTTTGTAGATAAATTCCCAAATCAAATTATTTACAAAAATCAATTACAAAGATTTCTGGGATATCTAAATTATGTAGGAGACTTCCTACCCCAATTAAACAATACAATAAAGCCATTACATCATCGATTAAAGAAAAATCCACCTCCTTGGACGAATGAACATACAAATATCATAAAACTAAAAAAAAGCAAAAGTAAAGTATCTTCCATGTCTCCATCTTCCAATTTCCTAGGCCCCAAAAATATTTGAAACAGATGCATCAAATATAGGATATGGTAGAATCCTGAAACAAAAAATCAACAACAAAGAGCATATCATTGCATACACTTACAAACATTGGAATCCTGCATGTAGAAGTACTCCACAGTCAAAAAGGAAGTTTTAGCCATTATTCTTTGCATTTCAAAATTTCAACTAGATTTTCTCAACTAAAAGTTTCTTATTAAAGGTTATTGTAAATTAGCCAATGAAATTTTACAAAAAGATGCCAAGAACTTAGCCTCAAAATAGATTTTTGCTAGACGGCGAGCTATTCTAACTGTTTTTCATTTTGACTTCAAACTAAAGTGAAATAATCAAACTCTCTCCTTGATAACCTCACTCGTAAATATTTACAAGGAAAGTAAATTTATGACAAGATCAGCGGACAACCTTGCCACTAAGCAAGGTCGTGGAAGTAAGAGTATAGTAATTTTTGGTATAACCACAAGATCTAAAATGGATCATCTACCCAAACTAGGTCATTAACCTAGAAACATACTAAGCAAGAGTCATTGACTCAAACCCAAGAAAAAACTGCTAAACAGACAAAGGCAGACTATGTCCTTCCTGTCACCACTCTGATGGCCTTACAAGACCAAGGCTTGACAAATCTCATGAAAAAGACTTGGGCAGATATTGCCTCAAAAGGAGAAGATGACTTAGACCTAGCAACCTTAATTCAAAACATTGCAACTAAACACATTATAATAAATAACCCAAAGCAAAAAAAAATCTCATCAGACATAATCTCCCAAACAGCAACATCTAAACCACAAACCAAATTTGTACCCTTGCACAAGTTCCAAAGTATACTCCAATTAGAACCTGAATACTTGGAAAAAAATCCCTACACAAATCCCTCAAAAAATCTATCCAGAAGGGTTTCATTACAAACCCTCATCTATCAACAAAACCACACAATTTTACGAATTTATATTGATATACTTAGATTTTGCATCTATCAAGCATTACAAGGACCCAAAAGACCCTTCAAACATTACTCAATCAATAATACAGGTACTTAAAGTCCTTACCCCAACCACATTTGGGAAAAATCCAAACCAAATGAAAAAATTTGCCCATAATTTTAACCTAATAGGTTAATAATTACTAGGATTAGGTGGAATCTTGGTGTAAAAATTTTTTGCTTTAGAACAAGGCAAATAAACACTCCTAGCTAATCTATTTTAAAAGATAAAAAATATTAATTCACTAGTTGGTCCCTCCAATGGTGGGAATTCTTTAGACCAAAAACAGATATTCTTCCCAAAGACATAATGGACAAATATCTAACATTTGACAAAATGATTGACAAACAAGAATTTTGGATTCCAACTAGCCTAAAATATTTCTCAATCTTCTCCGTAGCCTAGATATTCTCATGGAAATACAAGTTTGGGAAACAAGACAATGAAAACCAACTACCTACACTTCAAATAAACGCCTTTGTAAAATGGTGGCCAAAATTTAACGGATTCAAGAAAAACAGTGCACAAGTCCAATTGTGGTTCCAATCCAATCCAAACCAATTGAAAGAAGCTAATCTAGAAACATGCATTTTTATAAATCAAAAAGTCCAAGATAACAATGGCACTAGCTACTTCACAAACAAAAAATGTTTTTCAAAAAATTTGCACGATATCTTAAACTTTTGCAAGAAGACAAAGCAAAACCCTCAAAAAAGACAAAGCAACTCAGTTCATCATCTTCAGAGGTCTCCATGAGTGATTTCTACCAAAATGAAGATGTCTACTGCTTTTTCATAGACTTTATGGAAGAATAAAATTTTGTAATCGAAATGATAACAATAGTTCTAGTCCTGTAACCGATACTATACTTCTTAGTTGATTATAAAAGGAATGCTCGACTACATTGTGAGACACCTTTTGAGACACCAATCATAAAGAGAGTTAGAGAGAGAAGGTTCAAGATACTTCTTCGTAAGCTTTTCTTCTTTAAATAAAATCTCTTTCTTTTGATATTTTCATCCCTCTCACATCGGTTCAATGCAGACTACCATCGTTCCAGTTTCTTTTATTGTTTGTTAATCTTTAACACTATTCATCTTCTAGTATTCTATGTTTTAGACTAATCGGTTTCCAGTTCGCTCTTTTAATGCTTCGATATTTAAATTTCGCATTTCTGCTTTAACATTTGCAATCTGTCTACTTTCCTGCTTTCCTTCTTTACCTAGTTTATTATTACCTGTTAATTCATACTTCTAGTACAAACACACATACATACACATACACACACACACACACACACACACACACACACACACAGATATATATATATATATATATATATATATATATATATATATATAGTGCTTAATTAGCTTATGTTAAAAAATAGACAACTTTATATTTAAACCTTGATATGTGATGATAAAATATGAAAATGATGGAGTAGTTTTATATTATTTATTTATATTTTTTTATAAATTAATTTGTTAGGTTGTTATATAATTAGATAATGTTAGAATATTTTAAATTTATATTTCCTCTAAATAATGTTACAACTTTAAAAAAATTAGATAATGTTACAACTTTAAAAAAATTAGATAATGTTACAACTTTAAAAAAATTAGATAATGTTACAACTTTAAAAAAACTAGAAAAATAATATTTTTTACTCCAAACTCTTAAAAATATTAACTTCTACAACATTTTAGTATAGAATTCAAGAAGTGTACTATATAAATTCTTGAAAGACAAAAATTCCTATTCAATTAATCATGGGGTATTGGCCTGGATATGACAAAATGTTAATTGAAGGTTGAAAACCTCATTCGATATATTAGAAAATATTTAATTAAATTATAAGGAGATATTGGGTTGAATAATAAGATTATTAAAAGAAGACTATGAGGCTTTAAGTTTTGAAAAAAAGGCAAAGACTTCAAGTGAAGTTGAGATGAGAACTAGAATGATTAATTAGCATGCATCATGTGCATAAAAATTGTTTTTGTAAATCATTAGTAGAGGACAAGTTGCAAGCCTTTCTATGAAATGGAACTAGGAAATCTAAGGGTTGCCTTATGTGGAAATAGACTAGAGTTCATGATAGTGGGAACTTTCGAACCTAAGGGGTACGTGACTAGGTTTAAGCCTTCTAATAGCCTAGGGTTGCTCCTTGTAGTCAGGACTACTCTAATCGCACTTAGCTGGCTTGATAAGATCCTTAAGACTATCATTATTAGTTAAGAAATTTCATGGTGCCGTAAAATGATGATGATTTGAGTGTTGTCAAGGGCAGGCTATGGTTTGAAATTGGATCTCGATAATCCATATTATTTGATAAGGTGATAATGGTTTGGACCTGCATGCATGTGCATATCGTAGGAATGATCAACTCTAGATCAGTAAGGATTATTGTGGTATGAGACATAGTTATACCTTAGCCTAGCCTGAGTCTATCATCATAGAAAAGTTTTAAGAGAATGATAAAGAGAAAATATATGTATACATTACATATGAAGATTGTCTTTATGATAGTTCTTTGCAAATATAAAAGACTTATATGTTGCTTATGTTTGAATAAAAAATATATATGTATATACTACTCCTAGTTGGACTTTACTTGCATGGAAATTTCTTACTCCCCTACTATTATTCTTCTATGTAAAATGTTTTACTATGTTAATGAGATTACATGATGGGCAGACCTCACCTCGACAAAAAGATTGAGGTAGATGAAAAGAATGGGGAATGGGTTCGACACCCACCCAATGTTGGGAATCATTATTATGAGAATATTCCAAGATAGAGAGACCACTTGGATGAGTAATTCATCTTCTCAAGTTTATCCTTGTCGCAACTGCAATTACAACGAGACGATGGACTCGCTAAAATATTTTAGAAAGAATTTTATTTGATAAGTGGAGTCGCCACCAAATTTTTATTTAAGGGAAAAGATTTGGAAAAACCCTAACTTGAGGAAGAAATTCTAGGTTCGAGAGTCGGTTACAAATAAGCAAGGTGTTAGGCACCCTACTCACCCATTCAGAAGAACGGTACCCTTAAACTGAGTGTGTGACTTATTTGAAAACTGTTTGATCCCTTTAATTAGAATAGGAAATAAATAAGTTAATGGAAAGATAGCCTGATAGGACTTGATCCTGCTCCTACGTATTCTCTGGTGCAATGGGAAACTCAAGGCTTACGTAGTTCTGATTTTGAAGACTTGATCTTCGAAGGTGCTTGGAAAACAGAGTATTTTCGAAAATATTTTAAAGAAAATCCTTAGTCCATATATGCACAAGATCCAAGGCAAACGAGGGCTGCACTGGGATCTATATGAATCTCTAAACATCGAACAGCAGTGAAGCCGCCAATTCTCATTTAGAGCTCATTGCGTGAGACTTGGGATTCCAAGACGAGGTTTCTTTTGCGATTATTTCAAAGGATTCTTAGTCCACATATGCACAGGGTCCAAGAAAACTAAGGCTGCACTGGGACCCATATGAATCCCTAAACATCGAACAACAGAAAAAGCTATCAGTTCATGTTTAGAGTTTATTGCATGAGATCTAGAATTAATGAATTTAATATGAAAATAAGAATAAAAAAAGGGGAATAGGCTTAGGTAAAAAAGATTGGGCTTGACCCTAAAAAGAATGGATTTTGATTTCAAAATTGAGAGAAAGGATTTAGCTTGATTCAAAAATAAAATGAACTTGATTTGAATTGGAGAAAAGGAATTGAACTTGATAAAATATACTTGGTTTGAATTTAAGGACTTGATTTGAAATAAAATAAATTTGATTTGAATTTAAGGAAAAAAATTCGATTTAATCTGAAATAAAATTAATCTTGATTTGAAATTTGAGGAAAAGAATTAAACTTGATTTGAAATAAAATCAGCTTGACTTGTAGAAATGAATTAAACTTGATTTAAAATAAAATAAAATAAACTTGATTTGAAATGTGGGTTTGAATTGTACTTGATTTAAAATGAAATAAATTTGATTTAGACTTAAGGAAAAGAATTATTTTTTATTTTTTTATTTATTATCCCTTTTTTATTTTTTTGGATTTGGTCATTTATTTTATTTTCCTATTTGTAGGTCCAATCCTCTTTAATTCCATGTAACCCGTTAAGTGGGCAACCATGAGTGTGTAGCAAAGTTTAGGCTCTTCTGATGCAAGATGGCCCAATCTTCATGTGCAGAACCCAACTATTAATATCAAAGACAACACACTTGGCTCATTATATAGGCGACAGGACCCATTCATCAAAGGTAGCCTGACCCAATCTTCATGTGCAGAACTCAATTTTAATTCGTTACCATTCAAAAGGACCCATTCACAAGCGGAGACATTTGAGAATTTAAAAATAAAAGGTTGTGAACAGGTACTGAACCCGAAACTCAAAGGTCGTGGGTGGTGAACTAATCCACTAAGTTGAGCTTCTTACTAGGTCATAGCATCCCCGGATATCAACTTTAGTAAGGATTGGAGGTTTACCGCATCATTCTTTGACCCGAGGCTTTTACTTTTTAGACCAAATGCATGCTGCCAAGTTCAGTGCTAGAAAACTCATGCTTGTTGATGCCTCAAAACAGAGCAGATATTAACCTTCCAAAAAGTGCTGATTTGTAAAGGAGGGGCACCACCGTTACTCGTTATGGCTAGCAACAACTACCCAGGTTGATTCACAATAGCAAGCCCTTATGCAATGAAGTCGACGTTGATTTTGGTGTGTGGTAGAGTGTCCAGGAAGCTTAGCTCTATTTGTGAGGCATCAAAGCTAAATCATTAGCATATGCCTAAACCAAAGAGTATGCATGCATGCATGCATGCATTTTGCGTTAAAACTCTTGCCATAATGATTGCCTGCCTTCATTCCTTGTTGCGGCCATATTCTGGAGCTGAAATGGATAGGGAGTCTTTAATATGATTGGACCGTACTGCCATTCCACATTATTCCATGAGAGAATGAAACTTTCATCCTTTCTTGGCACCTATCATCGTTTGGCCTCATCAAACTCTGCTCGTCGGATTGACTTTCTAAATTGGAATTCCAACAGCGTTCAAATTGGTTACCATTGTGCAGCACTCACGGTGTACGGGGCATATTAATTCACTATTCCAGCTAAGGAACATAATTGATCCACCACCTCAAGGACATGTTTTTCAAATGTCACTTACAGATCATTCCAGTTGCTGCCATAAGTCTTGACAAAATAAGTAGAAGCTTTTTAAGAGAAATATTATAGCAGGGGAGCCTTAGCTCCATAGTTATGGCACGAACTTGGCTTTGAGAGAACATAAGGAACCATATAACCATTGGAAAGATTTGAAATATTTGTGCCTTCTGCTAGTTTCAGCATTTCATTCAACTCTGGAATGCTAACCATTCTCTCATTGATTCAACCCATATTCAGCAGCAGTGTTATGAATGCAATTCTCAAATTGAAGCAAATAATCAACACTAGTGCAGGATAACAGTGACCTATCCCCAACCTTTAGGAAGTTTTTTCTTGAGTCTTTTGGTAGGAGAAGGGATCACGGTCTTCTTCAGCAACTAAGAACAGATACATGAATCTTGCATGTAATATTCAGGCCAAGACATGGTTGAAAGTCCTTATAGTAGTAGACCTGTGAGTATGGACTGGTAACTGAATCGAGGTGGTGCCAAAGAAAGGTGAAAGAAGTTCGTGAGGCCACTAAGTGTATTTCGTCCATGGTCTGAGTGAACCAATGATTACTTAATGCAAATTATTCTGCAAGTTTTTCACCTGGAGATGCCGATCAGTTATATACACAATAGTTGTTGTATTGTCAGTGGAGTTCACATGGAACTGAATGAGCATGAGACGTTTTAATTATGTTGCCAATCGACTTTCACAGCTCAAGGTTAATCTTGGTACTAGCACAGTCACTCATCACTTTGTTGAACATTTGGCTAATGGATTTGCAATATTCATGAAATTATATTCCAAAACTGTTGGAGGGATTTATGCGACGTGATGGTCAAGGCTCTATACGGGTTGGTAGTGAACATATGCCTTAGCTTATGGCTCAACTCCGCACAAAACTTAGGCGCATCTCCGACAACACAATCACCATTATAATCACGTGAATGCATGTATATATGATCAGAACTAATATATATATATATATATATATATATATATATATATTTTGTTAGGAATTGAAATTTCTCAATGTTTGTCGTGAACTGAAGATCATAGATCAATATTATTAATCTATCGTCTCTGTTCTTTCAATACTACACTTAAACTCAAAAAAAAAAAAACTAGAAAAGTCTCCAATAAACAACAAGAGATGAATCCATATAAAAGGAATCAACTCACTAAGCTAGCACAGAACCTTCATTATCACTCACAGGAATATTTGCTATGCTTCTACGGGAACAGGTAACAGATGAAGGTAAATCAAGAAAGCAAATTAAAGAGACGCTATACTTGAAAATAACTTTGAACCTTACTGTGTAGTGGTGAATGAGAACAACGAAGGTTCGTCAGAAATCATTTTCTCTTTCTCACCAAGAAATGCTTCCAAGAAATTCAGAGAAAAAAGATCTCCAAAGGGTCTCTTTCTCCCAAGACTAGAAGCAGATCCCTCGAGCTAGAGCCTTGGGAATTTAGAGAGCAATTAAGGACAATCCTTGCCGAATTCAAAGCTTCTCCTCTTTCAATTTTGGGAAGCCAAGAAAAAGCTAACCCCGCTGATGACCCCTCATTTTCTTGCCATTTTTCTCTTTTTTTTGTTTTATTATTTAGTTTTTTCTTTTTAGTTCTATTTTTTGTTTTTAATTCTGTTTTTCTGTTTTTATTCTGTTTTAATTTTGTTTTATTCTTTTCAATTTTGTTTTATTTTTATTTTCATTTATTTATTTATTTTCTACTTTTTTCAATTTTTCTATTTTCAGCTCCTTCTTCTTCTTCTTTTTTATTTCTTTTATTTTGCTTTTATATTTATTTTCTTCTTTTCCTTTTTTTTTATTTTTCTATTTTACTTTTCTCTTTCTTTCTTTGTTAGTTTTTTTATTTTCAATTTTTATTTATTTTTTTTCCAATTTTCAGTTTTTGCTTTATTTATTATTTTCTATTTGTTTCAATTTCTCTTTATTATTTTGTTTATTTTTTGCTCTTTCCCTTTTATTAGTCTTCCTAAATAATTTTAAGTTGAATATACTCGATTATTACTTATCTACTAATTAAATTTAAAAAAAAAAGCCTCAAACATAATTGGGTGTTTATAATCCTTCACCGCAGGTTTTGATGATGATGTTTGCAAATGCTATAGTATCTATTCATAGGCAGATGTATTATAGGAGGTAGATTCCACCTCCTTCTTATACACCATCAAGGGACATTCCTCAATACCTTGGACCACCTTCTACTACGGTAGACATTCCTATGGTTCATGCTACACCATCCATACTAGCTTCTCAAGGAATACCTCATTTCCACCAAACTAGGAGAAAGTCGACATTACGATAAATCCCTCAAATATCTCCCCGCCACAATGAAGCAAGCCCCTCTTGTGCATATCCAAGATATATGAATAAGAAGTATGATGATGAAAGAGAGGACAAAGATGGAAAAGATGACAATGAGGATGAGGATGATGGCAACAAGGATCCTTTTAAGACTTCATATATTTTCCGTTATCAGTAGGATAATAGGAGACTTCTCACTAATGAGAATGATCATTAGATGGAGAAATATTTGTAGTCTCAAGGGTTGCATCTAGATGGAGTAATTTAGCTTCTCTTTGATTTCTTGTGATTCCTTATTTTATATTTTATTATATCACCCCATTTTAGCTCTCCAGATTATCCACATTCGGAGATATGTTGAACTTATGTAATTTATAATGATGTGTATATATGTGTGGATGAAGTTGACTATTTAGTCCAATGATTGTAAACACTCAATTATGTCTGAGGCTCCATTTTAAAATTCATCAATAAATAATTTAAATAATGGAAACGAAAATAAATGAAGAAAATAAAAAACAACAAAAAATAAATGACGAAAAGAAAAAGAACAGAAAAAAAATAACTGAAAAAAAACAAAAAAAAAGAGACAAAATAAAACAGAATATAAAAAAAGTAACAATAATAAAAAAACATAAAAAAGAAAACATAGAAAATTAAATAACAAAAAACCAAAAATAAAAACGGAAAAGGAAAATTCAACAAAAAAGAAAGGCGGGAAGATTAAAAAAAATTTTACATCTATAAATAAAAGAAAGGTTGATTTGGTAAAGGGTTTTTTTTCTGGAATTTTGGAGGACTCTCTCTTTTCTCTCCCTTCCTTGATCCTCGGCTAAAAAAATCTCTATCTTCCCTTTATTATTCTCAAGAACTAAAGGCATCCCTAACTCCATAGCCGAGGGGAGAAGCTAAAATTGAAGAACAATGGTGTCAAGATTTGCCATGAACCTGTAGGTGGAAATCTCTACGTTCCCTGGAATTAGCGCTATCCAATTCCAATTCCATTCAGGTCAGTAGCATCCCTCTTCTCTTGCCTTATGCAATTGAATTATCAACTTATATCATGAATTGCACGATGATTGCATGAGTACAGTGATGATCACCTCAAGATTTTCCATGAACCTCCACTTGCATTATGTATCTCTGATTCTTGATTAGATGTTAGGACACATTATTGTGTAAAATCAATCTTGAAATATGTTACACTTCATAATGATGCTTTGGTCCATGAGCTTATGTTCATCAAGCACTAGCTAAGCCACGAATCAGGTCTTTAACTGAATTACTGTAAGAGTTACCCTGCAGCTGTTCCTCACAAAATTTCCAAGTTAGTGGAATGTTCTCTCACTTTTGAGTTAAGAATTTTACATGGATATGTTGGCTTAGATCTGAACCAAGAACCTTGCAGGTGTGTATAAATGTATGAGAATCTAGCTTTAATATAGTTCTTGATTAGTCAAGGATCGATCCCTGCTAGCTTAGTCTTTTTTCGCATGGTGAGATCTTGTTTTTCGTAAGAAGAATTAGTTAAACATAGATTTTGTGGGTCGCATTTTTGGATCGAACAAAAGGAACAGTTTCGTAAAGCTAAGTTCTCAATCATCGTCAGTTGATTAGAATACAACCTGCAAGTTTTGATCGTCCAAATCTGGCCTAAATCCAATTGCTATTCTTCAAGCAATCACAATTATGGTGTTCATGCCACAACTAGGAGATGTTTAGGCAATGCACACACGTCAAGAATCCATGTCACTATGCATCTAAGCTCGGCCCCTGTTAGATCTCATGATATGATATAATACATATTAGGAGTAGATGTATAAAGGGCTTGTACATTAGGGTGGAGTCTGCACGTTCTGGTCTCGCGGAAATACCGAGTCTAGCCTCCTTGAAATGAAGAAAGCAGTAGAATGATGGGAATCAAGTTAACCAGCTTGCCCGGAAATGATGGAAGAGAGGATCGGTTTGGCATATGGGATCAAGAGATCACATGGAGACTCTTTGCTTACAACATATTTGTCTCAGAGATGCAAAATCTGGGTGGCAAAAATGAGAAGAATCTCATTATTGATGGCGTCAAACCTGTAATTTTGCAATACAGAGCATCAGGTCGTGAGCTTTGTGGGGGCATATACAGGAAGAGGCTTACCAAAATGCCAATCAAAGCATTCGGTTCAGCAACCTCAATGGTGGTTGAGTTGGCAATGTGATCTATCTACATCGAGGTGATCATTATAAACATCCAGAACTTGTGTATGAAGTGTTGTAATGGTGGATATGCCCAAAAAACTATGCCCTTGTCATGTTGTACGTGTAAGTTGATGTTCTGGTCAATGCTGTCACTTGCTGCAAATTCAAGTTCATCAAACAAGGGTTTAAGTGAAACAGCTATTACCACCAATACCAATTTATGATTCTAGTTATAAAAGGGAGTACTAAATCTCAGGGGAAGAGCCTAGCCCATGATGAGAACCCTATACATGCACGTAAGTTTTCAATGACACCATGCAAATACCACACGCCCTGAAACATTGCCTTAAATCTTATTGCGAGTGCTACAAACCCAACCAGGCGTTTGGCATAGTGGTTGAGGCGTTGCTAGACCCTCCACAACCTGAGTTCGAACCCTCCACACACCACCATTTTGTTGCAAAATTCCTCCTCCCTGTCATGCGCACCCCACATACTAGTAGCCACTGGCATGCACACCTCACATGCCAATGTCCAAGCATAAGCCAAGTAGAATCTACAGATGAACCATGCATAAATTTGCACAGCATACCCCACGTGATTGATCCTTAATTATGAACAGTAAGGAGCCATTTCCTAAATAGGGCCATTTCCTAAATAGGGCCCTAGTTAATTTAATCTTTGACCAAGTTCATCTAAACTAAATTTAATTCTTTTTCTCCAATCTAAAAATCAAGTTCATTCAAATCAAATTTAATTCTTTCCCTCCAAATTTAAATTCAATTTCTCAAATTCAAAATCAAGGTCATTTTAAATCAAATTTAATTTCTCAAATTCAAATCAAATCCATTTTATTTTAAATTTTATTCTAAATCAAGTTCAATTCCTTTTCTCAAAATCAAATCAAGTTTAATTCTCTTTCCTCAAATTTTCAAATCAAGTTCAAATTCAAATCAAGTTTAATTCTTCCTTCAAATCAAATCAAGTTCAATTCCTTTTCTCAAATCGAAATCAAGTTTACTTCTTTTTCCTCAAATTTTCAAATCAAGTTCAAATCCAAATTAAGTTTAATTCCTTTCCTCAAATCAAATCAAGTTCAATTCCTTTTCTCAAATCCAAATCAAGTTTAATTCTTTTTCTTATTTCGAATCAAGTTTATTTTAAATCAAGTTGATTTCATTTCAAGTTCATTTTAAATCAAACTCAAATTCAAGTTAAGTTCAATTTCTCATATTCAAAATCAAGTGCATGTTAAATCAAGTTCACGTCAAATCAAGTTAATTTTATTTCAAATCAAATGTAATCCTTTTCCTCAAATTTCAATTCAAATTCACTTTGGTTCAACTCAAGTTTAATTCTTTTCCTCAAATCTCGCATGGAAAATCAAATTCATTTTATTTTAATTTTAAATCAAGCCTGATTCTTTTTCTACCTAAATACCCTTTTTATCTTTGTTATTTTAAAACTAAATTCATTAATTCTAGGTCTCATGCAATGAACCTTAAGCACGAACTGGTAGTTTTTTCTGTTGTTCGATGTTTAGGGATTCATATGGGTCCCAGTGCAATCGTAGTTGTCTTGGACCCTGTGCATATATAGACTGAGAATCCTTTTTAAAAGAGAAACCTCGTCTTGAAATCCCAAGTCTCACGCAATGAGCTCTAAAACAGAACTGGTGGTTTCACTGTTGTTCGATGTTTAGAGATTCATATGGATCCCAGTGCAGCCCTTGTTTGCCTTGGATCTTGTGCATATATGGACTATGGATTTTTTCTAAAATATTTTCAAGCACCTCCGAAGGTCAAGCCTTTAAACCAGAACTACGTAAGCCTTGAGTTTCCTATTGCACCAGGGAATACATAGGAGCAAGATCAAGTCCTGTCAGGCTATCTTACCATCAACCTACTTATTTTCCATTCTAATTAAAGGATCAAATAAATATCAAAATCACACACTTAGTTTAAGGGTACCATTCTTCGAAACGGGCGAGTAGGGTGCTTAACACCTTCCCTACTCGTAACTGACTCCTGAACCTAAATCTTTTCCTCAAGTTAGGGCTTTTCCAAATCTTTTCCCTTAAATAAAATTTGGTGGCGGCTCCACAATTAATCAAATTCCTTTTTTAAAAAAATTTTAGCGAGTTCGTTGTCTCGTCGTAATTACGGTTGCGACAATGATGAACTAGGATCTTGATATATTTTTATTGTACGATTGTTTCTAAATAGTGCGTTTATGTAATAAACGATATACAAGTAAGGTAAAGAGAACGAAGGTAACCTGGAGGGCTATGACAACATATGGACAAAGATGCATTATCTGCAAATAGGCTAAGTCAACATCTAATCCCCATGGTTTGTATATCCCCTTACCTATACTTGATTCCTCTTAGGTAGATACCCGTATGGATTTTTTCCTAGGGCTACCTAGAACCCAAAGGGGAATGAATTCTATCTTTGTGGTAGTAGACTACTTTAGTATGATGACCTATTTAATTTCTTACCACAAAGTAGATGATGCCAATCTTATGGCCAAACTCATCTTTAGAGAAATTATTAGGCTACATGGCATTACAGGAGTATAGTGTCTAATAGAGAAACTAAGTTTCTCATCGATTTTTGGCTTACCCTTTGGGGTAAATTAGGAACTAAACTCTTATTCTCTACCACTTTCCATCCCCAAACTGATAGTCAAACAGAAGTGATAAATAGAACCCTTTTCTACCCTTCTCAAAATGATGATTGGTAAAAGTTTTAGAACTTGGGAGAAGTGTCTGCCCCATGTGGAATTTGCATACAATAGGACACCTTATTCTATGACCCAACACTCATCTTCTAAGGTAGTGTATGGGTTCTCTCACTTTTGTAGATTTATTACCCATCCCTAACCTAGCCAAATATCATAGTAAGGATGAATCTCAAAAGGAAAAGTTCATTCAAGAGCTCCACACCAAGGTCAAAGTCATTGTTAAAGAGAAAATGGCTTATTATGCTAGGTTAGAAAATATAGATAGGAAAAATATTCTCTTTGAACTTTGAAATTGGGTGAGACAGCATCTTAGACAGGAAAGGTTTCCTTCCCTTAGGAAGTTAGACTCCAATCTAGGGGAAATGACCCTTTATAGGTTCTAACGTGAATAAGCTCTAATGTCTATCGATTAGATATGCCAAGAGACTATGGTGTTAGTGCTAATTTTAATGTCTCTAACTTATCTCTTTTCTCTGCAGGAACAGATGATGAGGATTCATATTTAGGAATAAATTCCTCCGAAGGGGGAGGAGATGATGCAAAGACCTCTTTAGATAGAACTCCTGCAAGGGCACCACTAGGCAAGACCATTAGGCTCATCACCAGAGCCAAAGCTAGGAAGTTTTAGGGAGAGGTTGAAGCCTTGGTGAAGTTTAAGGATGATAAATTTCGTCAGACTTCCACCTCTCACATCATCACTTGGCTTCATTATGATTAGGTTAGGACTTAGAATTTCTCTATACTTAGGTTTTTAGTAGGCCCATTTGCATAAGCTTGAGCCCAATTTATGTGTACTTTCTTGTTTAGGTTTGGGCTTTCCTTAGCCTATTCAGAGGGATGCATAAGAGGATATAAATATCCCTTCTTGGGCTTAATTCCAAGACCAATCTAAGCTTCTCCATGAGGATTCAAATTTGCTTCCTACTCCATTTTGGCACCTCATATATGCCTATATAAAGGCCCTATGTAGCTCATTTTGGAAGATGATGAGGATTCATATTTAGAATAAATTCCCTCGAAGGGGAAGGATATGATGCAAATACCTCTTTAGATACAACTTCTGTAAAGGTACCACTAGGCAGGACCATTGGGCTCATCACTAGAGCCAAAGCCAGGAAGTTTTAGGGAGAGGTTGAAGCCTTAGTGAAGCTCAAGGATGATAAATTTCATCAGGCTTCCACCTCTCACACCATCACTTGGCTTCATTATGATTAGGTTAGGACTTAGAATTTCTCTATACTTAGGTTTTTAGTAGGCCCGTTTGTATAAGCTTGAGCCCAATTTATGTGTACTTTCTTGTTTAGGTTTGGGCTTGCCTTAGCCTAATCAGAGGGATGCATGAGAGGATATAAATATCTCTTCTTGGGCTTAATTTCAAGACCAATCTAAGCTTCTCCATAAGGATTCAAATTTGCTTCCTACTCCATTTTGGCACCTCACACATGCTTATATAAAGGCTCTATGTAGCTCATTTTGGAACTTTGAATTCATAATACACTTTGAGTGCATTTGTGAGATCTTTTTTCTCCTTTCTTTTCTTCTCTTCTGATTTTAGAGAGTGAATAACTCTCCTTATCCTTGACTCTTCCAAGGTGGTAGAGAAGGTGGCTATTCCTCTTATGATGGTGCCTCCTAATTCAAGCAACTTGCATCCAAATTCACCTCCATCAAAGTGCATCCAACCCTGCCTCCATTAACTAGATTTTCATCCTCCTTCAAGTCATCTATCACATAATCTATTCTTTTAAAAATTAGTCTTTCATGCCTAAAATATTCATTACATGCCTTAGATTCATAGGTCTTATAAAGTTGCCCAAACTATATATCTTCTACATATAAGTCCTTAAAGTGATCAAAAGCTTAGGAGTTTGGTGCTAAGGGAAGCGAGGAGGTTATGTCTCCTAGAGAAAGCATCTATTACCTTATTACTATCTCATTTTTTTTATGTTTGATCATATAAAGGAATTGTTCTAAAAACTCTAACCACTTGGCATGTCATTTGTTCATCTTACCTTGGGCCTTAAGGTATTTGACTAATTCATGATCATTGTGGATGACAAACTCTTTGTACAATAAGTAGTGTTGCTAATTTTGTAGGATCCGAATAAGAGTATAAAGCTCTTTATCATATTTGGGTAGTTAAGAGAACCTCTTTTTAATTTCTCACTAAAATAGGAAATAAGGTGACCTTCTTGCAATAAGACTATTCCTATTCCATATTTTGCAAGAGGACTACTCTTATACCAATTTTTTTTTTCAAAATATAACATGAATTCATGATCCTTAAAGTTTCTTTTTTTATTTGAATCAAAAGTTTCTATAGGATTTTATCCAAATTCATAATGGATTTGAATAAATCAATGTTGCAATTTCAACTTCACAATAAGAATTCATGCAATTCAATTTATATTTTGAACATGGACACATTTCACCAAACAAATTAGCATCATAGGAAGGATCTAAACAAGAAGAACATAACCTAACAAGTTTCATTCAATTTGGATCCCAAAATTTGAATCTGAGCTTTATGTAAATTGGGGCCAAGAACTAGCTCAAGGAGATTCATTTTTTATTTCAATTTCAAGATAATCTTAGATGTTTTCACCAAATATTTTGTTTCAATTATGCAGATCCATGATTAAATAATAAAAACTTAGCAAAAGAATTATGAATTGATGTTGAATTTTTCAAAAAAAAATTCCAAATTTTGGCACCAAAAAATGTTCATCAAGAATTCAAAATCTAAGCAAATGTGATGCAATTTGAAGGAATTTCCACCAATTAATTTCACAAAGAAATGAAAATTTATATAGATCTAACACAGATCAGCCAAGAACACACCAAAATCTATCCAAATTCGGATAGAATTTGAAGAACAAAAAGATGAAGAAGAAGGAATAGAATATGAGTGAAAATAAGAGAGTTTTACCTAGATGTTACCTCCACTTATGTGCTTTAAATACCACTTAATGTAACCTAAAAATGGAGGAAATAAATAGGAAAAATGGAGGAGGAAAATTGTTGCATAATGGTGCGGATTTGGTGGTGATTGTGGTGTAGAGTCTAGGCCCCACTCCTTAGGAGATAAGTCATAGTTGCTTAGCCACTGTGGAGGCCAAGGATATGGAGGTTCTCACCTCAAGACTAGACTAAGGAAGAGAGGTTTCTTACTTCGAAAATTTAGATTCTCAATTATGATCAAAGATGCCAAAATCATCTATAAGATCACCTATATATAGGCCAAGTAAAGGGTGGCTACAAGAAGCTTGGATCCACTGCCTTGTGGCTTCTTAATGGGCTAGCTACTGGCCTAATAAGCAAGCCTTCGTCTACCCTATTTAGCCTTTATTGGAACTTAAATGGGCCCAAGTTATTACATACAAAAGGCATCCAAGTCCTATACAAATCTCTAAGCCTAACTACAATGGAAGATCCTAAGCCTATGCTATGTACAATGAAACCATACAAGTACAAGCCTTAGGGATGTCCTCCTTTAGATTAAGTAGGGTTTCTACCTCTTCTCATAGATTTTTAGCCCCAAACCTTGCTATGGGTCCAATAAACTCAACAAATCTTATAATAATAACTTTTTTATCAAAAATTGAGTTTATTTTTAGAAAGAAAAGTCATTTTTATTGACTCAGACCAAAAATGATAATTTCTACTATCTAATGATGGTGATCGGTGATACAAGAGCTGGTGCTAGATTCTTTCCATGATAAAAAAAATAAAGGATTAACAATATTGGAAAAGAAGTCAAAAATAAAGTTTGTCAAATAAAAATCATGATAGATCATAGTTCAATTAAACTCTAATATCATATCAAGATAGTTCATATATACAGAAAAAAAACACAATTTTATTTATAAAAATGTATGTATAACAGCTCGAAAAGAAAAAGAAAGACTTACTTATATAGATCAAATAACTTTATAAATATATATATGAGAAAGATAAAAAAAAATTGTAAAATGCAACACTTTTTCTTTTTTAGAGAATTGAAATTATTGAAACATTCTGCATAGATTTTATATGATTAATATTTTAAAAATATTTAAAAGTCTATTACAGTAATATTAAATAAAAAATAAATTTTTTCATCATTATACAGCTTATACCACAAATAATTTATTAAAATTTTTACTTATATTAATGAAATTAATTAAATTTAATAATATAAAAAATTTATACTATCATCTAACCATTATTAATTGTTATACAACTAAAAATTGTTAACCTTTATAATAATTATTGATAATTAATCTATTAACTCTAAATTTATTATTTTATTTTGGCTTAATTTTTTAAATTTTTTTAATTTGATTATTTAACTATTTTTATTTTGTTTTTCTAATTGTTTTATTTATTTTTGTGCTCTTTTACTTTATTTTTATATTTTATTTTAATATTTTAAAAAAATTTATTTTTTTTCTAAATTTTAGACCAAAATTCAGTAAAAAATAATTATAATAAAAAAAGTTGAAAAACAAAATAAAATATTAAAGACAAAAATTAAAACATCATTTAAAGTTAAAGAATTAAAATAAAACAGAAACAAGAGAATAAATTCAAAACAAAAAACATAAAGGTAATAGCCAAAATAATAATTTTTGTCTAATAATTACTTTAAAAATTATATTTAAGATAATTTTAATTAATAAATAGTATAAAAATTTTATACTTGCAATATATTAAATTTAAACTTTATATTAATTACATACAACTGTTATTTGTCAACCTAAATTTAAAATAGAATAAATTATGTGTTTGACTTTTTTAGTGTAAATGAAAACCTTCCAAGATCGATAACATCAAATATGTCAGTCGAGTAGAAGAAATTCTTGAATACTCTTAGTAGAAATCGTCACGACTTTTTCATGAACAATTTACTAATCATATTTGATTTTGTTAATCATTAGCCTCGAAGAATTATCAACGAATCAAAAGTAAAAGATTTTAGAGAAAGTGTACTGTTTAAAATTGTATTGTATTTATACTATGATTCCAAAAAGAAATCTATTAAGTACAATTATTAGCAAAATTGAAACATATTTTAAAAGGCTAAAGTACTTCGTTTTTATTTAAGGAAAAAGAATAACTACTCCTCTTTGAATATTATTTAAAGAATGAAAAATATAAGTGTTTTGGGTTAAAGGGTGTAACATTTATGAGTATATTATATAATATTAAAAAGATTAGCTAGATTTTTTCACAGATTTTAGAAAATGGAAATGACTAAATATCTAAAACGGAAAGAAGGATGGGAAATCTCTGTCTTTGCAGGCCACAGGTATGTCTCAGAATTAAAGGCACTAGAGTAGGAGTCAAGAATTTTATGGCCCCATTACACCTTGCGTTGAGACAAACGCTGCAACTAAAAGAGTTTTGATTTGGGTCTTACCTATGATTAGGAGTGCCTTTTCCATTTCAACCAAAACTTTACCACATCTGTTCACCCAAAAACACAAAATTGTTATGAGTAATGATATTTTACATATAAATAAAAATTTATACACTTTTATATTTTTAAGTAATTTACACATTTTTATACTCAAATATTTAAAAAAAAAACCTAACAATTTACCTTCAAATATATAAATTACTTTTTGTACATAGAAGGAATTTTTTCCTATTATTATCTATCACTGCTTTTACCACTTTCACTTTATGTAAATGATGAACAGAACACAAAGGGGGTAAAAAGCATTTTACGTTATTAAGCGATACTGAAATATTTTATGAATATCTTGTTTGTCATTATGATTACTTTGGTTTGAAAGGAGATTATCTCCTGTTCCCTAATTATTCTATTTCTGCAGGTTTAGGTGCAACGCTATGTGGTCCGGCATAATAGGAAACATAAATTACCCCTATTTATCATTATCATACACTTTCCAGAAATTGCATTGTTTTATATTTTTGTCTTATTGTTAAATCTTTTAAAAGCAATTAAAAACAATGAAAAAAATATTTAAATTGTTTAATAAAATATATAACATTTAATTTATTAAAAAATTAAAAATTCGCTATTTATGATTTATTAATTTTAAATTCTTGAAGTGTCTAAAAGAGACTTATGTTTTTCATGTATTTTACCCTTGTTTTCTTAACGGAGAGTGCACCTAGCTGTCAACTGGCTATAGGATATAGCATTATTTTTGTTACAAGGATGTAGCATTTTACCTATATTTTAAATATTTGCTACCTTCCAATAAATTAGCAATGTATATAAACTGTATCCAGTAACAATAAAAAAAACGAGAAACTAACTTTAATTATGTATACAACATAAATATTAAAACTATATTAAAATATTTCTAATTTTAATTTTTTATAAATGATTATATAATTAAAATTAATTGTTCTTGTGTAACCTTAATCCATGCTCTTTTCGTATGTGTGTATGTGATGTTTATTTGAGAGTGAGGTGAAAAAAGAATTAACCATAAAATAATATATCAAGAAAGGTTCGTCACTGCATCTAATTAAATGAAGTGATTTCTAAAATCTCCGATCATTTAAAGTCTAAAATATTTAAAATAATAATAAGTATACATCTCAATATTATTTATATCCAAATATATTTATTTATTGTTTATATTTCTACTCTTATCATATTACATATTATATCTCATCTTTTTTTATCTTTCTTTTCTTACATTCTATTTTAAAATATACGGATATCATCATTCAAAAAAAATATAATTTAATTTTTATAATTATTTATCCTAAAATACTTAACTTCCACGTAGTCTTTTCTGTCTTTCTAACTTTCTATTTCTTTTTACTTTGGATGAAGGTTTGAATTGAACATATACTATATTAAATTTTGGAAAAAAAAATTAATTTTAGTGGGTGTTTTGATATTGATAATTATAATTTATTTATTTTCATAATCAAAATATTAAATCATGCGTAAATACTAGATATATTTTTAAATGCATGCATTGTTTAAAAATATTATTACAATATCTATAGTTATTGTCATCATTAAAAGAAATTAAATTTTATTTTAAATCAACTATGTTGTAAGATAAATGAATGAGTTAGTTTTACTATCTATTAAAAGTTACATGTTAAATTTACTTGACTATAAAACCCCTTTGGCAATTATTTTATAACTTAGTGTTAAAAGAATAAATTTTGTATAAGGTCCTAGAATTTTTATATATGACCTTGGGTTAAGATTAAAAATTATTTAAAGATTGTGTGATTTCTTTAGAAAAGACATTGTACATTTTTATGTTTTAATTTGTTTTCTTAATATATAAGATTTGACTATTAAAATTTTCTCTTTTCATCTTTAAAATATATTTATCAATTGATACATATATAATTTTTATATGAAAATCAGAAATATAAATCTTTGTTTTATGACATTTTAATAGTCAAAGTTAAAGATAATCACATAATATATTTAAGAAGGTTAAATAATTTAATGTTTTAATTATTGTGTTAAAATTTACTTTGTTCTTTTTAAATTTAGAAAAAAAAGATATGCTAACTAATATCCTTAGAAGAATGGTAAAAAAATCTCATTTGATATATACATATATAAGAGAAATATTCATTTATTTTAGATAATTTATGATAAAATCATGTCATTATTTGATAATTTTTTGCATGATATTATATTAACAAATTCAACCCCAACTTAATGTATTGAAAACCCATTTACTTGTCCTTTTCAAATTCTAAAAAATCTCCTTTGAAACGCAAAAATCAGACTAAATGGATTGTTTGACAATAAAATCCTGGTATAACTCCAATCTTAATCTGCTTTTAATTGAGAGTGCTATCAAATAGTATCCAAGAAGGACAGTTCAATTGAGTTGGTATCTAGAGTTTTCGGTGTTGTTTTACATTTAATAAATATTACGGTCTAAACATTTTGTAATAGATATGTGTCTGTGGGCCAAGTATAGAAGTATCCTTATCAAGAAAATGGGTTTGCCCATGCGACGGACTCATAATCAAATATTGCTTGAAAACCAAGAACCAAAAATCTTTCTTATGCATGAAAACCACATTTCAACAACCAACTTGGACATTGCTCTTACTAGCCATATTCATCTCTTTTTAAAATCCATCACATTATTATGAATCCCATTCCCCCCAACCCACTTTAACATCAACCTACCTCATCATAACACTAAAATTTTCTCTTCTTCTCCACAATGTCTAAGACTAATGTAAGAAGACATGCTCTGGAGAAAAGCAGAAGTGTCAAAGAGACACAAAAAATACTGAACCACAACTTTTTTACCAAAAGTCTCAAGAAAGTGTACCCTATTGGGCTTCAGAAAAGCACTTCATCCTTGTCTTTATCTTCATTATCTTTATCTTTGTCACAAAACTCAAATGACTCTTCTCAGGCTGATTCTTTGACTCCACTGGATGAAAAGATTTCACTGGCACTGCGTTTGATTTCACCACGTGAAAGAAGAGAACCTACAATAGCTACTAAACCTGCACACCAATACCAACAATGTCAACCACTCACCACTGAGCCTGGAGAATTGAAAAGATGTAATTGGATCACAAACAACAGCGGTATGATCAATTTCATTTCCAATACCTTTATTTTCATCATTTTTTTAATATTTATTTGCATTTTAAACAATCATTATTGCTAAGTGTGAAAGGCCATAGTCAAACTTTAACATACAGCATAAAAACAATCTCAACAAGAAACTAGAACCAAGTTCCAGTCGGCAAAGTATATTTATGGTTAATATTCATTCTAACTACTCATAATTTTTAACCAAAAATATTAACACCAGTTATTATAAGTGATTTTAAAATCTAATAATAGTAAATTTTTATTAAATTTAATTATTTTAGATGCTTAAAATAAGCTTTTCTGAAAACCATTTTTTTATAGCTTGGTACTATCAATGAATAGGCTAAAAAAAATTTCAGCCATTTTGTTTGGTGATTGGTTTATATATATGCTCTTTTCAAGGGAAAAAAAAAAGGCAAAAGTGTGACTTCTTTTTCCCATGAAAACAAGTCTTTCTACCAAAAGCTTCTATTTCTGTAACAAAGATTCAACAACTTAAATAGACCAAGTGGTTTTCCCTTCAATTCAATACCACATTGCCCGAATGTAACACCGTGTCCATTAATTTGGTTTGTGCTCCTTAACATAATTGCTATTAGAGGTGATGATAAAATCGTAACACTAAATCCAACCATCTCACAGTATTTTAGTTTAGTTGAGTGGTTGAACTGTAAAACATCAACTTAGTTCATATAATAAATTTCGCAAAATATCATGTTGGTACTTGTTAGAATTAATTATCATGTTATCCACAATAGAATATAAAAATAATGGCAAAATCGTACCACGTCATATTATGCAACTTTTATAAAATTATTTTCCTCTATATTCTGAAGGTTCTACCAACTTCTGTAGTTAATGTATCAGTTGACCTTCAATCATATTTCTACTTTGAATTATAAATTCTGTAATCATACTAGCACAAACGTACACTCAAATTTCTCACGTACTCCTTTTTAAACGGTTACATAATACATGGTCCAACTGTGTACCCTTTTCAAAAATGGTCCCATAATAGGATTGTGTATACCTAGCATAGTATGTGGAAGTATCTCATTCCGTACAAGACTGATTTAGGGTTCTTATGCAGATAAGGCATACGTAGAATTTCATGATGAATGCTGGGGAGTTCCAGCTTATGATGACAAGTAAGTATTTAATTAACTAGGAAAATGTATTCTTTCTGTTTCAAATCATATAAGTTCTCATTTATTTAAAAAATAAAAATTGTCATTATTTTCTTTCAATAATACTCTTATGTATTAATAGCTCAAGCTAAATGTGTAATCAATTAACAATTATACTTTAGTCCCTTTAATAAGGATAGTTTAGTCAAATACAGTTATTTTATTGTTATGATTGATACATTTAACAATTTTCTTAAAATATATGGTTTATCTTATAAATTTAATTAAAATATATTGATAATTTTAAAAATATTTTACATTGTCATTCAATTATAAGTTATTATATTTAAAAATATTTAACTTTTAAAATAATTATTTTAAAAGTTATATCTAAAATAATTTTTAGTTAATTAACAGTATGTAATTTTTTAATAGGACTGTGTATCAAAATTAAATTCTTTTTTTATATCAAATACAATTTGAGATGGAGGGAGTAATATTGGAGTACCATCTCACAAATTTTCTTTTCCTTGCAAATCACATCTATTTAGATACATAAACATTGATGCCATCTATTTTAATGGGCTAAATCATGAAACAGCAAATTGTTTGAGCTGCTTGCAATGTCTGGATTGCTCATGGACTACAATTGGACAGAAATTCTAAAAAGAAAGGAAACTCTCAGGTAAGATTGTGTGACAAATTCTAATTCTATGCATGTTGTTTTGTTCACAATTAAATTAACACAGGTAGGTATCTAATAAATTGTTTGACACAGAGAAGTTTTTGCTGGATTTGATGCCAACACTGTTGCCAAAATGGAGGAAAAGGAAATCATGGAGATAGCATCAAACAAAGCACTTTCTTTAGCAGATAGCAGAGTGATGTGCATAGTAGACAATGCTAAATGCATAATGAAGGCAAGTTGACAACCCATGTCTTGTGTCTATGTATGAAAACTTTTAATATTTTGATTCTCATGACTTGACCAATTGGTAGCTAATTTAGTTACTGTTTATGCTTGTTCTGTATCAACAGATTGTTAAAGAATGTGGATCATTCAGCAGCTATATATGGGGTTATGTAAATCATAAACCAATAATAAACAGATACAGATACCCAAGAAATGTGCCATTGAGGAGTCCAAAAGCAGAGGCACTTAGCAAGGACTTGGTAAAACGTGGATTTCGATTTGTGGGTCCAGTGATAGTGCACTCTTTCATGCAAGCTGCAGGATTAACAATTGATCATCTTGTGGATTGCTATAGGCATAGTGAATGTGTAAGTCTGGCAGAAAGACCTTGGAGACATATCTAATAGACTCTGATTCACTAGCACAGCAGAATTTTCAGTTGGGTTATATAAGCACTCATGCTTACTCAATTTTCCATACATGTCAACCAAACTAAGACATGACTGCTGTATAGTTCTTTGCTTCTTTCTGTTTTTTGTTTGTTTGGAATTTGGGGCTTTTTTTCTTCCTATTCTTTTCATCCCTGCTATAATTGTCTTGACGCAGTTAATAAATGCAAAAAAGAAAAGATGTGTGCGTTGCAATTAGAGTGATTATCAGAGTTAAACCTTTTGTTTATATAATATTATTTGTTTTGTATGGCAAGTAACAGTGACTAGGTTGTTCAATGATATTTGGTTGTTATTGACCATTTGAGTTCAAAGTCATGCTTTTTAATAGTTAGTGTATCTCTTATGAATGTTTATAACTCAAAATAATTTTTTAAAAGAAAATACTTGTACTTGTAGATAATAAATTTATCATGCTTTTTAAATATTCTTTTAATTACTGTTTATTTTAAATTAAATTTTTATTTTTATTTATTTAAAATCCAACATAATGTTAATTATTTTTTTGTCTAAATTTTAAATACTTCATCTGGTTATTATAAAGAAAAAAATAGTACAAGTTATAATAATTTTTTAATGCATATAGAAAGTTAAAAATAATGTAATATTTTTTCTGATTTTCATAAGAAATTATTATTAATTTTTTGTTCTAAATATAAAAAAGAATTTTAAATTCTTCTATTTTTAATTCCTACAAATCCTACTATTTACTAAATGAAGAAAGTGTTAATTTTTTTATATTTTAAAAATAAGAAATACATTAATTTTTATTTAATATTTTATAAAGTAGTGGAAAGATTAACAGGGAATTATAACGAAACTTAAATGAGAACCTACTCCTATTTTCTTATGCATTAGTTATTAAGTTCCTTTTTATTATTATTTTATTGTAAATAAGATCTTATAAAATAAATAATATAAATTTTATTATACAAAAAAGATAAAAATATACTTCTATTTTAATTATTATATAAAAAATTAAAAATAACATATTAATTACTTTAACTATTTTTATTAATTTTATTTAAAAACTATTATTAATATAAAATCATCATAATTTTCAAAATATTTTAACATTTTTGTAAAAAAAAAATATTTTTTTACTTCTTTAATTAATATCTTTAAAACACTCATTAGCAAAGCCCTTCTAGAACTATACTACCTATCCATCTTTAATTACTTTAACTATTTTTATTAATTTTATTAAAAAACTATTATTAATATACAATCATCATAATTTTCAAAATATTTTTACTTCTTTAATCAATATCTTTAAAACGCTCATTAGCTTCTAGAACTATACTACATATCCATCTTCTTTTCTTTTCGAAGTGATTTGTGAAACATTTATTACTTATTAAGTATATTGAATTTAAATAACTCAATAACCAATAAAAGTGTGACCACTGCGTTACCTTGTAAGTACCACTTCAACTCCCATATAATTCTACTTCACAAATCACAAACAAACAGGCTAATTTTCAATAATCAATATTTTGACGAATAATAGTAATTTTAGAAAAAAAAAATACAAATAAAAAATATGATCATAATGCTCGGAATTGTTCAGTTTTATAATTGAAAATACTTTCTCTCTTTCTTTTATCGGTAGAAAATAAAAAATTATTTTTATTTTAAAAATTTATTTACTTATTAGGTATATTTTATATTTATTTAGTTATTATTAATTATAATAAATTAAAATTAAAAATTAATAATGTTTTAATTATATTTTTTCATAAAAAATAAAAAAATAATATATATATATATATATTTAAAAAGTAAGGCTAGAAAAAACAAAATTAATCATGTACTTGTGAGACATATTTACGTATATTGAAGGAGTTGATCTTTATCCATACCAACCCTTCTTTCGTATGTTCTCTTGGCTGCGTGGGAGGCTGGCTGTTGCCTGTTGACTGTTCGATAAAGTGGTCGCTTCACATATCCCTGTCATCTCTAATTATGACATGAAGTTTTTTTTTTTATTAATCCAATAATAAGTTTTTAAACTTTTGTTCTGTTATAATAAGTTTTATAGGCAAACATAAAATAAATATTTTTATACTATCAGTCCTTTATTTATTTTATAAATGAAGTACATACTTTAATAGCATGATAGTATTTGACACAAAGATAAAGAAAATGAAATATTTCATTTCAAAATGTTTTTCTTAGTTTTATCCGTTCGCTCAAATCAGAATATACAAGATAACTTATATGATGATTATTAAATTTATTAAAATAAATTAAAAATTATTTAAAAATTAAAAAGTAAACGAAAGTAGCAAGAATTATAAATTATTTGACAAACAGTTAATAAATATTTTTTAAAAATATTTAAAAAATTATCATCATATATATCTACAATATTTATATTTAAATATATATATTTTTTTAATATCTTTTCTCTTATTTTATATATATATATATAAAGGAAGGATCAAATTACTTTAAAAGTAACTTTATTTAAAATTATTTTGTTTAATAATTTTTTTTAATTAAATTTCATTAATCTAACCGTTAAATTAATAAATTATATTATATAAATTATCTTAATTTTTTTTATAAAATTAAAAAAGGTTTGATACTTAAAAAAATAAATTTAAATTAATAGATAATATATCTTTTATAATATCTATTAACATAAATTTATTTAATAAAATATTAAATTTTTTTAAAATTTTATAAAAAATTTTTGAATGATTTATATAATATAATTTATTAATTTAACTATTGGATTGATGAAATTTAATTATTTATTAAAATTATTAAACAAAATATCTTTAAGTAAAGTTATTTTTAAAATAATTTAATCCCTCCTTTATTTATTTATATATATATATATATATCACATCTAATTTTTTATTTTTATTTTTTTTTTATTTTTACTATTTTATACATCCAAAATTGAATGTAAAAATATCAATATTCAAAATCTTTCAATCAAAGTAGAAAACATTTACTTTTCTGTAAAAGGAAATGGATTATAAAGTAATTGATAAATGAAAGAGAAAACTGCATCAAGAGAGAAAAGAAATTTCAATTAAAGTACTAAAAATGCAATGCTAGTAATTTCCTTCTATGTCATGCCTTATAATATTTTCCAAGAAAATTTGTCCCTTAATATGTATAGTGATGTGATTTTATCTATGAATTATAGAAAGAATTTTCTCAACATTGCATTTATTATTAAAATTTTAATAATAATTCTTTCAAAATTAAATTAAATAAAAAAATTAAAATAGAGAAGAAGAAAAATAAAAAAATGACACTATACAATTACTTTATAAAAAAATAAAAATAATAAATCTAGTAAGAAGTTATTGTAAAAAGATAAAAAAAATTTAAATAAGATTTAAGAAAAAATTCAACTTACAAAAAGGAGACATCTCAAAAGAAAATGTTCATAAATTTTTATTAATACAAATTTTCTATAGTATTTAGATAACTAAAATTATTTATAAGCTTTAAAAAACATTATAAAGAGACTAATTGGACCTAATAAGGTGGCTAAAACAAAATGAAAAAAAAATACAAGAGAAAAAATGTTAAAGCAATAAAATGTAAAAAAATTTATTAATTAAAAAAAATAACAATATACAGCAAAAATCTAACAAACTAAATGAGCCTACTAATAACTAACCCATAATAATAACTAACTACTCTATTGATAATTAACATAAAATAATAGAGAAATTAATAATAATAAACTTTATATATATTTTTTATTATGATTATAATGGTTGTATTTTATTATCCCTTGCAAGTTAGAGAATGTATATCTATGACTCCCAAATTAAAAAACAACCGAAAGAAAGGGATTAGATCTAAAGCCTTACCATGATATTAATATTTTATTTTTAGTTACTCATAGGAATAAATGGAAGAAAGGGATTAGATCTAAAACCTTACCATGATATTAATATTTTATTTTTAGTTACTGATAGGAATAAATGGAAAAGCTTGGATTTAAGTTTCTCTGGAATAAGGTGATAGTCATTTATGTGTTATATTCTTTTATGAAATATAAAATTTGTTACAATATGACTCTAGATTAATGAAGGTTGATGTTACCGTTTTCTAAATTACTTATATCATTTTCTATTAATATTATGTTACAAGAAATTACATGAAAATCATAATTATATCAGAGATATAATATATATATATATATATATATTATATATTATAAAAGATACTAACATAGGTTCCAAAACACATTTAAATATAGATCACTTAGGTTGATATATATATATATATATATATATATATATATATTATAAAAGTACTAATATAGATTCTAAAACACATTTAAATGTAGGTAACCTAGGTTTTTATAACTACATTAACAAAAATATACAAATAAAATTGAAGCTTGTCAAGAGACTAATGATTATAAGGGGTCTATTTTTTTAATAATTTTTTATCATCCATATAATAGATTTGTCTCGAAACAATTCGTAGTAATGGATATCTGTGGTATGAAGTATTGAACCTACTTGTTAATTTTTTTATTTATATCCATCTCAAAGTTACGATGACATTACTCAACCAGTAATCACAGTCTTTTAAGTCTTATCAAGGTGGATAAGTTGAAATAGACTAGTCTCGACTATAAGGATCATTTTCAGGTCATTAGAAGGCTCAAATCTAAATCGCATATCCTTTAAGCTCGGAAGTTCCCATATCATAAATTTTAATTTATTTTCACCGTAAGTTGACCTTTAGATTTTTCTACTGCCTTTCACAGATATCTTCCTATTGATAATTTCAAAACATTCTTTTATTCATATGATGCAAGTCACACAAGTGTTTGAAATCCATACTTCAACATCTATGTTCATAATATTTCTTATCAACTATATTGGTACTTTTCAACCTTCTCTAAGGTCACCATTCAAAACATTCTCACACCTATCATATAGGTGCAATTCACCCTCTTTATATGGTTCTTCATAATTATCCTTATAACATCAATTGATGTCTTTACCTTCAAATCATTTGATAATATCTAATTCAACACATGATTCTATAATTTTCAAATTATTATTATTCTAAGTTGAAATACTAATTCTTTATTCCTTTATGAATATAAAGTTGTTGTGTTTAGTATAAGAATGTTCATCCTCTAGTGGCGTTACATTTCCAAGCTTGTTATTTTGCATCCTCGTGCTCATTGTCTACACCTCTATGCTCATGGCTTTGTACTCCCATGATTGTTGTCTTACATTCCCATGCTTATTTTCTTGCATGTTTATGTTCATCTTGCATGGTTATGCTTATGTTCCAAGGTCGTGCTCATGTTCATGCATGGTGATGCTCATCATGCATGGTTCTGCTCATATTCTTGTAGGGTCGTACTTATCATCCATGGTCGTTCACTTGTTCTTACACAATCATGCTCATCTTGTATAGTCGTACTCATATTCTTGCATGGTCGGCTTATGTTCTTACATGGTTATGCTCATGTTTCATGGTCATGCCTTACATGATCAAGCTCATGTATTGCATATTTTTCCTATCTTTTATGGTTATGCTCATCTTGCATGATTATCCTCAAGTTCTTACATTATTGTGGTCATGTTTCATGATTATTCTCATATTCTTACATAATCAAGCTTATCTTGCATGGTCGTGTTCATGTTCTTATATGGTTGTACTCATGTTATTTTATGGTTATGCTCATCTAGCATGATCGTTCTCATGTTCTTGCATGGTCTTCCTCATGTCTTGCACGGTCATGTTCATATCTTGCATGGTTATGCTCATCTCTTGCTTGGTTGCGCTCATCTTGCATGATTTTTCTCATGTTCATGTATGGTCATGCTCATTTTCTTGCATGGTCATGTCCATTCTCCTATTCTTGCATGTTCAAGCCTGTCTTGCATGGTCGTGCTCATGTTCTTTGTTGGTTTTGCTAATTTTCTTGCATGGTCATGCTCATGTTCTTGCATAGTTGTGCTCATCTTGTATGATCGTTCTTATTTTCTTGCATGATTGTGCTTATGTTATTGCATGGTCGTCTGATAAGTTGTAAGTACATAGGTCTATCGCATAATGAAAAGTTATCATATCCACAAGGACTGTATTATTTAATATCAATATTTTTCAATATAATTTTATAGACTAAGCAACTTACTTATAAGATAATTAAATAAAAATAAAATGTAAATTAAAATTGACAAGTTGTTTCAAAAGATAAGATGAAAAAGTTGAGAAAACTTTCATGATTTAGGTTCATTATAATTTACGATTAAGATAATAAGGTTCTCTATTTCTATTAATTTTCATGTCTTGAAGATAAATCATCCTAGTTTAATTATTGTTTCCTTTCAGAACCACAATAGCAGACTAATTGAAACAAATCTTACTTTCATGTTATTTATATTCAATTAAATAACTTAAGTTCTATGATGATTTTATTTAATTCTTCGGAGGAATAAAACCTACTTTTATGATTGAAACCATAAGTTCAATTTGAAAAAGTCCAATACTAGAATTTACCATTAAAGTCTTTTCCAAGTATTTAAAATAAAGCAAGGCTATTTCTAAAAATCAAGCAAGCAATAAATCAAGAACATATGGATATCAATAGAAACATAAATTGAATATTAAATCATGACCTTAATCCATAAATTAAAAATATCCCCAAATCCTAAGACAATAAAATTATCCAATCATAATTTTATGAAAACTTAATACAACAATCATCATGCATTAGGAAATTAAAAAAAGCTACAAATGAGAAAAAGGCAATATGGAAGAGTGATATTTAATCCTCCTTGAATCCATCTATCTCTAATGATCTTCCTCTTAAATCTTATCTTCAAGATTTTTTCTTTCTTCTTTATCTTGTTCAAGCTCCAACTTTTGATGGCTATTTATAGTCACTCTTCTATTTAAAAAGAAAGGAAACAAGATGTCTATATCTTTTCCTATACCCTTGGAGCTTTGAAATTACTAATTCTCTTTCACTTTTGTAATGTTTTACACCCCAAAATTCCTTCATTTTGACTTCCTTATCAAATGTAAACTCAGAGTAGTACTAAAATCTAAAACAAAAGAATTAATAAAGAAAAAAATCTAACATGCATGCTACATGGGTATTTAATAAGAAATTAATAGGAAAATTGATGCATACATCAAATGCATCAAACAACCCTAAACTAAACCTTTTATTATCCTCAAGAAAACTGAAATAAACATGACAATGCATTTAGATGAGTAAAGATTAGGAA
This sequence comes from Canavalia gladiata, assembly GCA_037954105.1. Classification (NCBI taxonomy): domain Eukaryota; kingdom Viridiplantae; phylum Streptophyta; class Magnoliopsida; order Fabales; family Fabaceae; genus Canavalia; species Canavalia gladiata. The sequence continues at coordinate 32,286,661 of CM075658.1, forward strand.
ACCTCAAACACCTCAAACAGATTTAATAAGACAACGCAGATATGAAAGTTTTTTATTCATAATGACAAATCATATCTTTAAGTGATTCATTATGTGTTGAGAAAAGTTACTAAGCATTAGGGAAATAGGGTGTTATTATGTTCTACTCTGCTCTCACTCCTTCCTAAGTGTTTTCGTAAAGGATACACACAGGATGAAAGGTTCGTCCACTCACTCTTCACATTGGACCTTAAACAAGTATGTAATGTGCATGCCAAACATCAGAATACCTTGGTACCATGAAAATTTATCATAACATGTAACCTTTTTTTTATAGAAATTTTATTTAAAAACTTTCTTCCTGTTCTTTCTATTTTACTTTATATTTTCTTTTCTCTTCTCTTTTCATTTTTTTCAGACTGTGCTAGGCATAGAGTTTCTCGATACCATACATTAAATTGAATATATTCTCTTTAGTAGCCTAGTGTAGTGAATGTTCCCTATGATTTGTAAGTTAAAGGTGAAGAAAAGTCCAACCTTTTAAAATTACCTAACCTAATACCAAGTGTATTACTCAACTATATAGTGTATGCAATATTCGATCCATGGTAATTAGAGGGAATCCAACCAAGAAGAAGTATCTCAAATAATCTCTTTGATTTATAATTTATATTAAAATATAAGAGGTGAGATTAAATAATAAACCACCATTCTATTGATTTATCTTTAGGAAATTATTCATAATTATTATACGATAAATGAATATTCAAATGTAATTCTACATCGTTTTCCTTATTTTTGTAGGAATGGTCACACAAGTAGAGAATAAAAAACTAGATGGATTTTAGGCTAAAAAGAGGGGAAAAGAGGCATAAAAGGAGAATGCATGACCAAAGGCCAAAATCATCCTATGGAGAGCTATATTTTTCGACATGGTTGTGCAAACTTGAGCATAGCACACTGAAGTTTCTAACACAGCCATGCAGACCTAAGTATAGTGTGCCAATTCTGGGTGGTGCTAGAAATGATCTAAGTCAATCCTAATGATGCATAAAAGGATCCTAATCAACCCTACAAAATAGTGGGTGATTCAAAGCTTCCCCAATAACTTAAGAGGCAACTTAGGTCAACTCGATTTGTAGCAAAGGAAACCCTAATCCATGCCTATAAAATATGAGATTTATTATATAAGAAGACATGCTTGATGCCTCAACACTCTCAATACTTCGAGAGACATTACACTTACCCCTCTTCCATTTTTCCCTATTTCTATCTCTTATTCTAGCATCTTCTCGTAGGATATTAGTGGAAGTATCCCTCTTCATAGTGCGAGTTGCATAGTAGTTTCCTAGCTTGATTGGCACTATGATTTTGTATTTTTGATCTTAGGTTATGTTATGGATAATTTTATTGGGTTAGCCTATTCTTATTTATTTTCATTTTCCATCTGTAACTAACCTCCAAATCATGAGATTTTAGTAAACTTTGTGATGTAACTATTTGAACCCTACATTCTCCTTATGAATGATTACATGTTTTTATTATGAATGGTTTCATGTTTCTTTATCCAATTATGTTTATTTATCACACTTACTCAATTAATAAGAATTAGTTACTCTTGTTGATCTCTGAGATGGTTGGATATTTGGAGATGTATCATTTCTTAATTGGTAGAACTATAAGGTAACTGAGTCTAAGGGTTTTAGAGGATCAATCAAAATTGTAGGCTTCTAACTGGTTATTAACTTAAAAAATCCTAATATGCTTTATGTTTCTCTTATTTATTTACCTTACATGATCATTGGAGGTAGTAGTTAGGGGAAAAATTATTACTATTTCATGATCATTGGATAGTAATAACATTAGAATGAGTGGTTAGCAATTAATGTTTAATTCATGCATAAGGGACATTCGTGGCATAAAGGGATCAAAAGCCCCATACTTATCCATAAATTCACACTTGTTTTCTTTTGTTTTATGTTTTTCTTTAATTTTCTTTCAAATTATTATGTCTTACATTTCCTGAAAAACCTATTTTTGGTGAGCTGAAAAGTTAGGATTTAATATTCTACAGATTGTTGGCATAGTCTTTGTGAGATTGACACTAGGGATCTAAAATACTCCCTTCTACCCCATGGATATACTTGCCCATAGGTAAAACTTAACTTACAATTTTGACACTCACATTTTTCACACATCAATAAACTTCCAAAATTTGATCCAAATAAATACCTAAAATAAATACCTAAAAGGAAACAAATACCTAAAACAAACATCAAACACCTAAATAGAATTAAAGCACAAACAAAAACAAACAAAAAATCAATAAAAAGTACAAATCATTTTGATATTTCCTGACCATCCCCAAACTAAGAGTGGACGTTATCCTCAATGGCATGAAATAGAGTAGTAAAAGAAAGGAAAATGACAATACTAGATCCCTAGTTTAGAGAAAATTCTAATGAGGAAAATAACCCTAAGAGATATGCCATTGATACATTGCATCAATCAATGAATTTTACCAAAGTTACTTATCTTTGAGTTCATCATACATGCTATCATCACATGTATCTTGGGATACTTAACATATTTTAACTTTATTCTCTTAACTCAAGAGTTATGACTTCTCAATTAAGGAAGAGTGAAGATATGGTGTAGCTTTTAAGGCCTTTAGGAACTCCTATGCATTGGCTTCAACTTCACCTGCATTCTTATCATTCAAACTTATCTCAAATGGATCATTAATAAAGAATATAAGGGCTTCTTATTTCACCACTTTATTAGTTAACTCAAGCCTTCAAAAAATATCTTCAGTAATGGAATATTTAACAAAACTTTGAAGTTTAAAATCTACCATTTCATCTCCAACAACGAATGAAAGTTTCCAAATTTTCACATCAATAATAGCCTTAATAGTGGCTATTAAAGGCCTTCCCAATATAATGGAGATTTGGGAGTATTCCTCTATATCAAACACCACAAAATTAACAGGAATAAATCATTTTCCTATTTTTATAAGTATATTTTCTAAAATACCTATTGGAAATTTAACAAACCTATCTATTAATTGTAAAGACACATTAATAGGTTTTTGCTCTCCTAATCCAATTTCTCACATATTGACAAAGGCACCAAACTGAAATTAGCTCCAATATCATAAAAAAAATATCAAAGATCATATAACCTATCATGCAAGGGATAGAGAAACTATTTGGATCCTTTAACTTTGGTGGCAATTGGATCACAATAATGAACTCCTCAGTAAGTGTTATTGTCTTATCTTCTTCTAACCTCCTTTTGTTGGAAAAAATTTCCTTTAGAAAATTTTCATAGATTGACATTTTTTGAATTGATTTTGTGAATAGAAAATTAATGTAAAGTTTCTTCAGGACTTCCAAAAACTTTCTAAACTGCTTGTCCAACTTTGATTTAGCTAGGTGTTTGGGAATTGGATAGGAAGTGTATAAGGATTAACCTCTTCTACCTTATCTTTTGAATTATTCTCACCTTCTTCAATAAAGGGTGAAAGATGGTTGTTTTCTTCTTACCCTACATTAAGACTTTAAGAGGCTCCAATTATCCCCCACTCCTTAAAACAACAACCATGATATAGTCACTTGGGTTCCTCTCAAACTGTCTAGGAAATGTTCCTTATGGTCTAGAGGAAGATACAACTTGTTAAAAAATATGAGTGTCTAGCATCTTGTTATGGATTTGCTAGAGAGCCATCTTCAAGGTTAGTTGTTTAATAGTATTCAAAAAATTATTCATTTTGTTTTATATGAGAGGCTACAAATGTATCGATGAGAAACTCTAGTTTAGACTTCTGAGATGGGTAAAAACCTAGGTAAGTTTGGTAGTTCCTTTGTCCACCTTGGACCTACTAGTTTTTTTCTAAAAATATTGAGGTCCCTTGAATTCAAAGTAGTAGTTACTATCCAAATTTTTGACAATATTAATATATGGGTCCCTAATTCTACTTGAGTTTCATTCCCTTACATGGAATTGAAGATTGGTATAATATTTATTTTTCTAGATACTTTTACTTGATTAATATTTCAATTTTGATATCTATTTATCGAAAATTTGTTTATGAGAATTTTTCAAAATGCAATCAATATCTCTATTCCTTATTTCTAATTCCCTTTCTTTCAATTTTGGCCAATTCCTTGCATTTGTTTACCAAATGTCATTTGTATCAATTTCATCTCATGCAATTGACACTCGCCCCATGTTTATTTTCAAAAAAAGGTTGTCACATTCCCCCTTTCCAACAAAAAATTTTAATCCTCGAAATTTCTCTTAGTAGAATAAATATGGATATAATTCTCTTATCTTTTCTTCAAGAACCCAAGTTTTATCTCCTTCTTTAACTCATGCAACTTTCACTAATGTTAATATTCTTCCTCACAATTGTTTAATATCCCCTTCCAAGATCCACAAGGTAATACTTTATAAGTTAAATTTTCTTTTAACTATATAATATCAGTTTCTATAATGTGTGAATGATTAGAAATATACCTTCTAAGTTGAGACACACGAAACACATCATGAAGATTTGACAAAAATGGAGATAAGGCTATTTGGTAGGCTACTGGACTCATTATCTTTAGGATTTGGTATGGATCAATGTATCTAGAACTAAGTTATCAAGATGTTATCACTCTAATAATTCAAATTAAAGGTGTAACTCTCACAAATACATGATCACCTTCTTGAAATTTAAGAGGTTTTTGTTGCTTGTTAAAATAACTTTTTTTCCTATTTTATGATATCTATATTTTTTCGAATCATCTTGATTTGGTTCATCATCAATTGTACCATCTCTAGTCCCAATACTAAATTCTTTCCTATTTTTTACTAACACAATGGTGTTTTACATGTTCTCCCATGGAGAGCTTCATAAGGAGTCATCTTTATGCTTGAGTGAAAGTTATTGTTGTAAGTTCCACCAATAGTAAGAATTGATCCCAACTTCTATGATATTCCATGACGCATGCTCTTAACATGTCTTCTAGAGTTTGGATCATTCTTTCTATTTGTCCACTTATTTAAGGATGATATGAGAAACTGAGTCAAAGTTGATATCCCAAAGCCTAATGCAAGTTGCCCTGAAATTGTAACATGAATCTTGGGTTTCTATCACATGTGATGGATGAATGTACTCACTACAAACAAACTATTTCTTTAATGTATAATTGTGCTATCTTTTCCAAAGAATTATTCATGTTGATGAGTAGGAAATGAGTAGATTTTGTCAATCTTTGCTTTGACGTATCAGCATACACCTTAATCCTTGCTTTGACGCATTGCAGTATAGCTCAAAATCTTTTTCAAGATTGGGTAGAATTATAATAAGGGCAAAAGTGAGTCGATTCTTCAATTCTTGGAAACTTTCCTCATAATTAGTTGTCCATATGAAAGGCTATCTTTTCTGCACCAATCAAGCCAATGGCAATGCTATGTGTGAGAACCTTTCGATAAATCTTTTGTAGTATCTAGCCAAACCAAGAAAACTTCTTATTTTAGTGACTCAGCTTGGTCGTTTCTATTGAATAATAGTGTCAACTTTAACAGGATCCAAAAAAATTCCTTCCTTGGTAAAATCACATGTCCAAGAAATTTCACTTCCTCCAACAAGAACTCCCACTTGTTCTCCCTCACATATAACTACATGTCATTTAAAACTTATAGCATGATTCGTAGATGCCCTTCATATTCTTCATGACTCTTAAAATAAATCAGGATATCATCTATAAAGATGATCATAAACTTATCCCAGCAATCATTGAAGATCCTATTCATGTAACCATGAATACTATAGGTATATTGGTCACACCCAAAGGCATGCCCTATCGTGTTCAAAAGATAGTTTTAGGGATATCTTCAGGTTTTACTCATATTTGATGATATCTCAATTTTAGATCTATCTTTAAGAATATTACTACTTTTCTTAATTGATCCATTAAATCACTTATCCAAGGTAATGAATATTTTTTCTTGACAATGACTTTGTTGAGCTATTGGTAATCCACACATAATCTCATGCTACCGTCTTTCTTTTTCACCAACTATATAAGAGTATCCCACAGAGATATGCTTGGATGAATCCATTGCTTCTCCTTTAACTCCTCTAATCATTTCTTCAACTCAACTAGCTTTATGGGAGACATCTTATAAAAAGCTATCGAGATAGATTTAATTCCTGAGACCAAATTTATAAAAAATTTCAATTATAACACCATAAAAATGAAGTCCACTTTTATGCTTAAGTTGTACACATGGTTCCATTATTAAATTGTTATCTCATGATGCAAAATCTTTAGAAAATAATTAGCAGTGAAAATAAGGTAAAAAAAAATTTGTTTGAAACACTTTGGTATAAAATGTAAGCCTCGTCAAAATAGTGTTCATAGCAAAATGTAAACAAATAGGCGTTCTCATGCGCGTATAATTCGTTAACACAATAAATAACTTCCACTATTCTATTCTTCTTTAATAAGCAGTAAATCAATTCATCATAACTCAAACATACCCACATTCATACAACTTATAATTATATAGTCCTTATTTATACAAACTTAGTTAGGTTAAGGCATTAGTTCTTTTACACACTTAATTGCATACATAATTATTCCTACCATTTTCACATTAACTATATTACAATATATTTACTAGCAATTAGGATGCATTCATCCATCTATTTACAAATTGTACATTATTGGTATGACTTGACTTCTCTTTCCTTAAAGACAGAATGCTACAAACACTTTAGGACTGGTGGTGATAGCGCTCCAACCATAAGCTTTCATCTAAGGCAATGAAGGTCCCATCTGCCATCTCTTGGAATGCTTGGAATGGGTAGGGCCTAGGATACGGGGAACTACCTTGGGATGACCAAACATACGAGGTTTTGTAGTAATGGGATGATGTTTGCAGGTCGATTTCCCTTTTTGAAAAAAAGAGTCTTTAGTAGGTGTCTGGTGGTCGGGTGAAGGTGGAAACACCCCATTAGAGTGGAAGGCTTCTAGAGGGATAACAAACTCAATGGTGGAGAAGTCAAAACTCATTACAGTAGAAACAAACAGATGACCCAAAGAGAAGTAAATTCACATAATGGCTTGAGTTGTAATTATTAGTCGATGAACGTTCACAATCCAGTTCACATTACTGATTTCCACTAAGACTACTTTGTTTGCAAACGACATCAGGGGTGTTTGGGGGAAAAAATGGTGGGGAAAAGGGCAAGAAACTAAGTTTCTCAATAAGATTTTACCTTAGGTTAGTGACATCACTTTCATCCCAGCCACTTCAGTTTACTAAAAAACATGTCATGCATACAAGTTTATTTTTAATCTTTGAAAAGTTCTAGCTAAAGTGGATTTGTTTTACATAAGGTGAACTATCTTTTACTTAAGCATATAAATTACTTAAGCATCATAAATCTTTGGGATCACATCATAGATATCATTTGACTATCATCTTCTCTGTGTCTTACACATTTCTTATCTATTCTTTACCACTCTCTTAGTGATCATTAAGACATAGATATACATTAATACTTAGGCAAACAATATCTTCTCTCTGGCTCTACTATTCTACCTTCTATTCTTAGGACATAAGTTCATTCCTTGATGGTCATCACCATCATAAACATTGAAGACCTGACATTTCATAATAGAAGGATTTTTGGAGAACCCTTTTGTCTTCTGTCTGGAAGAGCGTAATGCCTTCCGAATATGCATAAGGTACATTAAGAGTAGTATTAACTTTTCATATAAGTTCTTTCTTTAATGATCCTTTAGTTACTTAGGTTTCTTTTTATAGGCTTCCACATAATTTACACACTCAAACAATCCAACCAATATGCCATGCACATTTAGTCTCTACTTTCATACTACTATCACATCATTATCCATACATGATCATCATGTAAAACATCATCTTTGATCAACCATGAGTAATATTCATACACTTCACATTACTCTTTATGTACTCATAAAGTAATTTAACAAGTTAGCATACTATCTTCAAGAAAAGATTCATCTCAAATCCAAGGCTTTCTTATTTTAGCTTGATGTTCTTTCTTAGGCAACATATACACTTGCTCCCATAACTTGTCCAACTTGCTCAATATTTCATAGGATCTTAGTACACTCATCCTTCTAAGTTACCTCTCAACCTTTCATTTCCTCAAAGGTTAAGTTATTCTTAATACTTTTAATGATAGATTATGGTGTATAACATCTTCTTCTCTAATTGGTCGAATGGACTTTTGATTGTCTACTCTTTGTGTCCTTAATCAAAAGTCTTTTGCACCGTTTACTTAATTCTAATTTAAGTGTTATATGTTTATGCTTCTTCATTAGTAACTTAGCTATTTAGGTTTGTTCCATTAATAAACCTACTTGCTTGCCTCCTAGTTCATAAAATTTAAGTTTTCTACTCATGTCTTATTTAATTATCCTTAAACATCCAAGTTAGTCTTTTTGTCTATTTCTTACCTAAGTGACCGAATGCACACTCTCTAACCCTAGGCATTATAATTCAACTTTTTTTCTTTAAGAAAGGTAGTTTACACTAATTAAGATTTAAGTTATCAATTACACCATTTTGGAAATTTTTAGGGCCTTTCTTCCTTGGCTATGGAACATGGGCAAATGCCCTACATCACACTTCTACTCCATAATTAATTTTCACTCATCTCCTTAAGCTCACCTAAGTCCGCTCTTAAATTTTAACAAGGTTTTAAGCTAGTTCCTACCAATTTTGTGCAATATGGTTGAATGGTACCCAACCATTACCAAATCTTTTTCAACTTTAAAATTCTTTTCTTAAACTTTTTTAATCTCCACTTTACACCTTAATTAAAATTTTAACTCACATTTTTCCTAATTAGTGAAGGAGTGGCAAAATGCCCTAGGTTGCTAAAGCAAGGTTCCTTTTCCTTAGTTTGTTCTCTCATGGTCTTGGTGTTGTAGATTTTAGTATAATTTTTCCTAAATTAACCAAAGTTGCCAATGAGCACTTTGTAAATTTCAAGTCTCTTCCAAATTTATAATTCCATAGTTATACTTAATTAGGTTCCTCTTTATTCCCTGTTAACACCAAATTATGTCCAAGGTCAAATTTAAAAATTCTAACCAAAAAGTAATTTAGTCCAAAATCAAAATAAATAATAATAATAAATAATAAATAATAAAAAATATATATATAATAAAAATAAATGAAATAATAATAATAAAAGAGAACACTTTAACCTAAAAAAAGAAAGTTTTCTAAAGATTATTTTCAGTTAGGAATTAGTTAGGTTGTTAAAAATTAGTTAGTTAAGGAGATTTTTTTGTTAAAGCTTATAAATAGAAGAATGCGGGGAAGGAAAAGGGGACGAGACCGAATATTTCTAAAAAACGCTCTGGTTCTCTCTCCTTCATCCCAAAATTTTCCCTTTTTGAAAAAGCATCATGGAAAAGCTTTTGTTTTCGAAAACCATCCTCACAATCCACCATTATTAGAGCAGAGGAGCTTTAGCCAAGCAATTGTCGTAGCAAATCTCTCCACGAATTTCCAGGTAGAGCTATTTAAACTATTAGTCATTTACAAATTTAGTTTTCACCAGAAATTGTAGTAATTAAAAGTCATTAAGCATGAAGATTTAAGCTAAATTCTAATCTTGATGGTCGTAGATTATCAACATTTCATAAACTCCTATGTAAATCTTAGCTTAATTTGGTTCTTAATGGTTATATTAGTTATGTTTCCATAAAGAACGAAAAAAGAAAGTAACCACATCAAGATAAATTTATACTACAGCAATCAAAAGAACTAGAAATCTTGAATGCCATAATCATTCTGTTGATTCCACGACCACTAGAAATCTTAGCAAAAGTCACCGTCGAAGCAGTAGCAACCATCACGAAGTTATCAGAAAATCCCCTAGCCACTATCACATCCATTCATCCTTGCCTCCAGTCGAACACTATGATCAAAGTAATGTGAAGGTACTCAATTCAGAGCATGTCCTAGCCACCTAGGCATAGCGATTTGCCAAAGGTCTCCTGATCACCCTCCCAACCTTGGCAATAGTTGCTGGTTCTCTGTTTCTGGTGAGGAATATGTGCTGATTGTTGTGACGTACACAACATAAATTTATTGTTCTTCAATGGCCCATAGTTTTTCCACGTCACAACTACCAGCTCTTGGCTGAGAATAGCACGATCCCTAACTGTAACAACAATGCTTTTAACGGTCACCCTATTCCTGTTTTCAATGGTCATCGCCGCAGTGAACTCCGTCTCTCGCGTCGCGCACGGCCTTCTAGTGTATGGAGCCATTACAGGGCATGGGTGGAGCTTCATTTACTCCCTAATCTCAGTGTCGAGACCCGCAAGCCATTAGCAATAGCGACCTAACCTATGCCTCTAATCACCCAAGACCAAAACCCATTAATCCTAAATTAATCCTCTAACCTGGGCACCAGGCATCCCATAGACCAGTATCTTAAGCTGTTAAAAAGTGATCATATAATTGTAAAGGTTGCCATCAATCTAGTACTATGGAAAAAGGATTGTGGTGCAACCCCTTGTTGGTGGGAGCGTCTTTTGGCTTCGGAGGAAAGTTCGGCATCTGTTGCAAGTCCTCCGATTGGTGTGTCAAAGGTTTATATGCATAATATGGTCATGGAGCGTGGTCTTGTCATTGGTTCAGAGAAAGTCTAAAGTGACATGGAAGTGGAGAAAAATACATAGAATCAGTACCTTAAGATGATCTAATCACCATACATAAGGATTGTCTCAGCGGGGGGAGATGAATAGGCAGCATAAAAATAGAATTGGAAAGTCTGTGATGTTATACCAATAATAATTAATGAATGATAACAATGAATCAAAGGGTGGTGTAGTGGATAGCCATCATAAGCAGCTCCATGCAGCTTTGGGTTCGAATCCTGGGAAGTCTATTTTTTCTCTAACTATATTATTAGTCATTAAGCATACTTTAAAATTATAGTTGGTGACATTAAACATAATTAATTGATTTGGTCCAGTGGTTGGCATACCACAAGGGGCTTAAGGGTGTGGGTTCGAACCTTGCCAAGTTAATTTTTTCTCTAAAATTATTTCTCCTAAGGCCTACCTTAAAATTATTGTGGATGACACTAATCACAATTAATTGATTTGGTTCCACGGCTAGTGGCCGTTAGTGGCCTTGAGGACTTGGGCTCAAATCTTACTAAACCCATTTTTCCACCACCTATATTATTAATCATTACATTTTATTATTTATTTAATTACACCTGCACAAAATTTGATCAAGCAATAAAGCTTAGCCTAGTGGTAGCTTAGTTATATGCACCCTTGAACCTTGGGTTCAAATTCCACATAATCATTTTTATACTCACATTTTTTATTGAGCCAAATATTGAGTAGGTCCAAATGTTGCCAAATAAATAGTCTACTGAACAAAAAAAAAGAGGCCTAATTCTGATTTTTTTTATTCCAAATTTTTCCCTTTTTGCATCTAATATGGGTCAAGCTGATTACCCTTTGATTTGGACCAAGCCTAACTCATTCATGTCAAACTAACTCAACCTTCCTTAACACTATTTCGAAATAAAAAATATAAAATATATATAAGCAAAATAAAAAAATATGATAATAAAGAGTTAAAACTCAAAAGATGTATTTTAATCCAGGATTCCATGCAATGAGCTCTGAATACGAACTGGTAGCATACCCTATTGTTCGACATTCAGAGAATCATGAGTCTAAGTGCAACACTCTCTTGCCTTAGATTCTGTGCACATGTGGATCCAGGGTAACATCAAAAAATCACATTTTTCAAAAAATACCTCAAGTATTTTAATAATCCTAGATCTCACGCAATGAGCTCTGAATGTGAACTGGTAGCATACCCTACTGTTCAACATTTAGAGAGTCATATGAGTCTTAATGCAACCCTCGCTTGCTTTCGGCTGTCTATATATGTGGATCCAAGAACATGTGTAAAAATCAAAGCTTCAAAATATGTTTTTTTAATTCTAAGTCTCACGCGATGAGTTTTGGATACAAATTGGTAGCATACCCTACTGTTTGATATTCAGAAATCATATAGGTCCTAGTGTAGCCCTCATTTTCCTTGGATCCTGTACATATGTGGGTTAAGGATTTTTCAAAAATATTCAAAATACTTTTATTCGTTTCTCAAAGCATTGTAAACCCTGCTTTTTCAATCACCTTTAAAGGTCAAGCCTTCAAACCAGAACTACGTAGCCTTGAATTTCCCATTGCACCTGGGAATACGTAGGAGCAGGATCAAGTCCTATCAGACTATTTTCCAAAAATCTATTTATTCTATTAAAGGGATCAACTAGTTTTCAAAAATATCAAAATCACATACTCAGTTTAAGGGTACCGTTCTTCGAAACAGGCGAGTAGGGTGCCTAATACCTTTCCTATTCATAACCGACTCCCGAACCTAGATTTCTTCCTCAAGTTAGGGTTTTTCCAAATATTTTCCCTTAAAATAAAATTTGGTGGCGGCTCCACAATCAATAAAATTATTTCTAAAATTTTTTAGCGATTTCATCATTTCGTTGTAATTACAGTTACGACATAGCCCAATCACAATTATAAACCCAAGATTTCCTAATTTACTAGAAAATGGTCGAATGTCATAGGTGTCTTGATCAAGGGTCCTTTTGCAAGTTTCTTGCCACATGACCTTGGTGTCATGAATTTTGACATTTGGTTCATCTTATATCCTTAGATCCATCAATAAATTGTCCTTACTTCATAGCTTTGGTCATGGTCATGGAAAGTCTGAAGTGATTTGTGCAACTTTGGGCCCAAAATTCCACCTTACACTTTATAGTTTTTAAGTCCATGTCCAAGTTAGGTTTATGTATTTCATGGTATAGTTTTTCTTGTTCCTTTAAGGCTTTTAATACATGAGTCCAAATTTGGACTCTTAACAAGAACAAACACATAAACAAAGATTTTAAGAAAAGACATAACCAAGTTACTAACTTTGAACATAAAAATCATAAAGTAAGCACCTTTTATGGAAAACACATTTAGATTCACTAGGTCTTCTCCAAGATATATCAATCCCTTTCTTTGAGAACTTCAAAACATTTCTCATAAACACTAAAATCTTCCCCAATTGATTTTTAAGAAATTTTAACTGATTAAATTGCTTCTAAGGTTTCTAGAAGCACTTTAATCTATCAAAACTTCTCTTTAGCTATCAAAAATAACTAAAAATATGTGATACTCATATTTAACATCAAGAGAAAATTTTGAGATCTAATAAGCTAAAAAAAATAGATCCATAGATCTTAGAGAATGATCCACAAAGAAGAAGAAAATTAAACCATAAATACAATATTAAAGCTTAAATTTAAGGTAAAATCGTACTTGTTTTAAACTTTATGATAGGTTTGGTGGGGATTTATGGTTGATATTTCTCTTATTTGGTGGTCCATATAGGATCTCCCAATGGCAATGGTGGGACATTTATGGTTTTGTTTTGATTTAACTTAAACCTCAAAGTTTGAAGTTTAAGCTTAGTGGATGGTTTTGGGTTTTTATGGTATATTAAGTATAGAAAGGATTTAAAGAGTTTCTCTAAGTTTTTAGAAGATGGATAATAAAGTAAATGAGCCCTCCCAAGGCCAATATGGAATTTAGCCACTTAAGGGTAACTTGAGAATTAATTTCCCACTTAAGGGTATTTTGGTAAATTTGCATGTAATTTTCATCTTCTAAAGTAAATCTAAATGTATGGAATTATCCTTTTAGGACTATATTAGTATTAATTTTTCTGAATTTGTCACTAATCAAGATTAACTTATTCTAAGCATGGTTAATTTTAATTAAAGAAGGTTAATTTACTTTAACCATGGTTAATTTTATCTTTCCTATTTATTATTTTTGTCTTATATGAATTTAATGGAGTGATGACTCATATGGTGAGTCACCACCATATTTTCCACATGGTAATTTCGTGCACAACAGGTGGGGCCCATTTCCTGGCTTTTGCTTCGCATTTTCTTGCCTTACTAACCTTTTAGGGATATTTTGGTAATTTTTTTCAACATTTCTCGAAAAGGTTTCCAAATTGTTTCTTCAATGCTTCTAACACTTATTGGTTTGTTCCCGAATCATTCTAATGTCATTTGCCATTTTTCTGGAAACAGTTTAGCCCTTTATTTGTTCCTACTATTTTTATAACTTTTAAATCATCATTTATGTATTATAATTCTTTGGAATGTATTTTAACCTTTGTTTTAGGTTTTTCCTGCACATTATTTGGGTTATCCTAGTGTAGAGGCATTTTCATCATTTGCACAAAAATTTTTAATTTCTCTTTGTTTTACTCTTATCTCTATTTGATTTCTTACTAAAGGGTATTTGTAACCTAAAAATTCCATTATGAGAATTTATAGGTGTTACACCACTTCTCTTTCCTGAGGTAAACTACAAATATGATCAGGAAATACTTCTAGATATTCACAAATGACAAACAGGTTTTCAACACTAAAGTTTTTGTTCCTTCCAAAGAAGAAATAATATACTTTAGATCCTTCCTTTAAAGAAGCATTAAGTTGGTTGGTAGAAAGAAATCATGATTTATCTAGATCAGGGTTGTTATTAGATTCAAACATAATGGTTTTAATACGACAACCTAAAATAACACAATTGTGTATAACCATTCCATACCAGAATCACATCAAGACCAGCAAAACATACATATTAAATTTACACCAAAGGTCCTACCTTTAACATCTATCGAACAATTTAAACAAGCTTGATTAGGTCTCATAGGATTATTGGTAGGGTTGAAATATATAAATCAAAAGGTAACATGCCTAGATTCGATCCTATCATCTTCACACATTCATAAAAAGATGAGTACATTGCACCCAAATCATACAACAAAGACAAAATAATTCTACATATAAAGTCCTTACCTTGTATAAGGTCATCAACTTAAGAAACGTCAGCATCACTCATGGTCAACACTCTTCCTTAGGCTTAGGGCCTCATTGTTTGAGAATGATTGTTGTTATGGTTATTGTTTCCACCGAAGGGTTGACCTTGACTATTGTTATTATTGTTGTTGCTATTGCGATTATGATTATTTTGGGAGTTATCTCTTCCTTGATTGTTATTATTGTTTTGATGATCTCTATTGTTCCCATAATATCTTCATTAATCATAATCTCTACTTATGTCTTTCTCTTCCATAATTGTAGCAAACAATCCTTCGATGAGGGTAATTGGTATCTCGGTGAGGTTCTTTTTAGTTGAATCACCTTATGTTGGTTGTGGTTGTGAAACAAGAATTGTTTAGGTTGAACAGTTATCGTTGTCTTCCAATTGAAGAGAACCTTTCTTGGAAATAAGTGTTGTTGAAGTAAGGATTCCATTAATTTTAATCTTTCCTTTTTACGGTCTATAACTTATGGATTGAGAAAGTCAAGTTTAATGATTCTCTTCAAATATACGACATTTGTTCACTAAGGTTGGAAAGTCACAGATCTTTTAGTGCTTAATTACCTCCTTGATCTATGCCCTTGAGCATAAGAAAGGAAGAATGAGAGAGGATAAAAAAGGAATTACCAATGTGCGTAGCCGATAGAGTGGTGCGTGATGAATACATGATGGCTTACCAGGAGCATAGTCATTGAAGAGACACCAAAATTGAGGATTCTACAAGAACATGAGGAATAATTACCTCAGTCTTGATGGGAGATAAAGCAAGGTGGACTAAGTAGAATCTATGGTAGGAATAGAGGGATAGCTCATAATCTGATCATGAACATGAGAATAGGCCTCTAGTTAGTCCATATAAGGCTAATAGCATAAAGGATTGTTGGTGTTGCTCAAGCTCTTTAGATGGACTAGTAGAAGTAGGTAAGAGCTCATTAAAATCATGAAGAAGGCTGGAGACCCTACCCAAATAAGTATCCATCGATTCATTAAGCAAGCAAGCACCAATAATAGTCACAAGGCCATAGTAAACCATATAGAGACATTAGGTGTTATTAGTATAAAATGACTTCACCTGAGTACATATGGCTTCAAATATCTCATGAGCACGAAAAAATGATATATAAAAGAATGAAGGGTGGCCTTTATGATGCAATTAGGTTGGGAATCAACTTTCCTCCAAGGTCATGATTAGCCTTAACAATATCAGCAACCCTAGTGGTAAGATGGATATCGTAATCCTATCAAATAAGACAAAGACAAACATTAAAAGCCAAAATAGCATAATTCTTACCATCTAACTTTTTGGTAGAAAGAGGAGTAATAATATGGTGGGTGAATATGAGGCCTCAACCTTTGGAGGATCAAAGGTGGTCATGGTCAACAAGGAAGATAAAGATCGAAAACTAAAACAAAACACGATTGTCGGGGAAAAATTATCAATGGATAGTGGGTCCATTGAGTATGTCACATATTATAATCACATCTCATTGGGCTCTAGATACCATGTTAAGAGAGAAAAAGGAAAAGATATAGAATGAATCCATGTATTTCAACGACATAGTGGAACAAGTATTTATAGTACGAATCATTGGTATGAAAATTAATTATAGAGATATCCAGTTACCTAATTACCTCGACTATAACAATATAATTCCCCTAGCTACAATATTACTATAATTATATATTCATTTGTTTCCATCTAATCCCAACATCATTACCCTATTTACATGAAATCCAACATTGTTAATGCTTCTTTTATTTGGATATAACTTTTGTAATTTTTTTTAATGTTTAGATTGGTTAGAATTCAAAGGGGCAACTGGTGAATCCTAACAAATTAAAATTCATGGGATTTATTATAAATGTTACTAGAAATACAAGGCTCATTAGTTATTTTGAGTGGATGGATATGCTTAAGGAGTTGAAAAACTACATTTGGAATTAAATACAGGTGAAGAAACTTTTGTATGCAAGAAAGATTAAAATTTATCAAATTCATGCATTTGTATTCTAACACTTGCTTTAAATTTGATTATGTGGGAAAGGTTTAAGTTGGAGGCCTATAATATGGACTTTGTGCTTTCCATTGCTACTTTGAAAGCTAGGGCTTTCAGAACTAGGGTACGGAATAAAATGAAGGATATTTTGGATTAAGGGATAAAAAACCCATCATGTTATAGTAATATAAGTGATTGGTAATGATGGCTGATCATTGGAATGACTTTCTTTCCTTAAACTTGATAGAGTAATTCAAGGTAATAATAATCCTATACTAAATATTATTTGTAATGTCATTATTTAAATTTTAGGATGTATATTTTACTTCATTGATATGTAGGCTAAAAGTTAGAAAATCATGTACAGGACAAAGGCTATAACCTATAGATATAGGAAGTCAGCCAAGGGGTATGCACAACTAAGGGTGGTCTTTGGTTAGTTTCAAACAGGTTTAGATCGAAAAAGCTCGAACCGAAGTAAACTAAATGATGTTGGGAAAGAACTATCTTTGGATGTTTAGGCTATCAATTTAAGTGGGTTATGGATTAAGCCAACTATATATGGGTTTCAAGTGGGTGAGTTGTTTGTCGTCCTCCAAGCCTTGATGGTGATCCTTTCTTCGGCCTCCACAGTTATGTAAGAGGAGGAATCGTAGTAGAAGAAAAAGAAAAAAACATTACGAAAAAAAAAAGATCTAGATGCATGCAGAGGATGAAGAAGAACCAAACAACTAAAGTAGAGGGAGAAGAACTAGATAGATGTGCAGGAAGAAGAAGAACCATATGCATGTGCAAGAAGAACCAGAACCAGATGTATGTGAGGAAGAATAAGATTGACCTTGCAGGTTGGTTCGATTATCAATGTGTTCCATTTTGAGATCCACGCCCAATGCCTTAAGCTATGCTAAACCGAAATTTTCTATCCATTTCACCTGATCTGTCCAATTAATCTTCTTCATCCTTTAATAATGACAAGTTTGGATAGAAATAGATTTTTTCTCACCCCTATCCAAAAATGAAGTTGTGTAAGTGCATATTTTTTTGAAAAAAATTATTAATTATTTAAATTATTACATGTTACGGGCAAGATATGACTGTAACTCTTTTCCAAGTTTTATCCATGAGTAAGTATACCCATTAGTGTAGAAATGAGATATTTAAGATTCCTAGTATTAATCCCACAAAGACTACACCAACAATCGATAAGAAAATTTCAAACCTCAACTTTTAAGCTCACCAAAAGAGGGTTGTGCGCATGCAAGTTTAAAATAAAAATGTTTTTTAAAAAAAGAATATCGAAAATAAAAGAGCACGATGCAAATTATGGAGGAACATAGGACTTTGAATCCCCTTGTGACTTTAGTTACTTTTATTCCAAATTCTACCTAACAATTTCTAACCACCTACTATAAAGCTATTACTTCCCAATGATCATGTTAATAGTAATAATCTTTCCCCTAAATACTATCCTCCAATGTGATGCAAGACAAATAGATAAGAGAAGAATAAAGTATAGGGGCCATCAACTACTAATTAGGCAATTAACTGGTTAGAAACCTAAGATTCTTATTGATCCTCCAAAACCCTTAAATTCAATTTTCTTATAGTTTCATCAATCGGGGAATGATAAGATTGTCTACCTTTCAACCAACTCATAGATCAATAAGAGTGGCCAATTCTTATTAATGGGTTAAGCATAATAAGGCAAAACAATTGGATAACCAATATACCACCATTCATAATGTAGTGGCACAATAATTATTTATGGAAAAAAAATAAGATTCAATAAATTACATCACAAGATTAACTAAAGTCTCATTAATTAGAGATTAGTTACACATGATAAAAATTAACTCAAAAACATTCATAACTTAGTCCTAAGATAAAAGATAATAAATTAGATTGCTAGTAAGGTTGACAATCAACTCCGCCACTATACCGTGAAGGGATTATTTCCACCAAGATCCTATGGGAGGACACAAAGGAGAAACTAGGAATGTAAAGGCTAAAAATGGAGAGTTGAGGAAAGGTATGGTTGATATTGATGTTGCATTATTGTGTGTTAGGCTCTCCTAGGAGCCTCCCTTTTATAAGTATGAATTAGGGATTTAATTATCATGGATCAGGTTGACCTAGTTTCTTCCTCAACCGTTGAGATTGATCTAGATCATTTGCAGCATTATTAGGATTGGTTGGGTTCTTTTATGCGTCACCAAGGTTGATGTTGGATATTTTCAAGCACTTACCAATCTTGGTAGAGTCATGCTTACTCATTTTGCATGTGCATGTTGCGTCCAGTTGGCACATTTGAGCTCAAGTTTACATGATCGTGCTGGAAGCCTGGTCCACTAGGGGCATGTTAAAGGAAATTTTTTTTCTTTACCTATATTGGAATCGAGTCACGTAATAACAATTATTTAAGCAATTCCCTAATGTTTTAAATTGATGACAAAATATGAATGCAAAATTATGTAGTCAAATAGGTACAAAAGATAAGTGTCTTAAGATGATTCAAGCATCTTAATATCTTAATAAAAAAAAAGGAGTACGTTGCAAGCTTGTCTAGTTGGCCTCTAACAAATAAAAGTTATTTCTATACAACTATTTGACAAAAATAGAAATTATACTTTAAATAAAAAAGGATACATAAGCTTAAATAGGAAAAAAGTTTGTCCTATTAGAAAAGGTAAAAACAAGTGAAAAAGTCATCTCCTGGATGACCCATAACTAACAAACAGCAACTAGCTTTCTCTTAAATCAAGATCATACATTTAATGCACATGCAGATGATGTTAGAAAACCCTCTAGTCTCACAATGACTATTTTGTCTCTACCTATATAAATAAGAAGCTTGTGATCAAAAGATAAGAGAAATAACTAAGTTGGACTTTTATTGTCTTATCTACTTATAACTTGTATTGTAAACATTGCATTTATTTTGTTTGTATTTTGGGTGTTGTTTCAGGAAAATGGTATAACTAGATAAAAGGTATCTAGTCTGTATTCTTGAGAATATCTAAGCCTAGAGTGGCTCGTACAAAAATACCAAAGATTATATTTTTGGAGTTTGTACTGTCTTTTAATAGTGAAAGAACCCTGTTGTGTGATAAAAGGAATTGGATGCAGTCCTTGGGCTCATTAGGGTAAACCATTATAAATCCTTGTGTGACTCTATTCATTCTCCTTCTACTTTCTTAACATTGTTATTGTCTTACAAATTAGCTAAGTTTAAAAAAAAATCTGAAGCTTTCTTACGATATCACATTCAATCCCCTTCTGTGTGTCATCTCTTTCTCTACATGTTGCTCCTTTGTGTTTTTATGCCCTTTTGCCCTCTTTTTGGCCTAAAATTTGCCTATTTTCTCATTCTTTACTTGTATGATCATTTCTGTAAAAACAAGAAAAATTAGGTGGAATTGTCAATGAATAATCATGATTTGTGCTATAATTATGCCTAAATTATCTCAAATAAAGTGATAGAATGACAATTTATCATTACATTTCAAAAAATTTATGCATATTACATTACCAAGATTAGATATGATATTTCTACCCTGACATGTGTTGTGAAAAGAGACCCAAGTTAATAAAACCAATCTCAATGTACATGATGCAGTTTAAAGAGTTATGGATGAGTGTGTAAGTTTTTCTTTATCCTTGTTATTCAAAATTTTTGATTAACTTCTATTTAAAATTATGAATTTTAAAGTTCTTCTTTCTCCTTTCATTTAAAATGTAGGAGACAAATAAGAATCAAGAATAAATATTTTAATGATAAAGAATTAAGGAGATAAAGAGGAGGATCTCCTACAAGGGATTGGAGGTCCTATGATGAGGTCAAAAGAAAAGAAAGTCAAACAAGTCTTAAATCAAATAATCATAACTATATTTAAGGAAATTTAGGATATGGAATAAAGGAACACAAAGTTAGTCCATTATGTTTAACGTAAAAATTTAAAAGAAAAGAACCAAGTTAAACTTATTTGAGCCCAATCCCTATTTTATTTGTATTTTGGATCAAAACTTTATGTTTACTCTAATAATTAATAGTGTAGGTTTAGTTTATTATGTTAATAGGTTCACCGTAATGGTTATTAAGTCTCTTTAGGATTTATTTATTTTTATTTTATTATGCTAGTAGATTGGGTCGTGGAGGCTACTAAACAATTAGGATTTAAGTTTGATTATAAATACTCATGTAATTTTCCTTATGGAAACAAATATGACAATAATAAGAATTGTGGATTTCCTCTTTGAGAGAGCTTGTGCGCCTATTAGGGTTCTTGAAAAGAACCATTTCTTGGATCATATCAAGGATTTATCATACCCTTGTGATGGTTCTACATCGACCATATCACTCTCTTTTCTATATAGAATTAAGGATGTGACATTTTCCCCCATCCCTTGTTTTTCCCATCTTGTATTCTTACAATAATTGAATTCCTAATTTTGACTTGTTTCCTTTATAATCGTAAATCTTAATTTAAGTAAACCAACTTAAGAAAAGATCCATTTAATTCATATTAGAGACCTTATCACAATCAGTCACGTAAGGGGAATCTTAGGAACTAAGAAGATATAAGATCCTTGTGAGAGATTTAAGCATTCCTGAGCATCTTGGACATGTTATGGCGACAAGATTTGGTGCAATATAAACCTTTGTATTTGGCCAATCACAATCTTGGCCATATCAATCCATTGCTCAGTGGCAACATATGGTGCAGTGGATGACTTATATTACATAAATGCTTGTCCAGTTCACCGTTCAAAACTAAGGATGTTCGGCATGCAATTTGGTTCGGTTTTAAATATAAAAAAAAACCATTCAAATTTTAAGTAAAAATATGTTATAAGGAATCATGATTCCTTACTTAACTAAGTATCTAGAATTCAAATTAATCTATGTTTAGACAATTAAACATAGTTCAAAGCACTAAACTAACTTAAAATTTGAAATTAACCAAACCTTATAAATAAGCCCTGTAACTTTTTTTAAATTTGTACCCAATTCAAGAATTAAGAAAACCTATAATTAGAAATTGCAACATGTAAAATGAAAATCAATCAAGTGTTCAAATTCATAATCACAAGCTGCAGATGCAATAATTAAGAGGAAAATGATAGAATAGTAAATGAAATTTCAATTAAACATCATCTAAAAATCCATACTCAACTACAACAAGCAAGTTACCCAAAAGTTTTATCCTTCCATGAAAGTCAATATAGAAAATTAAAGGTTCAAATGATCAAGACCCAAGTTGTGTAAAAGTTAAAACAGTGCCAAAGTCTTTAAAAAAATATATCCTAAATTATCAATTTAAGACCAAATATTAAAAAAGTATTTTTTTCTTAATTAAATATAATTAAAAATTATATTAATTAATTTCTTATTAATCAATTTTTCTATAATTAATTCATCTCATTTGAATTTAAATTGTGAAAATTAATGATTCTATTTGACACTACTATTCATAATTTATCCGGAATTGATATATGTTGAATTAACTTTTTCTTTCTTAATAAAGTTGTAGAGAATTAAGTCTTTGATCTATGAATTAACTATTCCTCAAAATAAATTTTATATCTGTAAACATTTCCAATTTACTAAACTTGTATAGGTTATCATGATCAATTATTTGAATCATTTTTTGAGCCAATTAACTCTCTTTTAAGCCAATTATTTATGCTCACATGGGTGGTTAGGGATATGTTTTAGCTTTCTAATACTCTTAAAATCACTCCAAAATCATACGAATAATCTAAGATATGACCTAAATAATGAGTAAATGTTAGAACAACCTTAAATTTAAAAAAGTAACCAGATTTAATAGTTAAACCCAATGAAACCCAATAACATAAAAATAAGTCAACTCCATATTGGATAGAAAAAGTTAATGATGGAGGGAAGAACTCATGCCTAGATCAGGGTGCATTCAAAGCCTCATTAGTATCCCACATCCATTCAGAAGCTATGAATTTAAGGCTAAACTTGTTTTACTCTAACAAATTATATATGAATTCATATTTTTTAGTTACCAATTTTTATGTATAACTATTGTTTGATTAACTACATATTGTTAAATTTTATTTTTAGAAATTTTTAGATATGTATAATGACTCAACTTTTAAGAATGATACTTACATCAATGTATTTAAGAAAGAACATCCAAGACGTGTGCAAGACATATGATTTAAGGTTTGCTCCTCCCAAATCTGCAGTCATAACCGTAATTCCGACGAGACGACGAACTCGCTAAAAATTTGAAAAAGTATTTGATTGATGTGTGGAGTCACCACCAAATTTTTATTTTAAAGGAAAAAGATTTGGAAATAACCTTGACTCGAGGAAGAGATTTAGGTTCGGGAGTCGGTTACGAGTAGGGAATGTGTTAGGCACCTCACTCGCTCATTCCGAAGAACGATACCCATAAACTGAGTGTGTGACTATTTGGAACTTGTTTGATCCCTTTAATTAGCGTGAAAATAAATACTTGATGGAGGTTAGCCTGACAGGACTTGATCCTGCTCCTACGTATTCCCCAATGCAATGGGAAACTCAAGGCTTACGTAGTTCTGGTTTGTGAAGGCTTGACGTTCAGAGGTATTCAAAGGGCAAATGATATTTTGAGAAGATTTTCATTTATTGAAAGGACCTTTGGTCCACTCATGCACAAGGTCTGAGGCGGCTGCGGCAGCACGGGAGCCTATACAGACTGTTAAACGTTGAACAGTAGGTGAACTGTCAGTTCCTCGTTTAGAGCCCGTTGCGTGAGACCAAGGATCCCAAAATATTTGAAAAAGAGCTTTTTATTTTTGAAAGGACCTTTAGTCCACTCATGCACAAGACCCGAGGCGGCTACGGCAGCACGGGGGCCTATACAGACTGTTAAACGTTGAATAGCAGGTGAACCGCCAGTTCCTCGTTTAGAGCCCGTCGCGTGAGACCAAGGATCCCAAAATATTTGAAAAATAACTTTTTATTTTTGAAAGGACCTTTAGTCCACTCATGCACAAGACCCGAGGCGGCTACGGCAGCATGGGGGCCTATACAGACTATTAAACGTTGAACAGCAGGTGAACCGCCAGTTCCTCGTTTAGAGCCCGTCGTGTGAGACCAAGGATCCCAAAATATTTGAAAAAGAAATTTTTATTTTTGAAAGGACCTTTATTCCACTCATGCACAAGACCCGAGGCGGCTACGGCAGCACGGGGGCCTATACAGACTACTAAACGTCGAACAGCAGGTGAACCGCCAGTTCCTCGTTTAGAGCCTGTTGCGTGAGACCAAAGATCCCAAAATATTTGAAAAAGCATTTTAATTTGAATATAATAAAGATAAGAAAAGAAATTTCTTGATATGAAAAAGGAATTTGTTTTGAAGTGAATTTAATTTTGAGTTTTTGAACCTTGACTTGATCAAGGATGAGCTTGACTCGGACTTGATAATTTTGAGGAAAAGCATTTGAAGTTGATTTGGAAATTTGAGAGGGGGAGGATTAAACTCAAAGTTTGATTTAATTTTATTTGAATAAAAGAGTCAAAAAAGATAATTTATTTTGAATATTGGGCTTGAATTGGACTTGATTTAACTTAAACTTAACTTGATTTGAAGTTAAGGAAAAGAATTGTGAACTGCTTCATTAATCAAGCGATAGAAATTTCATTTCGGATCCAAATTAGACAAATAATATCATTCCAAAAACTAGAGAGAAAGACAAAGAGAACACAACAAAAATCACCAAAATCAGAGATCATTGACCAATTAAAAACGAAAATAAAAAATAGAGATGAAGATCAACCTCAAGAACACAAGAGTTTTTGGCGCCAAAATTTGAATTCAAATCTCAGAATTTTTAAAAACTATTTTTTGGTAGATCTGAAAAATAAAAACCAATAAATTGAAATATATGGATCATAGAAATCAAAAAAATCAAGTTTGACATAAATCCAACCAGAAATGAGCAAGTTATGCACAAATCAAACAAGCTAGGTTAATTTGTGCACCAAGATGAACATGCTTTGGTAATGAGGCGATTAAAATTTTATTTCAAATTCAAATTCGACAAATGATATCATTCCAGAAACTAGAGAGAAAGACGAAGAAAACGAAACAAAAATCACAAAAATTGGAGATTATTTAACCGATTAAAAACAAAACAAAAAACACAGACGAAGATCCACCTCAAGAACTCACAAGATTTTGGGGCCAAAATTTGAATTCAAATCTCAGAATTTTTTGAAAATATTTTTTGGTAGATCTGAAAAATAAAAACCTATCAATTGAAAGATATGGATTATAGGAATCAAACAAAACAAGTTTGACATAAATCCAATCAGGAATGAGCAAGTTATGCACAAATCAAACAAGCTAGGTTCATTTGCGCACCAAGACGAACATGATTCGGTAATCCGACAATATAAATTTCATTTCAGATCCAAATTAGACAAATAATATCATTACAGAAAGTAAAGAGAAAGACGAAGAGAATGCAACAAAATCATCAAAATCGGAGATCATTTGACTGATAAAAAATGAAAAAGAAAACCAGAGACGAAAATGAGCTCGGAAATCCGAGAAGAAGCAAGAAACTTAAGCAGAATAAAAGTAGGATCCAACCTCGATTGGAAGGTGATCAAGAACTGGTTTGAAGGAAAAGGTAGAGAGTCTCCTAGGTCCTCCATTCAAAAATTTTGAAAAATCCTCTTCCCCCTAAGACTCCAAGTGCTCCTCTATCTGTGTTGGTCCCTGATTTCTTCCCAAGAAATATCAAGAAGAAAAGAAGAACCCCTTCTTTTCCTGTTCGTAGGTATATATAGACACCTCCCCTTCTTGGCAAGGGTCACGCTCTTTCAAAGAGCCAAAAGCCAACCCCCTCTCTCTTGGCAAGGGCCAAGTTCTTTCCAAGGGTCAAAAGCCACCCTTTTCCAAGAGCCAAAAGCTAACCCCCTTGATTTCAAAATTTTCCTTCCCTATTTTTGATTTTTTAGCTTTTATGTAACCCTTTGTTATTTGATTTTTCATTTCTTTTTCCAATTTTCGTTTTTACTTTTTTATTTTTTTATTTTTATTTTTTCTATTTATTTATCATTTTTATTTGTTCTTTAATTTTTCCTTTTTTATTATTATTATTATTTTATTTTTCAGATTTTATTTAGTTAATTCTTGTAAATATTTATTTTTTGTTTTCTTTCATTTTAGGCTTTTTATTTTTTTTATTTTTCTTATTTTTTCATTTTGTTTTCTTTTTCCTGCTTTTTGCATTCTGTTTTTTTTCTTTGCTGCTCTGTTTATTTAATTATTATTGTTTAAACTAGTATTTTAAATAATTGGGGGCCTCGGACATAATTTGGTGTTTACATCTTCTAACCACTCTCAATCAAAGAAATTTTAATTTGTTTTCCCATGATGGTAATGACCTAAAAACAAATTAAGTAAATAAAGGATTTTGGCTTTGAAAAAAAGTTGCAAAGTATAAAACTCTAGAAAAATAAGTAGCTTTTTTTTTATATAACAACTTGGTAATTAGTGCTACCTCAATTTAATTAGGTAAAGATTGAACTTATGAACTAATAGAATACTTCCATACATGTTTTATAAATAGCTTTGGCTACTTGTAATATGAACACAAATGATCTTAATATGAGCATGCTAATTGACTACTATAGTATCATAAACGATGGTTAAAACCAACAACAAATAACATAACATTTGCAGCAATTATGTCAAAGGTCAATGAATTATTGCAAACTATTTTGACAATTTCACTTAATTGCCACATACATTTTTTTATGCATCCATGATTATAAGACCACACAAAATGGTGACAATAATTACAACGATGACAACTTAAATCAACATAGAATGTTCACTATAATGAGGGTGACATCCTATGACTATTTAAATTGCTACAAATCATTGATGGTAACTATAATAATAATAACATTTGTAATATCCCAATTTTTCTATGATGAATCTTTGAAGTTACAAATAATTCCTAAAATGAAACTAGGTAGGATTAGAGCTAAAACTAGATAAATTAGAAAGTTTGGTGTAAATGAAAAAAATACCTTTGCACCTGGGTAACTCAAATAAGAAAGCTAAAGAAATGGAAATATAAGTAACATACGATTATGAAACACCAATAATGGTTAAAAGTAGTGCAAAATTTTGAGAAAACCAAAACGGGACGAAAATGCCCTCAAGAAACCCCCGAAAATGATCAAAAGGCCCTTAGGAGCTCTAGTTTTTGCACAGATCTAGTCAGTTCCCATAAAAATAGCAAATAACCTTAAATTAACACGAGAATGAATAAAAAAGTGTTAGAAATATCAGAGTAATAATTTGGGAAATTTTTTGACACTGATGAAAAAAATTACGAAAATACCACTGGAAGGCCAGGGGGGCAAGAAATTATGATGAGCAAGCCAAGAGTGGATCCCATACTCATATACATGAAATTGAGCATGTGAAAAAACTGGTGACAAGTCACCAAGCTCAAGTCAATGAAGTCTTCCACAAAAAGACAAAAGTGAAGTAAAAAGATAATTTTAACCATGGTTAAACTAATTAATCTTGGTTAATTAAAAGTAAAGCATGCTTAGGCTATGTTAAATACAATTAGAGATAAACTCAGCCTAATTAACACTAATCTAAACCTAAAGAAATAATTCCTTAAATTTTGATTTATTTTGAAAAATAGGAAAATTTAGGTAAAATTATCAAAATACACTTAAGTGTAAAATTAACCACTTGGCCCCATAAGTGGCCGAACCCATTTAGCACCTTATTTGCTTCAGGTTTTTAGCTTAAACACTTAGCCAAATCCTTTCCATTCTCTCTAAGTTCATCTTAACCTTAAACACCCAAAATCCCACACTTTAAGCCTAAGTCTCCATCTTTGAGACTTAAGCCAAATTAAAGCCATAAACACCAAAGCCCCACCACCTTCACTTGTAAACGTGAGGACCAGACAAGAGGGGACCCAAGGCAGCCATCAAAGCCCCACAAAACACTTAGGAAAGTCTTCAATAAGTAGGATCTTTCTACTTGTCTTTTTATGCTTCTATCTTGTCTTTTTATGGTGTGTTTATTTTCTTACATGAATCTTTTCTCTAAAATTTGTACATCTCTTTTTGTTTTCACTTGTGAGAGCTTAAAACTGTATTTTAAATATTTAAAATCAGCCCCACCAATTTTTAGTGAATTTTGAAAAGAAAAACAAAGTTTGTTTGGTTAAAAGTGCTCCTAAGGCATTTAGAAGATATTTAATCGATGGAATTTGTTTAAAAATCATTTCTGAACCTTTGATCAGTTTTAAGTACTTATGAGAAAAGTTTTTGAAGTATATTTGAAAGGAGATATATAGATCTTGGAGTAGATCATGATGATCTACCTTTTGTTGTATGGAAAAAATGTTATGTTGCTTATTTTCATGCTTATTTATGCTTAGGTTTTGAAGTTATAATTTTTGCCACTTATGATGAAGTTTTGTATGAGTTCTGGACCTGATTTGAACCTCTAAGCTTGTATGTTTAAACATGAAATAAATCCATGTAATAAGCTCCAAAGGTTTCCTTTGGACGAAGGCTAAAAAGTTATTAAACAAAGGTTGGACTTTTAAGCATAAAAATGGCAAAAACTTTGTATGGTACTCAAGATTCATCATGGCTAGCACCTAAGCTGTGGACATGGAAAGAATGAGCATGGACCAAAGGCGTGAGGTGCATCAAGGACATAACCCACCGAACCATGGTTATGTGAGGTGAAAGTTGAAAGAAATGGCCTTGGCTAACTAAGGGAGGCTTTCGGCCACCACTGCAAAAGAAAAGTTTTATTTGCTTAAAATTTCTCTAAGTAACTTAACCTTTGTAATTAGGTTTTAGATGGACTAAATCAACCTTTGAATGAAGTTAATTAGAGAAAAATGGATTGAAAACCTTTAGGTATGCATTCGGCTACCCTGGTGATTTTGACAAAAATGAGTTTTAAAATGTTATTAAGGATAAATCTATCATTTTTAGCAAGTAAATAACTTATTTGGAGGTTTAATTAACATTTAAAATGATAAGTTTTAGAATATATAACCTAGGTAAACTTAAGTTAAAATCCATAATAACTATATGGTAAAAATCCTAAAGAAGCTTAAAATGGATAACTAGAAATCTACCATGACTTAGGTAAAGGTAAAGTTAAAATTCGGCCATTTCACTAAGTCTAGGTAAAAAGACTTAAAAATCCATTAGACCAAGTCAATTTTGAAATCTAAACTTAGTTTCCAAGTAATGGTTAACTTAGGTCAACTAGGGTTAAGGAATTGTCAACCCAAGTCAACTAAGGTTAAGAAAAGTAAACCTCAAACCTAGAAAAGTGGCATTTGGCCACCTAGTGGTTAATTAACTTAGGAGAAGTTTTAATTTCTAACTAGGTTTAATTAAGGACCTTTCACATGTAACTAGAAGGAATTAAAAGTATGATAAAGTTTTAAAATAGTAAAAGGGACCAATTGATCATTTTAGGTAAATGAATCTAGAGTTAAGAAGAAAATGATGAAACCCTAAGTATAAGGAGTGACATTCGGCAACCATGTGTTTAATTAAATAAGGATGAGTTTCAATTCTTAACTAGGTCCAAGTAATGACCCTAAACATGTAAGCATAAAATAATTAAAGTGTAAGAAAGGTAGGATTTAAGGAAGTAGGTCATTCAACCACTTAGAAGTAAATTGACCTAGAAGAAGAATATATCCCTATTTACTTTAACTAGACATTCTTTGGTCTAAAACTAGAAAAAACTTGCAAAGTTTTAAGAGTTATTTAGACTTAATCATTAAGGTAGGAAAAAGGAAGTCACAAGTTAACATACTTCAAAGACTAATTCTAAGCATATTCATGAATGATGATTAGAACTTAAAATATGAAGTTAGACGTAAATTAAGTCATTCGGCCATGACATATTAAAATGATAAGGAAGTTCTAAAAGTGTCTCAGTTAGATAAAATTGATAAATTGGACTCTAAATGACCTAAATCAACTTATAAAACAAGATAAAATGAACTATAAGAACCTATGAAACTAAGGTTCACATTTGGCGACCCTAAAGAGAATTATGAGAAAAAGAGTTTAAAATCTTTTTTAATATCACTTAAGAAGTCTTATAATGCTAAACGAAGAATTAAAAGTTCAAAATAAAATAGAGAAGGATATAAGTTACCGTTTGACCAAGTTCAACTAAAATGTCTTAAACAAGTTAAAAGTTTGTAAATACTTAATATTTGAACTTAGTAAAATTACGACCTGCATAAGACTTGAACAAATGAGAACGCAAAGAATAAAAACTTAAAAGGTGTCATTTGGCCACCTAAAGTAAAATGTCAAGATGTAAAAATCTTAAGAAAACAAATGTGAATTTAAGAAAAGGAAAGGATGAGTAGCAACTTAGAAGGTTGACTGAATAAAGTCCCTTGAGTGGTTCAACATAAAAAATCGACATTGAGTTTATTATGTAATGATGATATAATGCTATGTGATTTATCAGTCAACTTGTATTACTGATTGTGAATACACACTATGTATGTAAGATTGAGTGATGAATGCTCATAAGAAAGAATGATGTTATGTATGAATATTTTTCTGTTGATATTGAGATGGAATCTAAGACCTATGTGCATTTCATATTGGCTAGAAATTTGTTTAAGCATGCATAATTATTTCAAAGCCATTAAAATGAATTTAAAGAGATTAAAGGATCACTAAAGCAAATGTATATGAAAACGTAATACTACTCCCGTGTACTTTATGCACACAAATTCCAGAGGGCCCTTAATGACCTACTGAAGAGGAGCCAAAGGTTGCTCTAAAAATCCTTCTACAGTGAAGGCATTGAGTCATTCACACCTTATAAGATGGTGACGACCACTCGAAATGAGCTCATATCCTTAATCAATAGTAGAGTCAACGAGAAGATATTGTTTGATAAATTTAATACATGTCTATGTCTGATTATGTTCCCCAAAGATAGTAGAATCAGATTCATAAAAAGATCCTAAAGGTTGGACTAACGAAATGATAAAGAGAAAGGGAAGTAACAAAGAATAAAGTTTAAGATATAGAATAATTTGTATGACAAATTATATCTTATTTGTGATCCCAAAGTTATGAATATGTAAGAAGAATGTATGTTGAAACACTGAGTTGTATGTTTTTGAATAAAATTAACCACTTCAAAATTGGTGTTCTCAAAGACTTGAAATTAATCTTAATTGCATGTAATGATTTTCTAAATAAACTAAAGTGGCTGGGATTAAAGTGATGACATTAAAATAGAGTACAAAGCCTACTGAAAAACTTAGTTTCTCATTCCTATTTCTTCCCAGATGATACTGATGTCGTTCGTGACAGCAGTTGTGTTCGTAGACATTAGCAACGTGAACTAGACTGCCAACCTCCACAACATTCTAATCACCGCCAAGCAAGCGTTTGAATTTATTTTTCTCTAGGACATCTCTTTATTTTTGAGGTCTTAAGCTCAATCTTTTGCACCACCGAGTTTGCAATTCTATTAGAAGCATTTCATCCAGATAGATTATTTCCACCACCTCCTGGATACCAACAACTGCAGAACCTTGTTGTAAAGGAGTTTAACTCCTTAGAGGGCGAGACTAACCCCCAAACTCCATCACATTACCACAATTTATCACCCATTTTCTCTTCACAAGGGAGTTTCTTGTACCCGATGTCGTACCCCTTCCAGGCTTATTAGGAGATGTTAAATGGATCGTTCACATCATTGGACCTGAACTTGTGGCCAAGGTTCCATGAGTAGGTGGTTAAGGTTCCCATTGTTGCTAGAAGGAAGAATGATTTCAAGTTTGTTATACCGATAATGTACATATTGTATATAGTTGGATGCAAGTATCCTAATTATATGTATTAGTATTATGATAGTATATTATGTAAATTTGGTAATGTATTATAGTTATAGTATCAAATGTTGTAAATTTAAATTTGTAATAGGTGCATGATAAGACTCTTGGGCTAGGACTTATATGATATATGAAATGACATGTATAATTATGTAGCGATATGTGTGATATGTTCAAATCCCTATTTCACTGTTTGTATGTAAATGATAAATGAAAAGAATAACATGAACATTTAGTATTCCTAACATTAAGGGTAGAATTTGTCTAACGATTTATTTTATCGTTACATACATTTTATCAATAAAATTTGCATTTTATATGAAATTGTTTTAAAAAAAATTATCATATTTTTATACAAGTAATTTTTAAAATAAATTCTGCATATAAAATAATAAATTAATAATAAAATTGAATAAACAATTTAAATATAAAATCAGTGTCCATAATTAGGATGTTATAAAATTTCAATAAAAATTTTGGTGATGGTTTGAACTACCATAACATAACATGTTCATTACGATTTTGCAAAATACCTCCCTTCCAACCGAGACTATTATGCTCTGTTTGGATGTATGGATTTACATAGGAAAGGAAGTATAAGCAAGGAAAAGGCAGGAACTACGTTCCTTCCATACGTTTGGTGTGTTTTGTTTTATTGGAATGGAAGTTTTTATTTTTCGTGGGTCCCACATAAAATTGTTCCCACCTGAAATGCCGTGAAAAAGGTGGGAAAGCTGAACTAATATCCCTTACAAACCATTATGCCCTTGTATTTGTCTCCATATACAAAGCATACACACTTTACTTTCTTCTTCGTACCGCTGCAACTCATACAACTTCCATTTTTAACCGCACGGCTTCCATCTTCAACCGCTTCAATCTCAAAATCTTGTGAGATATCTACTATGATTTTTACATCCTCGAATCCATTTTCTTATTAATGTTGATTCATTTTTAACTTTTATTAAGACACCATCTATTTTTTTTTCACTTGTTGTTGGTACTGGTTTGATGGCAAAGGTGTTGTTGGAAGACTAGTAAGCCAAGCTTGATTTGCAAAATTTGAATACTACAATTTGTGAGTTTTTTAACACCTATTTATTGGAAACTTTTTACGCGAGTCAAAATATGTTGTATTAGTAATGCCCATGTATAAGAGAGTGGAGAGGAAGTTATATGTCATGTTCAACAGCTGGTAAAAGAGCTTGTGAGTGGAGGAATGGAAGGGGTTTGTTGACCCGTGTACGATAGCAACCAGGTTGGGACCGTTGTAGGCTTTTCTAGTAGACAAATCCAACTACAAATTTAATCTGTGCATATTACACTAATTCATAATATAGTTGACCCAAAAAATCATCAATTAACTCATTATTTATTTTAAATTAAACAATTTTCACCTATCTAATATCAAAAATTTATTTTATATATATATTAATTTTAATCGGTTAAATATGTATTGCATATGTAAACCATAAAGTGATCATTTTGTTCCCACATTCTTATTCTTGTTTTGTTCAAATTTATAAAATTTTTATAAATTACTAAATTCATTAACAAAGAAAGATAAGGGTTTTTTTTTTATAAATAATATTGAAATTAGAGTGATAATAAACTTGTGAGAATGGTAATATACATTCTTATAAATCACGTCCTTGACAAATGTGCAGTATGTGAACCAAAAAGTTACTCATGATTTAATAATATAATTTGTTACTAATGCCAATTACTTATTATTTATAAAATTAGTAGTTATTATTTTATCTCACATGACTTCATTTTAAATTGAGATAAAATTTTAATTAATGTTTATGTTTTTTTGTTTATTTAAATTAATTTTAGGTTTATAACGATAGCTTTTTTAAATTGCAGTTACACCATTTCTTGGTTGTACTTTGTTTTGTGTGTAATCGAATATAATTTATAATAAAAATAATTTTATAGATATTGTCAGTATGGATACAGATATCATTGAGGATAACTTTGATGAAGTCAACTATCAAGAGTTAATTGATCAATTGGATGAAGTGGAGACCAATGTTAGGAAGTTGATTTCTTTTGACCCAATTATTCAAATGCATGGTTTAAATCATTTAATCGATAAGTTAGCTCAAAAACGATGTCGATATGCGATTTTCTTGTTATGTGTTGTTGTCCATACATTACATTTGTTAGAGCTTATGTCAACTATTCGGGGCATGTCAATTTTTGAGAACAATATTGACCTAGAGCATAGACGTCTACAATTAATGAAATATTTGATGGTAACACAACGGTGTCGAGACATTATTCGCATGAGTCCTCAGGCATTTATGGAGTTATGTCGTAGGCTAAGATTGACTGGTTGGGTCAAAGATTCGCCCAAAACAACTGTTGAGGAGCAAGTTGCAAAATTCCTTCATATTATAGGTCATAATTCAAAAAATCGAACGATATCTTTCTTTTTCCATCGATCAGGAGAAACTATTAGTCGACATTTTCATAACGTCTTAAGGGTCGTCATATCTTTAGAGGGTGAGTACCTAATCCAACCTACGGGTTCGGATGTTCCTCCATAAATCTTGAATAATGGAAGATTCCATCCTTATTTCAAGGTATTTTCTGTTTATACTTTTCATTGAAGTATGTATTTTTGTTGTAATCTGTCTTAATATTGCATTTGTCCTATGACTAACTTGTTGGTCAATTTCATCACCATAAGGACTGTATTGGAGCTATAGATGGAACTCATATTCGAGTGAAGGTTCCAAGGTCTAATGCCCCTAGATTTCGTGGAAGGAAGGACTACCCCACTCAAAATGTATTTGCTGCATGTAATTTTGACATGAAATTTACATATGTTTTGTCTGGTTTGGAAGGAACAACATCCGATTCACGAATTCTAAAAGATGCCTTAATAAGGGAGGATCCCTTAAAGATCCCTGAAGGTTTGTAACATGACAGTAAAATTTTCCTAATCAACCTATTATTTTATTTAATTGGCAAGTAACCTTTAAAAAAAATTTGTAGGAAAATATTACCTAGGGGATGCAAGATTTATGCTTAAAGGTGGCATCCTAACACCCTATAGAGGTGTTCGTTATCATTTAAAGGAATACTCTTCTCGAGGTCCATAAAATTATAAAGAGTTATTCAATTTTAGACATGCATCCCTTCGAAATGACATTGAGAGAACTTTTGGAGTGCTAAAGAAAAAGGTTCCCTATTATTGGTGGGATGACTGAACCACACTACTTATTTCCAACAATGTGTGACATTGTCATTGCTTGTTGTATTCTGCATAACTTTTTGATGGGTGTAGATATGGATGAAAATTTGATTGCGAAGGTTGATCGGAAATTGCAATATGCTGAGTTGGATCAAATATCCACACAAGCCCGTCAGGAGGATTATAGAGATGGTTTCAATTTGAGAGAAACAATTGCTAATGAAATATGGAATGTTTATGATGTTTAATATATATTGTTCTCTTGTATTATCTTGATGTTTTATGTTAAATTTAGTATTGACTATGTACGAAGAAGTTTAATTTAAGTAATTCTGAAGTCATGGTTTATTGAAGTTTAACTGAAATTTTCAATTAATTATGGCAATTATGTGGAATGCATTTTAGTTGTGTTCATTGTAGTTGTTAAATTATGATGGTCTCTTGAATAATTACATTTGCATTTTATGCTAATTTTTTTAATGAAGGTTAAGATGCCAAGGCCATCCGTTTCATCTACAAATAACAACACACCTACTACCGCTGAAATGATTAGATGGACAGATGACATGGATACTCTATTGCTGGATGCATTACTAGAACAACAACATAAAGGTGGAAGGCCTGATGGAAGTTGGACCACAATTGCATATAATGTTGTTGCTGACCAAATTAACCAAAGGTTTGGATTATCTATCGGAAGTGAGAATATAAAAAATAGGTTGAAGACACTGAAAAAAAATTTCAATGTCGCATTTGACATGTTGAACAGCTTGAGTGAATTTGCATGGAACCCAGATACAAAGATGTTTGATGCTGAAGATGAGGTATGGAATGACTTAATACAGGTTAGCAATGTGATATGATTATAACTTATTATATGATATTTTCAATTGTTTACATGAGGTGCTGAATATATTTCTCCTAACAAAACCTCATCTCCATGTGCAGGTGAAACCACAAGCTTCAAAGTTTAAAAGAATTGCTATCAAGCATTATGGAATTATGAGAGAATTGTATGCTGAAGATAGAGCAAGTAGCAAAAATGCTGAGACTGCTAGAGAGAAGCTAAGAAGGTGGGAGAAAGACCCAGTTGGTGTTATCGACACTGACATGCCATCAATGGAAGAACAACCTTATTCTCCATCAGTTAATGAGTTCACTACTATGCCAGGACAAGGTAGTCAATCTTTAGGTACATCCACTTCAAGAGGAACAAAACGCAAATCACAATTGATGGACATCATGGAAGAGAACTATGACAAGGTCACTGCTGGGATTGGTGCACTTGCAGAGGCGGTTAGAGATAGTAATGTGATATCTGAGAAGCAGAAACTTCTTGTTGAATAGCAACTACATGTGGCTGAAAGGGGCCTAACCATATTACAACAAAGCAGGCCACGCCACTATAGTGAGCAGGATGTTTGGGCCATGCTTAGTGACCTTGGTCTTTCAATACAATACAAGAGATCCTGTTATAGGTATTTGATTAACCATGAAGACAAAAAGAGAGAAGTTTTTGGGGTCCTTATTGAAGAACGACTACATACTCTTGCAGACATTATGTTGGAAGCAGGATTTAGGCCGTGAGCCTTTACAATGTTATGTAATGGTGGTATAATTTTTTGCAGCCAATGTGCCATTAGGAGATACTATACAAAGTGCATTCTGCTGATGATATTTCCCTATGTATTTTGATGAACTTATGTTAAAATGATGTTTTTATATAGTGTGTTGTTACTATGGAACATGTAATGATGCTAATCTTGTTTGATGATATAAAAATTTGGTTATTTGTTATGTTAGCACAAAGTGACAACTCGTGAGATATCTCAACATTTATCTTTCTC
This sequence comes from Canavalia gladiata, assembly GCA_037954105.1. NCBI lineage: Eukaryota > Viridiplantae > Streptophyta > Magnoliopsida > Fabales > Fabaceae > Canavalia > Canavalia gladiata. The sequence continues at coordinate 32,323,606 of CM075658.1, forward strand.
TCAATTTATCTCAATCTATATGAATCAGATGAACATATATAGAACAGAAATCATATGATTTTTGGTTTTTTAAGGAATAATTGCTAGTTTGACAGAGTTCAAAGATTTGGGTTGTGCTTATGGGGTTGAATTTTCAAAGCATGATATATAGATTTGGCAGAAAAAAGGTTTATGGGATAACACTTGGTTGTACAATGGTGGGGTGTGCCTGACATAAGAAGTAGTGTTAAATCTTGGATGTTTGTTGTCTGTATATAGTTTGAAAAGCAATTGATGCACAACTAGTTGGATGCTTGTATGGCATTTTGTCTCCTGAAATTAGAAGAGGGAAAAAGAGTCTGGTTAATTAATGCCTAGTTCAATTTTCTTTTCTTTTTTCTCCCTTTTCTTCATTATTTCATTAGAGACCTTCCTTATTTGAATTGAGCTCAAGTGGGTTTTAAAAGTAAACCAAGTTGATAATGCATATTTAAATAGATATTATATATTTTGTTCATGATCAATGTTTGAATTACTGAACTAACTAAATTTATGACTGAATCCTAATGTCATGTGACTTGGCAATCAATATCAGAAGTCAATCAGACATCCTATGAAAGATCATTTATTTGCTCTAGTATAAATCATACTGCTACTTAACCTCTGTACAGATCAGATGCAATTCAATATGAGCCATTTGATTTTGCATCAGTGGAAAGTACAAAATGCATGCTTTGATTTTGCATGTTTTGTTGATCCATTTGCTATTTTGATGAAATGCTTGCTTCATTTTGTTTATATATATGTTCAGCCTAATATCATCATTATTTATGTAATTCCCAATCCTTTCAAGTTTATTTCAATAAAACATTCATAATATAATACACTAGAGGACCCTAAAATTGTCTGCAGACCCTAATATAATACACTGAACACATCCGCCTCTATTTCATGGGTTTAACGAGGATGAAGGGGCTGAACTCATCTTCTACAAAACCTAGAAATGCTCAATCACACCATTGTTAGATGAAAGCTGATAGGGAGATGATGCTCAAGATATTACAGACCAGGAGAAAGATCTAGAACGTAGAAACATACATTACCTGCTAGCAAGCTATGCGCTTCTCTTCCTGGTACACGGTACAAGTTGTTTCTTTCCCTGGTACAAGAAATGAGCTTTGTTTCAGTTTTGTCCCACCATTTTTAATCCAAATTATAATAAAACGTCATTGAGGGTATTTTTGTCAATGACAAAAAATATACACTTCTGCATTCATTTTAAAGGAAAAAAGTATACCCTTTCCATTCTATTTCATATCATCCAAACAATCTAAATTTCCATTCTTTTTCCATGGTTTTTCTTTCCCTTTTATTTCATTTCTTACCATTTCTTACCACTCTATTTTTTTCCTTATCCAAACAGAGCATTAAGGTTTTAGTCCTTCTAGAATCGTATTCCATCCACAACAATTATAATGGCCTTAAAGCATATGAAACCGTCATAAATCGCCTTCTTTCTTGTAGAACTATTCTTTTAATTTTTTTTTTTGTGTTACTTATTTTAATTTTTATATTATTTATTTTTAATAAACTAACTAATCTTTTATTGATAAGAATATAAAAATATAATTACATTTTTAAGATGATAAATAATTTTAAATAAGTTAACATATAAAATTATTAATTATTTAAAAATATTTATTTATTAAATTTTAATTTTAATTTAATTATTAATTTTTTCTTTATATAAATCTAATTTAATAATTAATTTTATCAATATTTTAAATTTAATTATCTAAAATTTTATTTTTATTTTTTAACTAATTTATTTACTAATTATTTGATATATATTTTTCATCTATTTCTTCTTAAACCCAAAATAAAAAGTAACATTATATTTATTTGAAAAGTGAAATTCTGATAAAAAAATTCAAATAATCTATATTTAAATATTTTATCATTTATAGTAGAAAAATATTTAAGTAAGTCCGTTCCACATTTTATTTTCTCATCATTATTAGAAAGATTTTAAAGAGAAATTTGATATTTTTAAATATTTTTATTATTAATAATATTTCATATAATATAAAAATAAAAAATAAAAAATAAAAAATAAAAAATATTATAGTAAATTTTTTTATAATTATCTTAAAAAATTTATGAGTATTGTTTATTTTTATTTTAATTTATCTAAATAATATTTTTTATTTTTCATCGTGTTAATTTTTTTTTATTTTTTTTCGGGTGACATTCCTTTGTCCAAGCAAAGTCCAAAAGGACTTAATTACAATGTTTTGTTAATAACTTAAGTGATATCGTGGTGTTCGGTTAATGAGTATCTACTGTCAGTTACTCATTGTTTCTTGTTAAGATCCAAAATGAAAATCCGGGTCAGAACCGAAACCCGAAATCGGTTTGAAAAGCTCATTAGCAGTAATAGGCATGATAGGTTTTAAGGAGGGTTTAAAGGCGGCTGCTTCTCTCTCTCTCTCTCTCTCTCAGATCTTCTAATACCGTTTCGTTCTCCTCTCATGTCCCAAACAAAGGCCTTTCCCTTCTAATAACTCTAATTTCGTCGTCGCCAAAATGTGGACCAACTTAACCAAGCGAGCTTCCTCAAAGAGGAACCTCATGCAATCCTTCTACTTTCTTTCCTCCTCCTCTTCTTCACCGAGATTTTCTCAGCCACTAACAAGGGTAAATCCGTTCCAGGGTTCCGACAAAGTCGGTGTCTCTACTTCTTCTGCACCAGGTCGATCCAAATTTTTGTTTTCTGAAGGTTGGTCTTTGTTGCTGGCCAGAGGTCACGCCAGCGCTGCAGAGGCTATTGAATCCACCGATACTGAAGATGATTATTCGGCTTCCGATGAGGTTCAGAAACTGTTAGAAGAAATGGCGAAGGAGGAAGAGAAGGGAAAGGACGAATTGGAGCAGCAAAAAACTGGAGGCATGGCGAGCTACAAGTACAAGATGCTGAAGAGGAGGCAGATGAAGATTGAGACCGAGGCGTGGGAAGAAGCGGCGAGAGAGTACGAAGAGCTGTTGGAGGACATGCGTGAGCAGAAACTTGTACCCAATTTGTCTTATATGAAGTCACTGTTCCTGGGTTGGTTTGAGCCCTTAAGGAATGCGATTGTTGCGGATCAAGAAGTTTGTAAAGATAACAAGAACAGAATGAACCATGGTCCTTATTTCAATGAATTGCCAGCTGAGATGATGGCTGTGATCACGATGCACAAGTTGATGGGCCTGTTGATGACCAATACTAATGGGGTGGGCTGTGCTAGAGTGATTCAAGCTGCTTGTCAAATAGGTGAAGCCATTGAGCACGAGGTATCATATAGTAATAATGTGTAACACTGAATTGAACGAGAGAAATCATTTTATGTCGCCTGCTCCATGGTTGTGCTGTTTTAGGTTCTATATAATAATTTTACTGGCTCATTTGCCTTAACTTGGTGATAAAGGTGTGTTTATTGTTCAGGAGGTTGTACTTTGAGCTTTGAAGGTCTTCTTATCATTGAAAAAAATTTAATTTACCATTTATTCCAAAGACTAGCTTGTTATGCATGGTGTATCTTTTTAGTGTTTCTTCCCTCGTGTTGTGTCACTCAAATGCTGATGCTTTGGTGAGTGAAGGCTATACTAAATGCATCCACTTGAATTTATGTTCTGTAAAAGGTGTGGTCAATTCTAGTTATTATTGGTTGAGATTGATGTTACTATTGTGAATTTGCAATATTCAGTTGTTTATTAACTGAAATTATACTCTTATATTTGGATTAGGCCAGGATATTCCAATTTATGGAGAAGACAACAAAGACGAGGGAGAAGAGAACAACCACGGACAAATCTGATTGTGAATATGATCTTGCATCCGTAGAGAGAGGCAAACTGACTGAAGAAAAAGAGAAAATGGATAAAAAGCAGAAGAGGCTTCAGAAAAAAGTAGCTAGTTTGATTAAAAAACAGAAGAAGCAACAAGCAATGGGAATAGTTCGAGGACAAGATGAGTGGAAACCTTGGGGACAAGAAGCTCAAGTAAAGGTTTGTAATGCTTGTACTTTGTATCTATGAACAGTGGAGGTTTCTCCTGTTTGTATTTGGTAGGAACTCAGGTCTTGAACCAACTGATCAATTGTCATATGGGCCCAAGATGTGGAAGGTTTACAAGAGAAGGCCCAAATACAGTGATATGAGTCTTAAAATTCACACATGCTGAAAGTGGGGAGTTGGTTACATAGGTGGGACCCAGGGGTGTAGGTGTAGTGTGAATTGGTTATATTGTGCAGGTACTATTTAGGAGAGAGGGGTATCAAGTAGTTTGGAGAGAATTGGCTGATGCCATAGTGGGGAGAAGAGATTCTCTCTATTAAGAGCTGTGCTCTTGGGGACATCTCTGTTCAAGATTATTAATTTTTTTACATTTGTTATATTAATAAATCACCCACTATATTTTCCTTTCTGTAGAAGTTGTGTTTCAACACTTAACAGTGTTACAATGTATTTATGTATTTATTGTACATTCCAGGTTGGCTCTCGTCTGATGCAACTATTAATAGAAACAGCATACATACAACCACCTGTCAATCAATCCGGAGATGGTCCACCAGACATACGCCCTGCATTTACGCATGCCCTTAAAACACTTTCAACTGATACTCAGTAAGATTGATAGCACCTTTTCACTATCAAATCTATAAATTTAAATGATCTCTTCTTCTTTCTTAAACAATGAATGCTTTCTACTTGATTAGGAGGGAAACTAGGAGATATGGTGTTATTGAATGCGACCCTCTGGTGCAAAAGGGCCTTGAGAAGTCTGTAAGTAACTCTAGGGATGGTTTGTACTTGATTTTATGTTCCCATTCTTTAAGTAGGACATTAGCCGGAACTGTTATGGTGTTGCACTTTCAGTAATATATTTGCTTTCTCATGCATAAATTCATGTGATTGATGCTAACATCAAAATGTGATTACATTAACAGGCCAGGCACATGGTCATTCCCTACATGCCAATGTTGGTGCCACCTATTAACTGGACAGGGTACTTCCCCATGTCTATACCACTCATTTTTTTTCCCCATAAAGATTAGATTTTAATTTCTACTTTATCTTAGTTTAACTGACTTGTATAATGTCCACAATTTTGATAGTAAAATTTTGGATCAGAAGAACAAGTTCAAATATGTCATTATTTTACTGCTCTAATGTTAAAACTAAATTTACTTTTTGATCAGAACATATTGGTATGCAACTTTGAATTTTGAATTGTGACCAAGTACTTATTTTTTGCTTGCTAATTTTTAATTTTCTTAGACATATTGCAATACTTTTGTAGATATGATAAAGGAGCATACTTGTTTTTGCCATCGTATGTTATGAGAATACATGGAGCAAAGCAACAACGTGAAGCACTTAAAAGGGCTTCCAAGAGTCAACTTGATCCCATTTTTGAGGTTGGAATATTCTTATATTAAAATTTATGTGCTTTTGTAAGTCTGTTCATGGTCCACAATTAATATATGTTGATATAAATTCTGGTATTGTTTTGTAACTAGGCCCTTAATACCCTTGGCAATACCCAATGGAAGGTAAACAAAAGGGTGCTCAGTGTGATAGATCAAATATGGGCTAATGGAGGGCGCCTGGCTGATTTGGTGGATCGTGAAGATGTGAGTACTAATCAAATTTGTATCCCACATAGCATCTAACTTTACCACATTGCTCCCACACCTGTTGCCATGAGGCAAATTTGTTGTTACCTAAATCCCTCGTTTGCCCTTAATTGTATTTGTCATGTGTTCTAGCATAGGAGTGACCTTAACAGATTTTCCAAACTTCAAATTATATGTTCAAACAAAACATGGATAGAAGGAATCCTTAAACATTTCGAGGATGTGAATATCTGCCATCTTATATCCTAAATTATATGTTCAAACAAAACATGGATAAAAAGAATCCTTAATCATTTTGAGGAAGTGAATATCTGCTATCTTATATCCTAAATTTTTCAGAAAATGTTGCTTGCTTGTATCTAGTTAATTTTCATCTGCATCCAATTGGCATTTTCTTTCCTCCGTGCACCTCTTCATTCCAATAATCCCTCTTCATTTCAATAGCCTTTCTGATTGACCTTTCCTTTTATATTAAAGGTTCCCCTCCCAGAGGAACCAGACACAGAAGATGAAGCAGAAATTCGAAAATGGAAGTGGAAAGTGAAAGCTGTGAAAAAGGAGAATAATGAGAGACATTCACAGCGATGTGACATAGAACTAAAACTTGCTGTAAGAAATATGCTAATGCTATTGCTAAATATATTCAGTTAATATCAAATGCTTTTCATGAGATGATGCATATCTTCATTATTTTTGCATTGGCTTTATGGCTGCAGGTTGCTCGAAAGTTGAAGGATGAAGAAGGCTTCTATTATCCTCACAATCTTGATTTCCGCGGACGAGCTTATCCCATGCACCCATTTCTGAACCATCTTGGTTCTGATTTATGCCGAGGCATACTTGAGTTTGCAGAGGGACGTCCTCTTGGGAAATCAGGCTTGCACTGGTTGAAAATACATCTTGCAAATTTGTACGCTGGTGGTGTTGATAAGTTATCTTATGATGGTCGACTAGCATTTACTGAGAACCACCTGGATGATATATTTGATTCTGCAGACAGGCCTCTTGAAGGAAAGCGCTGGTGGTTGCAAGCAGAGGATCCTTTTCAGTGTTTGGCAGCATGCATCAATCTTTCTGAAGCATTGAGGAGCCCCACTCCTGAGACCACCATTTCTTATATGCCTGTACATCAGGTACCTTGTGCGATGATGTTAGAAATTGCTATTTGGATCACATATATGTCTGAATCTGTGTTTTCTAATTAAGACAAAAACTTGGCTACCATATTTTAATTGACATTTTTCATCTAAACTGGAGAAGAGTAAAATGGTTTCTTTAAGAAACAGGTGTTAGCAAGAAGGTAAAGGCCCTTAAGTTGGAGTTGTATCAGAATGACATATATTCATATAGGTGAAGCAAGTTTTCCATTTCCCTTCTGGGAGAAACACCTTTATCATAATACAGGCATTACTCAAGTGCCTGTTAAGAAATGTGTCTATTATTATAATCATGGGGCAGATTTTTATTTCTGGTTAGATTTATTTTAAACCTGTAATTGCTAAGTTTTTATCCACTTATCTTGGAAGTGTCCTTGTCACATTCAGAAATTAACCTGTGACAAATATGTAATCAGTATCTATATAACATGCAAAATTAGATTTATATTATAGCTATACTTCTTTCTTGCATATTTGTCTTTCTTGATTAACTTCATGTTCGTTGAATGAATGAGAACATGGGGTTTTATTCAGTTATTACCCAGGAATATGTAATTGAATTAAGTGAGCTGAATCCTAGCTGGCCTGGCCTTGCATTGGCTATTATAATAAGTCAAGATAAAAGATGAAAATGTAAGGTCTAATCTTAAAGCAAGGTTTTCAGGTTTCTTATTCCTTATTAATTGCAATCTTTATCAAAATTGATATATTTTGACCGTATCCCAAAACTGTAATGGTCTGATGTTTCCTAGTCACTCACTCTGGGCATGTATGTTGATGAAGTTGAAACTTGAAGTCTGAGCTGAATCCATGCTAGTATTTCTTTCCTCATTTCATTTTCCCCCTTTACTTGCTAGGATGGTTCATGCAATGGCTTACAACACTATGCAGCACTTGGGAGGGACAAGGTAATATGCACACTAAATTTTCCAATTTTTTCCCCAGGTTTTGGTTTTATATTTTGTGTATTGGACAGGGTGGGAATTCTTAAGGAGTTTGATAAATGTTTAGCTGGAATGGTCTTTATGTGATAATTAAACAAATCTTTCATGAAAATGGTTTTTTAAGCTCCTTTGTGTGGTCTCGTCTGTGAGAGTAGGACATAATATGCATGCTTTGGCTTGGTATTTGGTATAGGTTGAGAGTATCTAAATATTATTAGTTTTACATTTCTTTTGTGTCAACTGCTTCAAGATTTCAGATCAATGCTAGGAACTGAAACCAAGGAAATACATGGAGCTAGTTCATTTTACAATTAGTATATGACTTTATATTTTATAGTGATTGACCTAAAGCCGACTTTGTAATCAGTCAAACTTAGATATTATTCCTTCTCTTAATGCCTGGTAACTTCGAAGTAATTTCTCAAATTTAATGTCTTGAAATATGTTGATGTTGGGATACTGGAATCATTTATGTTGCTATTGCTGCCTGAGTTCACAGCATGCTACTGTCAGAGGGTCTCCAGAAGATCTGGGGCTAATTTAAGTATTTGAGATAGAGGAAGAAAGCAAGGGAGCAAATTTAGTTCACACTAGTTTAATTTTCTGTTCATGTAATGGATTCATCATTACCATTTTCCCCTTATGACTCCCTATAAAGTCAGCAGTTACTAACTACTTTTCTCTCAGATATCTTTAACTAATTCATTTCCTGCTCATCCTATCTCTTCTAGAACATGCTTTCCAAGTGACTGGTTTATTGGGCATATGCCCGACACTTGGGTGGTCTGATGCATGATTGGCCTGTAGGCCCTGTCTTAGCCTAATTAAGAAAGTATCAGTTTGGATACTTTACATTGTTTTCATTGTACTGAGGATAGTATGTTTTCATTATTGTTTGACCTTCATAAGCTTCAAAAAGTGGGACCATGCACACTTCAGAATAATTGCTCTAACTTATCTAAATATTGATCACAGCATTTTACATTTTATTGATTCTTTTTAAATTAGTCATTTTTCATTCATAGCCATATCTGCTTTACAATATGGTAGACTGATTTTATGCAATTTTGGCCTGACAAAATGTCTTCTTACTTCTGTTCTCTCCTTTTTCTGTTCTGCCTCATCATTGATTTCCTGCTCTTATTTGTTTATATTTTTATTTATATATTTATTTGTTTTTCAAGTTGGGAGCTGCTGCAGTCAATCTTGTTGGTGGAGACCAGCCTGCTGATGTTTACTCAGGAATTGCTGCCAGGTAATTATCATTGATGTTTTTAAAACTAGACTGGTCATGGAACTGGTAAAACTGATTTATAGTTTATTGGTTGAAATGATGGGTATATATATATATATATTTATTTATTTATTTATAATTTATATAATATATTACATATTAAACTCATGTACTAATAAAGTAATATATATTTATTTATAACAGTCTAATTTGATAGCATGTTTATGTTATATAATCATAATATTCATATTTATAACCTTATGAATATATTTATTATATAAATTTATTTGAACATATTTTAATATAATATAATATCAAATGTTCAAATAACCTGTTTAGCAGTTTAGAAACCAGTTCTGAAATAACCTGTTTTACAGACTTGACTGGGCTGGACATAGGCCCAGTTCGCAGTTGAACCAGTAGACTGATCTGGTCCAGTTTTCAACCATGATTATAACACTACATTCCTGTGAATAGGTTAACTCCTTGTGTATGGCACACGGATTATAATTTCTCATTCTAGAAGTTGAGGAATTAATTAGTGAAAAGGGGTCATATCCCGTCTGTAGTGAATCTTGCCACCAAATAGTAGATTCACTAAAAGATGCTTGTAAACATGGTTTGAATTATGAAATATCAATAATGGAAGCAAGTGACTCGTGCTCTCATCCTATAGACCTGTGAAACTGTTAGGATATCTCAAATTTTTCTTCAGAATATTTTAGAATATCTTAGCCATATTTTGTAATACTTCAGAAGATATTTAGAATATATAATCATTTAGTCATCTAATCAAGGAAGCATCTGAAGAGTTGTGTTCCTGATTTCATTATATTCTGAATTTCTTTCCTTAATTTGGGTTAGGAGTCTTATTCTACTTGTGGGCATGTGCTTGTCCAAATAGTACTGCATTACTACTAAACCTAATTCTTAGTGTAATGTTCCTGTGGCATGGGTTTCTGTTCCCTCTTTTCTGTGTTCCTTACCTTCACCATATAATTTCAAATTTTCAACCTAGGATTTGGAGAATAAAGAACTGTTCCCCATTCCTTTTTCATTGTTTCTATCTGATTCCATTCTATCAAAGGAGTCAGTTGCATATGCTGTTGCATTGTATTCTTTCCCCAGAAGATGACCTATATAAGCCTATTAAATACCAATATTACCATTTATTCCATTATCTGTGAATAATTTGCAAAACTTTAGTTTTACTGCTAATAATTTTATTTGGTCTGATGACACCTTAAAATTGTTCAAGGGCTACTGTTCTGATGTCTTTAACTTTGGTAATATGGTGCAGAGTGCTAGAAATCATGAAAAGAGATGCAGAGAAAGATCCCCAAACTAATCCAAATGCATTGCATGCTAGGCGTTTGATCAACCAGGTTTCTTTAACTTAGTTTCAGAATATTATTTTTTATTTTGGATGTTTTGCTTTGAAAATATAAAGATGTAAAGGGAGTGGCTTTTAGACCTATTATCGACAACATGGTTGACTTATCTGACATGAATTGTCCAAGTGGCTTTTATTTTTTCCTTTCTAATATGAAAGGACATACATATGTGCCAGTCTCAGACTTCTGGCAACTAAAATGTTCATAATTGACAACATTAGGTGGACCGAAAGTTGGTGAAGCAAACAGTGATGACATCAGTCTATGGAGTGACTTATATTGGGGCCAGGGACCAGATTAAGAGGAGGCTAAAGGAGCGCTGTGCAATTGAAGATGATGCAGAGCTGTTTGTTGCTTCCTGCTATGCAGCAAAAGTATGAAAATTTGATTCAGTGGAGTTGTATATGAACATTTCTAGTTATTTATTTTACCTGTTACTTGTTTTATAGACCACTCTCACCGCCTTAGAAGAGATGTTTGAGGCTGCCAGAAGTATTATGAGTTGGCTAGGTGATTGTGCAAAGGTAAGACTAATAAAGGAATAAGTGATTTAAATGGTTTATAGCTGTGAAATATACCAAATGTGAAAAATTGATAATACATGACTTGTTACATCTATTATATTGTCTTAAGAGTGTATGGATAGTACTTTTCATTGTTTGTTTATCAAGTTTATTTAAATTCCAAATATGTAATCTTATTCCTTTCAAATAGTTCTCTTCATTTTTACAATTTATTAATAGTTTTATGAGACAGAAAATACCACTTAGGTTAGGATATGATGTTGTTAAGATGTCACACATTGACTAGGAGCAAAGAGAAAATAATCTTTATAAAGTTTGAGGCAATCCTCTTCTCTTGATCTAGCTTTTGGAAGTGAGTTACATCCTGTTTTCTAATAGATTTTCTCTGTAACCAAAAAAAAAAAAAAAAAAAGGAATACAAAAATTGGTTCAGTTCTCTAGAAGTTTATGAGTGAGAACACTCATCGAGCTGTAAATAGTATCTGCACCAAATTGGATGGAGAGGTTTTGTTTAGCTTTGTTGGGGTTGCAACACTTATTGTTTCATACTTCCTCTGTTATTAGGTGCTTTGTTGCCTTTCATATATCAGCCAAAGAACATTTTAATAGTATATAAAGTCCCCAACAATTTTCAGATGACCTTGAGGATCTAGTGGTAAGAGAAGACATTTATGTAATATTTTTTCAAAGATTGCACCTTGCAAAGCCTTTTCATTTCACCCATGGTTACTTTTGGCATGTTTTGCATGACCTATTTGTGGACCACTTTCCGATTTGTTGAAATGAGAGAAGATGGGAAGGCATAACTCGAGTGAATGTCTCTCAGCTTCTATGATGGTATGAATAAGTGGGTACTATTTCCTGTTAACACTATCTAAATGCACATGAACTGCATGTGGTTATTCTAACACTGGCCCTCCAAGCTAAACATTAGTAAGCATTAAATGTGTCAAATAAGTCTTTCAAGATAAAAAAAGAAACATAATATGGTCTCCACTAAACATGGTTGTAAAGGCAGCATTGGGATGGATAAATGCTCAATCAAAATAAAGAAAGAGAACACCCTGATGAAATCATGACTGGTAATAGCACAGTGCATGCGAATAGAGGCTACAGTAGGAAACTCACCTGAATCCCTTTGAAGAGTGACAACGAGAGGATGGTGCAATTGAGATTGACACAGCTAAGAATGTGATAGGTGGATATGGCTGAGTTCTCGTCTGGTACTGTGTGCAATAGACAAGAAGGAGAGATCACATGCTAGAGGTACTAGGGGGACTATTTCATACCAGAAAAGTTCACCAACAATCAAAGCATGCTGGAAAAGTTACTGTTAGTTGAAGGTCACAAGAAAAGATTGCTGGTGGAGGAAGCTAGAAAGCACGAAAACAAAGTTGTTTGCACCAGAGAAACCAATCTTGTAAGATGTTCTGCACAGGACTCAACATTTGGAGCATGAAAATTGTAGGACTGGACATTTGAAGGCGGCCGAACATCAAGATTAGTTATGCTCTAGTACCATATTAGAATTGAACTATGCATATATTAATTGGCTACTATTTGCCATTGGCCCAATATGGAGCAAACTCATGTATTTTTGCTCAGAGAAGTCCTTTATCCTTGTTTGTTGTCTTGGTAAATGTTTATATGGGCTCGAACAGTCACCTGGATCTTGGTTACACTACAATTCAATAGTTTGGTATGATATGATGAGTCAAATCTCTCAGCCTTATATCACCATTTCATAGAAGGGTCCATTTACTTGATTGTGAATGTGATCGATATTGTCGTTATAGGTAGTGATTGTCATGGCATTATTTAGGTAAAACATCTTTTCAATTTGTTTGTTGATAAAAGATTTTGGAAAACTTCAGTACTTCTTGGAAATAGAAGTGGCTTAATCCAAGAATGATATTGTAATGTTCTGAAGAACATATTGTATGGACATCCTTGAGGAAACAACTTATTGAATGCCAAGCCTGCTGACACCCCTATGGATTGAAATGCCAATCTTTTGTCAAATCAGGGAATACAGTCACTATCTTCATCTATTTGAATGATTAATTAACAAATGTTTTCACTAAGTCATTAGGAGGTCCTCAGATAGGTTACATATGTAAAAGGCTCCTTGCATATGATTTATATGCTCCAACTTAAGGGACTGTTAGAAAGAATGGAAATAGGTTGATTACATGTTGTGTATTATTATGTAATTATGAAATATGGTAATTAGGGTAATTGTAAATCCATAATTTTTTTCACATGCCTTCCTTTTCTCTTTCAGCAAATGTTAAATGCATTTAATACTTGATACAATGAGATACAAGAATTTCTTTAGGTTATTCTAACAATGTTCCTACGTTTAGATGTTCATTATGCTTTGACCTGTTTGCATCTCAATCATTGTAATGATTGAATTTTACACATGGAACAGGTGATAGCTTCCACAAACCAAGCAGTGCGGTGGATCACTCCCCTTGGTCTTCCTGTAGTACAACCTTACAGACATTTAGGAAAACATCTTGTAATTTTCTCAACTGCCAGCTTAGCTTTTTCTCATATTTTTTTTCATTTTTTTTTCTGCAAGTCAAATAAACCTGCAGTATTGATAAATTTTTTTGGGACTAATATGCTAAGTGGATATGACACACAGATCAAGACTTCCCTTCAGATATTAACGTTACAGCGGGAGACTGACAAGGTAAGTACTAAGTACTGGTTTGATCAAAATTGACCTACCATGTTTGTAGACATATGTATTTACTTTGAAACTAATTATTGATCTATTTGAATGTATCACAAAATTCCATGTCTGAATAAGATCCTATATTTTGTAAGATGCTTGACACATCGCAGCATCAGATTAGAGTACATGTTTTTAAGGGCTTAGTTGCACTATCCAATTCATTTGTATACTGAATACTGCATCGTTGTGTTATTTATTTTGGCATTTCTTTTCAAAATCTCATTCCCTTCCCCTTGGGGCTACATAGAAGGAAATGTCTTGCTCTAGCCATACATTTGAAAGAACCATTTTGTTTTTGTGGATAAAAATTGAGGAAAAGAACCCTGTTATCAGCATCACAGCACAGGAGTCTTTATTTTAGATGGGTCATGTTATTTCATTTTATTTGCTATATCGGATTAACTATTGAGAAAAAGTTTAAGCTGAGTTAAATAGCAAATTTCATAATTTTGTTACAGGTCATGGTTAAAAGGCAGAGAACTGCTTTTCCACCAAATTTTGTTCACTCTCTTGATGGTTCTCACATGATGATGACTGCAGTTGCTTGCAGAAAAGCCGGGTTGAACTTTGCAGGTGCTTATTGGTTTATGTATGGCACATACAATCATTTATATGCTGACGTAATTTGTGTACATCAGTGTCAACTTTCAATAAGGACTTTAAACTTGTAAACCAATGCTTATTTGCAGGGGTTCATGATTCATATTGGACACATGCATGTGATGTTGATGAAATGAACAGGATACTCAGGGAAAAGTTTGTTGAACTCTATGAGGCTCCAATATTGGAAAATGTAAAGTATTTTGTATCTTCTGTTTAGATAAATGCCACTTTTTGATCCTGCTTTTGGCAGTTTTCCTTATTTTCCATGATTGGGTTTAATGTGCCTTGTAAGTTGGTGACATGGACTTACCATAGGACTAGATTGCCAAGAAAAACACATTTTCTTCGAAGCAATCTGTTCGGATTTTATCCTTTTCCTTTTATACTCTAACTGTTGGTCAAGGCTTGCAAGTTTTCATTAAATTCAGTCAAACTTCCCCCTCTTCTTTTTGGGGGGGGGGGGGGATTCCTCTGCAATGAAATGAATTACTAATGGATTGTATTCATATGAAACTGACCATTTGTTCTTGGAAGATTTTATGCATTTTGTAAACTACGTAAAGTATTATGGTTTATCTTGTGTCATCTAACCTACCCTTCTTCTTAACAAATCAGTCGATGTTCCCCCATAATTTTTTTCGTATCTTTGGCTGCATGGTGCTGTTGAATTTTTTACTTATTATTGTGTATAAGTAAACGTGTTTTTGGATACCTAATGACTTGGCTGTTTAACGAGTTCCTTGTTTACTTGTGAATGCAGTTGTTGGACAGCTTTCAAAAGACTTTTCCCACATTGAATTTCCCTCCCTTACCAGAGCGAGGAGACTTTGATCTTCGGGAGGTTTTGGAGTCTACCTATTTTTTTAACTAGACTCAGAAGCTCAGGTTGCTTATTTTGCTCTACCTTCACCTGTGGTCTATTGGAGTTCAGGCCAATATAATGAAATTTGTATATATCTACACGCATGGATGAAAGCCCCAAGAACAGACATGAAGAAAGCAGAGCGCAAAGCAGGAATTGAGTTGCCAAATTAATGCCTTGCAGGAATCTGGTATTTCTTTTCTGCACCTGTTTCAAACAGGCATATTTCGATCAAGAGATGCCCCATGGCTGGAACCCCAGTTGGGTCCTCCAAATCTGCTATTTATAGAGCATTCAAGGAATCGGGTGATCTAACTTGGGTAAATTGTCATGAAAGAAAGGGGCTTCCACATATGGCTTTACAAATTTAGAAGTTTACTTGCAAAACAAAAAGTCGTATACAACAGCCAATATGATTTAGTTCCATGGTTGATTTAACATAGACTAATGAAGGATTGGAGCACTGGTAATCATTTCAGGTGATTTCTCTGATCTGGATGCTTCAGTCTGCCTGGTTTTCCCTCTTGCAAAGCAGCCAAAATCGGGTTTTTCGCTTGGTCCTCTGCTTTGCTGCTTCTATACATTGTATTTTATTTCATTCTTTTGGGGAGGGGATTAGGAGCATATGTAGCATTTTTGTCATGGTTACAATCATATTTGTTCTTACATTGATTTTTACATTATGTGAATTGATGTGTAAAATAAATAATACCAAAAAAGTAAGACATTACCTGATGTTTCAAGTTGTACATGGATGAATGCTGTTGTTTTGTTTCTTCATACCTCATTTATTGGTTTGGACAAAAATTGTTTCATGCTTAAAATATGATAGAAACTGGATCTAGAAAGAAAATTTTCTATTAACATAAAATAGCACAAGTGATTTTCAGGATTTTCGAAAGACTTGGACTCAACAATCTGAATTTCTTCTAAAATCACAAGATAGAATTTCCCTCGACTTTTTGTTTTATTTATGGGCAAATTATTCTAACCACTACCTCTAATTATTCTAGTAACTACATAGCTATCCAATTAACTAATTATTCCACCATGAGGGATACCGAATATTTTTCCTCTTTTAAAGTTTCATCTTGTAGGATGATCAAGTCTCGGTAGTCAAATAATCTTTCCTGGGTTAAAAATAAGCAATTGAATGTCTATGCAATATATTTGGTTGCGAGATGGCATTAATGCCTGGGTGCAGATTGAGATCCCATGACTCTTGAGAAATACATTATACTAAGAGTCTAAATGGTATGACTTAATTTATGTAAAATAAATTGTAACGTGCAAACGTTAATTTTGAATTTTTTTTCTTCAAAAAAATTAAAGAAATTAATTTATTTAAATATAAAATTTTTCAATAAAATTATTAATCATAAAATTATTTTAGATTGAATCTCTAAAATCATTACATAAAAAATTTAATTAAACTAATGAGATTTAAAATCTAAAAAAAAAATACTAAACTTATCTCCAAACTAACATAAACCTAATTAGAAATAAATTTTAAATTAATATTGTGGGTAAAGTGAGTGTTAAATTTTACTTAAAGATAAACATACATGCTAGAGTAGAAGGAATGTCTTTAAGATCTCTAATGTTAATCCCATGAGTATTAGGTTAATAATTCTTATAAAAAAATTTGATTTTCAACTTTTGAACTTACCAACAAAGGATTTGTTTAAAATGTGTTTCTAAAATAAAAATGAGAATAGAAAATATGATGAAAAGAATACAACTACGAATTCAATTATTGAAAGATATAAGACGTGGATCCCTTTACGACTACCCTATTTCACCCACAAACTCTCTTATGAATAATTGAAAACATCAATGGCTAACCATGTTCTAATTTTATTACAACTTAATGATTATGCAATAATAATATTATTTCACTTAATTATTATGATAGTCCTCTAAATTACCTATATTCTCTTTTATCTTATTTGTTTATCATCCACTACATAAGTGTACTATTTAGCAATAATCATACAATCAGAATATATCAAGATCTAAGTTCAACATTGTACTAAATAGTCAACTACATCCACACACACACACACACACACACACATATATATATATATATATATATATATATATATATATATATATATATATATATACATACATTGTTATTAATTATATAAGTTCAACATATCTCTAAAACGTAAATAGTTAGAAGAACTATAATAGGATGATATAGTAAATCAAACAAGTTAAATTACTCCATCTAGATGCAACCCGTAAGACTAGAGAAAATCTTTGCTCTAAAGCTCGCCTTCAATAGTGAGAAATTACTCATTATCATACTGATTATGGAAAAAATCTGAAGTCTCAAAGGGGTTTTCATCTACATCATCATCATCATCATCATCATCATCATCATCATCCTCTGCTCCATCTATATCCTTTAAACTGGACTTACTTCACTGTGGCGAGGAGAAATTTGCAAAATTTGTTGTAATGTTGATTTCCTTACGGTTTGGAAAAAACGGGGTATTCCCTAAAAAGCAAGAGTGGGTGGTCCTGCACAAACTCTAGGAATGCCCACTGATGTAAAAGGTAGATCATAATGTTGAGGAATGTCCCCCGATGATGTAGATGAAGAAGGTGGAATCGAGCTCCTACGGTATACCTGCCAAGAAATAGGTACAATGACATTTGCAAGCATAACCATAGGAACCTATGGTGGAGGATGTATCGGACAATATGCATCAGTCATCTAGATGGTTGTCTTACCTCTGAATGTACTCCTGTTATGACTCACAACATCGGGTGGGTGTTGAACCTATTCCCAGTTCTCCACATTAACCTTAATCTTTACATCGAGATGAGGACAGTCCATTACATAGTCTCACTAGTGTGACGAAACAAGATACATAAAAAGTAGAATAATAAAGGAGTTAACACATTTCATTCAAGTAAGAGGTACTAAGAAATAGTATGGTAATATACATCAGTAATACAATTTATTATATAATAATTATAAGGAACTATTGTGATGTGCACTGTAGTAGCGTAATTTAATATCCAACATCCTATTTCAAATTTATATGACAATAGACTCAGAATTAGATTTAGACTTAATGTGTCTCATACCACACTAAGTCTCACTAATCTTGAGTTAATCATCCTTATAATATGCATGATGCATGTGAGCCCCAATCATTTACCACTTTATTAAAGTAATGAGGGGTATCAGAATCTAATTTCAAACCAATGAGTGCCCTTGGCATCACTCAAATGATCATTATCATCATACTCATCATCATTTCATAAAATCATGAAATTGCTTGACCGGTGACGATAGTCTTTAGGATCTTGTCGAGATGGCTAAGTCCGATCAAAATAGTCTCGACTACACGGAGCAACCCCAGAGCATTGAGTGACTCAAACTTAGCTCACGTACCTCCTAAGCTCAAAAGTTCCCATGATCGTGAACTCTGTTTTACTTCCATATAAGCCGACCTTTAGATTTCCCAGCTTCTTTTCACAGAAAAATCTTTTATGCATGTGATGCATGCTAACTAATTATTTTAGTTCTCATCTCTATACCACTTGAAGGCCCGACCTTCTTCTCAAAGTTCAGAACTCAGTCATCACTCAATTATTTCATTACTCAATCCAATATCTTGTTAGAATTTAATTATGCATTTTCTAATATATCCAACGAGGTTTCTAACCTTCAATCAATATTTCATTATATCTAGGCTAGCACATCATAAACAGTCTAATAGAACTTTTTATCCTTCAATAATTTATATGTGTACATATATCTATTCAACAAAAATCAAATCAGATAAAAGATTACTAAAAAATAAAAAATGAAACTATTTGATTTGATTAAAATAAAACGATAAAATTTTATTGTTAACCATTATATAACTTTATGAATCATACATAGTCACAATATAATAATATATGAATAAATAAAATAAATAAATAAAATAGTTTAACAAGATTAATAATAATAATAATAATAAAATAAAAATAAATTAATCCATACAATCATGTATAGATTTACAAGTTAAATTTAGAACATACATGATATTATTTAATACGAAGGATTCAGTAAATATACGAACAATCAGAATAAAACCTATATTTATGAATTGTTATAGAAAATATAAAATATACTATTTTCATTTATATAAAAATTTAATTATTCTTATCTTTATTTTATTTTTTATCATTATTTTTTAATCCATTTATCATACTTATATTTTTAACGAATGTAATCCTCATTCAACAACCATACATATTCAATCAAACAATTAAATTTAAACCTACATAAATATAATTTTTAAATAATAAATAGAATCTTATTCTATAGCTAAGGGAGCTCTAAATATCCTCCTACACTTTACTTGAGTGTCCTCCCCTTACCTAAAATCGAAGAACAGTTAGGGTAGCTAGTGAAGGATCAACTCGAAAATTTGTAATTAGTGTTCCGGACCAGTATTGACATAAGATTCTCTATTGTAATAACAACAATATTGAAGGAAAATTGGTAAATGAATGAAGGGGAAGCGGCAGGAATTGAGAGTGCTTGTTTCTTAATTGAATTTTTAATTTTGTGCAAAACATAGCATTTAAGTATAGAAAGTGACTTACATTATTGCTACAGAATTGAATATGGCAGGCTTTTAATCTCCCTTTGCATAGTAGCTTGGATTATGAATGTGGAGGTGATCTCGAGATAGCAGAGAGAAAGAAGAAAAGGAACATTCCAAAAGAAGAGATTTTGCAAATGTTGGTAACCGAGGTTTTTCTTATTTGAATTTAATTATTCAAAAGCCAATGTATCTGGCTTCAGTTGCTAGAGAAATGCTCGTGTATTCAATTGGAATAGATGGAAGCATTTGGTGGCCACAACATGTAATTAGTTTGACACGTTTTTTTCATTATTATTTTGGATGTTACATTTCTTCCCTCTGAAAGATAAATTTCATCCTTGAAATTTCTTTTATTGGAATAGATAATAAATCTTTGATATTTTCTTTAAGTTCCCACGTTGCATCACTAGTTTCAAAGACCACCTTGGTGCATCCTTTGTTTGCATGACAAATATAATGTTCATTCTTCTTCTCAATATTAACACGAACCTTGGCATGTAATTTCTGCACAAATTCAGCACCTTTTTCTTTCCATCCAAATTAAGAGAGTCATTAGTAGAAAATGGTAAAACATATAAAGATGATAAAGAATTAAATCCATATACAATCTCAAAAGGTGAAAAGGAAATAGATGTATGAACAACCCTATTATATGCAAATTTGGCATAAGGAAAACAATTTTCTCAATCTTTTAGATTCTTTTGAATTATAGTACGTAATAAGATGCTTAAAGTTCTATTCACAACTTTAGTTTGTCCATTTATTTGTGGATGGGCCACAATAGAGAATAACAATTTAGTGCCCAACTTATCCCATAAGGTTCTCCAAAAGTGACTAAGAAATTTAACATCTTGGTCACTTATAATAGTTTTAGGTAACTTATGCAAATGTACAATCTCTTTGAAAAATAAATCAGTAGTATGAGTGACATCATTAATTTTAGAACAAGTAATAAAATATGTCATTTTACTAAACATATCTATAATGACAAAAATACTATCTTTTCCTTTTGAGGTCCTAGGAAACCCCAATACAAAATCCATAGAAATATCTGTTCAGGAATATTCAGGAACAGGTAAGGGTGTATACAAGCCATGGGACATTACCTAGATTTTTCTTGTAAGCAAGTAGTGCATTTTTTGCCAATAAGTTTAACATCATGCTTCATTTTTGGCCAAAAAAAATGTTCATGTAAAACATCGCAAGATTTTTGAATACCAAAGTGTCTTGTTAATCCTCCCCCATGAGCCTCTCTAATAAGCATTTCCCTTACACTAGACTTAGGTACACACATTTTATTTTTCTTAAATAAATATCCATCTTGCCTAAAATAGTCTTCAAAAACATGGTCAAAACACATTTCCCATAATTGTCCAAATTCAACTTAATCAACATACATGAATTTTAGTAATTCAAATCCAAGTAATTTGGTTTATAGAGTTGTAAGTAATACATACCTTCACAATAGAGCATCAACTACAATATATTCCTTTCCTTTTTTATACTTGATAACATAAGGAAACATCTTAATAAATTTTAGACACTTGACATGTCTTTTGTTGGTTTACCTGGGAAATTTAAAAACTTCAAGCTAAGATGATCAAAATGGATGACAAATTCCCTCGACCAAAGCTAATATTGCCAAGTTTGTAAGGCCCTCACCAAGGCATAGAGTTCCTTGTCATAGGTTGGTTAATTGAGTGTCACTCCATTAAGTTTCTCACTAAAATATGCCACAAGTTTGGAATCCTGCATTAAAACAACTCCTATACCCACTTTAAAGGCATCATATTCAATCTAAAAAAATTTATCAAAATTAGGTAAATTTAACACAATGGCATAGGTTAACTTATCCTTTAGCAAATTAAAAGCTTTTTCATGTTTCTTATCCCATTTAAAATTAACATTGTTTTTAACAAGTTCATTTAAAGAGGCAGCTATAGAACTAAAATTTTGTACAAACCTTTTATAGAAACTTGTTAACCATGGAAGCCCTTACCTCATTAGCATTTATAGGCATAGGTCATTCTCTAATTGCCTTAAATTTTTCTTTATCAACATTAACTCCATGATAACTTACAATAAATCCTAAAAAGACAACCAATTCCATACAAAAAGTGCACTTTTCAATATTAGCATGCAATTCATGGTTTCGAAAGGTAGTACACACAACACGTAAGTGATCTTAGTGGTCATGCATTGTCTTACCATATATTAAAATATCATCAAAATAGACAACAATAAAATTTTGCAAGACATGATGCATTAATCTCATGAAGGTACTTGGTGCATTAGAAAGACCAAATGGCATGACAACCCACTCATATAACCTATATTTTTTTTTAAAATAAGTCTTCCACTCATCACTTTCATTCATACGAATTTTGTCATATCCACTTTTAAATCAATTTTAGAGAACAAACAAGAGCCATATAGTTTATCTAGTAAATCATCTAACCTCAAAATAGGATATCGATACTTTACCATAATCTTGTTGATGGCTCTACAGTCTACGCACATGCGGCATGTCCAATCCTTCTTTGGTACCAAGATAACAGGAACCACACATGGGCTAAGAATTTCCCTCACATAGCCTTTTTGCATCAACTCCTCTACTTACCTTTGAATCTCCTTGACCCCTTTAGGACTAGTTCTATAGGTTGGTCGGTTTGGAATCGCAACATTAGGAATAAAATCAATTTGGTGTTCAATGCCTCTTGTAGGAGGAAAACATTTTGGTGGTTCTTTAGGAAATACATCATTAAATTCCTACAACAAAGACTCAACTACCATAGGGATAGAAGAGTTATGATTGTTAGTAAAATAAATATCCTTGTACATGATACAAGAACTTGTTCCTTTTCCTTCAAAACACTCTCGACCCCCTATGTGAGCAAATACACATTTTCTTTTCTTTTTCTTTATTTTTTATTTTTCTTTCTTTTCACTCTCACTCTTTTTTCAACTTTCTCCTTTTTCTTCACTCTCAATTTTCTCTCTCTCTTTTCTCTTTCTTGATTTTCTAATTCTTTTTCTCTCATTTTACATTCTTTTGAAATTTTCATTTGGTCAGAATAAGCCTTAATAGGCCTTAATAAGGTTAATACAATTGTTCGATTATCTACTACCAGAGAATATCCATTTTTAAATCCATTGTGCGTAACCTTCTCATCGTATTGCCAAGGACGTCCTAACAATAAATGTCCTGCATGTATAGGGGCAATATCACACAACATCGCATCCTTATAATTGCTTATAGAAAAGGACATCAAGACTTGCTTACAAACCTTTATATCCCCACAATCATTCATCTACTGCAGCCTATAAGGATTAGGATGTTTCTTACTAGGAAAGTTAAATTTTTTCCCTAGCAAGGTACTAGCAATTTTGGTGCGATTGCCACTATCTATAATCATACTACATACATTGGTTTTCACATGACAATGAGTATAAAAGATATGTTTCCTTTACTTTGAATCTCCTTCATCCTTTGGTTGAATGTTCAATACATATCTTGTGACCAAGATATCTCCATGCATAGGTTCTGCTACCTCCTCATCACTGTAGTTCTTTCGACATTTTTTTTCCTTCGAGCTCGCACTCTCCACTTTGCCATTGTCAAGAATGGTCATGGTCCTTTGGTTTAGACATTGAGAAGAAATATGCCCCAGAAATATGCTTCAAATCTACCTTTGGAAATAGGTACTACTGACTTTCCTTGAGATTCCTCCTTTGGATTAGGATCTTCCTTCTTGTTGGACCAATTAGACTTCCATGATGAACTAGAAACATATTTGTGAGTTCTCCTAGATTTAAGTTATCTTTCCACCTGAATAGCTTTATGAAGCAATTCCTCCATCTTCACATAATATTGTAGCTTCACCACATCAGTTACCTCTCTTTTTAGCCCTCCAATGATTTTTTCTATAATGGCTTCTCTGTCCTCCTTCACATTGGCTTCTCTATCCTCCTCTAGGAGGATAAGCAAGACTTCTACCTCTCCTTGCATCTTCTTGGCTCTAGATCTGGTAATGGACCTAATAGGTCCAGTAGGTCTACCTGAATAATTCTCTACATTAGGCTTTTCTGTGGGGATCTCTCAGCATTAAGAGGAAGGATAAGTGATTTTCAAAAAGATAATTAAAAGAGTGATGATCTCCCTTATCAAACTTAAGCCCTTATGTACATGCATATAATACAAGTATAATGGAGAGAAAAGAAAAAGTAGGACTTCCCTAAATGGTGGTTGAGGAGGAAGGGACCTCCCTTCTCAAACATAGAGGTTAGTAGTGCCCTTAATGTATTCCCCCGTTGGGTGCCAAGGATTGGGAAAGAAGTCCTCATGCTTTACATTATCTTACACATACTAAGCACACGTGTTTGAATCAGAGAATCGTATTGAAACAAAAATAATATTAATGCATACATAGATAAGTTTCGAACAAAAGTAAAAGAAAAATACTTTGAAATTTAAAATGTATATGAATCCTAATATAATAAAATAAAATATAATCCTAATGAAAAAATTAAAATAAAAGAATAAAATATAAATAAAGGTCAATCACTAAAATGGTGGATGACCTATCTGACCCTACAACAAATGAACAGGCACGAGGAATTGGTTGTCTATATACACTAAGGCTGCATTCTAGAGTTTGTCAATGTATAGTGTACAAAGGCCTATGCATCCAAGCAGTCATAGTTGTCGTCTACCCCAAGCTAGAGGTGGCTCGATATCATTAGCTGGAATGACACCTCCACTCCTTTCCTAGCTTGTAGGGGTACAAATTCTTATAAAATAAGAAAATTAAGCATTTAAGAGTGGAAGGGTTAGTATGATTATGATAATCAAGTGAGAAAAATCAGTAGATGAATTTTCACAATTGTGTAATACATGGGCATGATCGTGCTCATTGTGAAAAACCTATAAGTTATGAATCTACATGGTCGAGCTAACCCATGGTCAACATCAATATATGAATTTGCACGATCATCCAAACAAAGACAAGGTTGTGCAACTGCTGTCATCAAATTTTTTATTTTATTATTTTTTAATTTATTTATTTATTTATTTATCATTCTATAATCTATTGATTACCTAAAAATATGCATAAAAGAACATGTCGTCTCTAGTAAGCGTTTATTTTACGTCACGAGCTTGACATACCTACACCCGATGGATAAGCACAACCATGGATGGTTTACCATGGGTCTATCAATGTCATAATGGTACGTTTCTTGGATGCACCTTTCTTAGAGATTTTAACTTTTTACTTATATATGTTGAAGGTTTTCCCATTATTTCTGATAAGCTCAAACACTCCATAGGAAAATATTGTATTCACCTTGTAAAGGCCGCTCACCCTAAACCTAAATTTTCCTAGAAATAAATGAAACTTTGAGTTATAAATCAATATATTCTTCCTTACTAAGAACATACATTTCTGAATGCATTTGGGGTGTCCTCTCTTTATCTTTTCCTTACAGTTCTTTCGATCCTTGTAAGCTTTTTATCCTTGGTTGTTTATGCACAAAAGGAAAATTTAGAGAGAGAGGGTTCTAGGAAATTAACAAAGTTATAAGGGGAAAAATTATTTGGATGTTTTAATGAGTCTGTAACTCTAAACACTTCTTCCTCATCATCAAGCCTCACAGTAAGCTTCCCTTGTTGTACATCGATCATAACTTTTGTAACGGCTAAGAAGGATCTTCCCAAGATTAGTGGAAATTTCTTCTCTTCTTCCATGTCAAGCACAATAAAGTCAACATAACCTTCACTAAAACCTCCTCCACTATCCTTCTTGGATATATGATGGCCTTATCTGCAAGCTACAAAGAGATAGTGGTACGTTTGGGGTTCATCCATACCTAACTTTCTAAAAATAGATAAAGGCATTAATTAACACTAATGCATAAGTCACACAAATATTTATCAAAATAAGATTCATCAATAATGCAATGTATAGTGAAATTACCTCCATCCTCAAACATTAGTCATAATTTTCATAGAAAGATGGCAAAGAACTCCTCGTTAAGTTTGACGATCATGCACTCCTCAATCTCTTTTTGTTGCCCAAAATTTCTTTCAAGAATTTTTTGTATTTGGAAAATGACCTCCCATCACAGTAAGAGTTGATAATTCATTGGTAACCTCTTGGTGGTTGCTAGTAACCATGTTTATCTTTCTCTTTCTCCTTTCTCAAGCACAACTCCAAATTTTTCCTGTTCCTCTGGATGGCTGGGCAATGTCTCAAAGGCTCACTATGACAAGATGTTAAGGATTCTTCCCATTTGGTCCTCCATATTTTAAAATCAAGACATCTACATTTCTAAGTTCTAGAATTGCACCTCCACATGTTGGAGTTGTGATTTCGTAGGAATTGAATCCTTCCTTTCTTGCTTGTAACCTCCTTGGTTTTTCATACATGGGAGGCCTATAAATATTTTGAGCACCGTTAATAAAATTATTACCTTGAGTCTCTCCTCAAGAGAGATTGGGGTAATTCTTACAAGTGAGGTTATAGGTATTTCTCATGAAGTTGGCCTCCTCATTTTGTTGAGTCATATGGGCTTCAACCACACATCCTTCATGATTTTGGCTTATAGAGCCAGAAAGGTTACATAGGCTAGGTTCAAGTGCAACTGCAGTTTGGGATAGTGAGCTAGGTTGTGCCTTTGCTTGCATAAGTACCTTTATCTTTATGTTCAAGGCCTCTATCCGATCAAGTATCATAATGGTGTAATCCACCTAGTACATTCCTACTGGTTGAGAGTCCTTCTTCCTCACTTGTTTTTCTGCAAATCATCACTGATTTCTATTAGCAGCCAAGTTTCCTTTTATAACCCATATGACCTTCAGGGATTATGTAGGATACTCTTGCCAGAGGCTGCATCAATAACAACTCTATTGGCATAGAAAAATATATTGTATAAGATTTGGACAAGATGGGATATATGGTATCCATGGTATGGGCACCTTCAGAGAAGGTTCTAGAATTAGACTCAAGACTGACACAAGGACTCATTCTCAAACTGGATGAAGTCAAGGATCTCCACTATGATCCAAGATTTCATTGACTGTGAAAAATATTGTTAGGAATAGACATTATAACTACCCCCAGATAGTAATGGATGCCTCTAACAAAGAGTCTATCGAATTATTCACCTTCTCTATGATGGAAAAGGTGAATAATTGTAGTTAGGTAGCATCCTGCATGACATCATTCATCTTGATGGGGTTTGTTAGCCTCAGAAAGTTTCTGATATGGAGATGTAGATCCTCTGAGTTTGTCCTTATGAATTGAAGCGAAGTATGAATCATATTGATGAGAGGAGGCTTCAATTTGAAGTTGGGAACACCTTCCCATGTTGGGATAGATATGTTTCTCCTTAAGACCTCATCAATAGGGGCCATGTAATCCAATAATGTCATACACCCTTGCACTTTCATCTTCCTTGCTTTGGTTTCTTGCCTTAACCTCTGAGTTGCTCTTTCTATCTTTGGATTAAATTACAAATTAGAAGCTCAAGAATGAGTTAGCATACACAAAGAAAATAATTATACAAGGGTGTGATGGAAATTTTAATTTTTAATTTTTTTTATATAACATGTATATACAAGTCTCAAGCAATCAAAATGTTAACTTCAAAGACTGTTGGGGAATAGTCCCCGACAATGGCACCAAAAAATTAATGTGTGAAAAACATAAGTGTAAAAATGTATGCCAAGTTTTATCCATGGAAAAATATACCCATCAATGTAGAAAAGAGGTATTTGAGATCCTAGTATCAATCCCGTATGGACTATGCTAACAATCTATGGAAGAAGCTTAAATTCCAACTTTTCAGCTCACCAAAAGAAAGGTTTTGTTGCAAGTGTAGGAAATAAGAATATGAAAGAAAGTTTAAATAAAAATAAAATGTAAAGAACACAAGTACAAAGTTATGGATAAGCACAGAGACTTTCGATCACCTTATAACTTTACCTATTTTTACCCCAAAATCCCTTACAAATGATTTAAACATCAATTGTTAACCATCCATTTTAAAGCTATTACTATCCACTGATCATACAGTTGTAATAATTTTTTCCATCAATACTACCTCTAATGATCATGCAAGGTAAATAGTAAGAGAAACATAAAGTACATAGGATTTTTTAATTTAATAAATGGTTAGAAGCATAGGATTCTGATTGATCCTCCAATATCCTTAGACTCAGTTACTTATAGTTTCATCAATTAGGAGATGATACGATGACCTATTCCTAACCAACATAGTGATCAACAAGAATGGACAATTCTCATTAATTAATTAAGTGAAATAAAGAAACACAAATGGATAAACAAACATACAATCATTCATAATGAAAATATATAATCATTGATAGATAAAAATAAGGTTCAAATAGTTACATTAAATGGTTTACCAACACTAGTGCAAAAATATCATTTTATAATAGGATTTTACATCAGTTGTTCTAGAACCAATGTAAAAAAATGAGGTGGCATTTTTGTAAATAAAACTAAAACTTTTTACATTAGTTATCAACACAACCGACATAGAAAATACTATCTAGACTGGTTGCTTTATAACCGAAGTAGAAAGTACTTTCTACATCGGTTGTGTTGAGAATCGATGTAGAATGTAGTATTTTTATAACAATATTTTGCATTGATCATTAGGGAATCGATATAAAAAAGTAGGTGATGGAATTTTTGTAAATAAAATGACAAATTGAAAAAGTATTTTATATCGGTTAATTGTTTAACCAATGTAGTAAGTCTTTTTGACATCGATTTTAATGACCAACCAATGTAAAATGTGCTCCCCTTTCCCTACCTATTTGATAGTTCTCGTCCCAACCTATTTCGCACCCTAGCTCTTCAATCTCATTGTGAGCTTCCAACGAAATGATTGTGACCATTGCCATTGCCATCATCATCCCTACTCTGCATTGCCTCTACCATTACCTCCGTCGTCGTTGTACATATGAATGTAGTGGTATTTTCCCATCTTTTATTATTATGTATAAAATTTGTGTTCAAAATCCTTTTTTTCGGTTGTATTCTTGAATTTTACAAGATACTGCCCCACCATATTCCTTTTCTCCACCATTGTTGTGATTTCTCTTCGACCACATTGCCTCCGCTCTGCCATTATTGACCTGAAGTTGTGGTCACTGTGAGGTATTCTCTCTGCACCTCTACACCTCTATTAGAGTTTTCTTGTGTTACCTTGAACAAACAAGCAAGATATTTGTTGAGTGATGTGTATGTTTGTATTAATTTGGTTTTCAATCTAACTGAAACTTGAGTGCATGAACCTGGTTATAGATTTATAATGCTTTCTACATGAGCTCCTGCTAAGATATGTCCTTTCTAAACAAGTTTCATAGTTTGGCAAAGAGAAAAGTTTTTGGTTTCCTTAATGCCTCCACATTTTATATTATTTAGTTGTGATAAACTATATTTCTTTCTGCAATGTGCATAAATCGCAATATGCATACATTCCTATATTGGTGATATGGTCACATTGATATGGGTGTGGATCAGTATGAAAGCTATACTTTCTGTCTTTGATTTTGAAATTAGAAAGGTGGATCATGATTTGGCTGTTATGTTTCCTTTGTTATACTTTTCTACTATTTGTTTACCTTACTTCCTACATAGTTGATTTTCCTTTGTACTCAATTGAAAAATTGGTGGGTATCTTTTGTTTAGGCAATTGTATTTATAAAGAAAGGTGCATATATACTTAAGTGTGGTCGTAGAGGAAAGTTGAAGCTCTGTCCTTTCAGACTTTCTCATGTAGGCATAAGTGAGATGACAAATTATTTTAAGAAGCTTAGTTCTTCTCACCACTCTCTGTGAATGTGAAACTTGCTTATGGTTATGGACCACAAATCTTAATACTTTCTATTCTTCAAATGTTTTAGAATGAGCATATGAAAATAAGTTAGACTTGGACTTGGAATTTGGTAGTTAGTTCAGATTTAGGTCATACAAAGCTTAATTCGACGTAGTCTATTTCCACTGTTGATACTCAACTAGAATATTTTTCTATCAAAATTATCTAATTTGGATTCCTCTTTAATTTTTCTTTGGTAATGTGATCACTTACTCTTGTTTTGAGCTGACACTACTATTTTACTAGACATTCCCGTATGCACAGACCAACTCTTAGTTTCTTAAACCATTTATGTTTATTAATGATAATTTGAGAAGTTATTTAATGTTTGGTGATTGTTCTGGTATGGACCTTACCAACTTTATTTTTTATAGTATGCTCGCTTGATCTTTCTAGAAAATGTGTAGTGTGCATCATCCATGAATAAATATGTAGATGAGCTTGTAAATGTTTTACCGTAACCAAGTTGGGATTCAGTACTACTACAGACCACATGTGACCTTAGAACCTTTGACACATCTTAACTGAAATTTCCCTGAAACAAAAATTTCCCATTTTTAACATAGAGAAACAACTATCCTAAGTAGCACACTCTCCTATTCAGTGATATTAAAATGCTAAAAGGATACTCTACATAATCAGCTAAGACAAATGTGCTACGGTATATCAAATAACACACACACACACACACACACACCTAAGTAGCAGGTCATATTCTCGACTAATGAGACAAACAACACTAGCTTAACTAAGAATCTGAGATAGTAAGAAGTTGTATCAATTAGTGATTATTATATCTCTTTTTCAATCTTGTCATATTTAATAATGATTTGGAAGTGTTAGGGGTGCTTCCAATGAACAGGGGTAATTTTAATTTGAAACAATGCATCTAATAACTCCTTGAGTTGTTGTTATTTCAAGTAGAAGTATGTTTAGAAACATCATTCTGCTTTGATACCACCTTCTTAGTTCTTGTTTGTGTTTAATGTAGGATCTTACATGAGTTAGGCCTTTTGAATCCAAGCCTGAAATTGATTTCTAAAATTATCTTGAGCTTATGTTTATGTTTATAACAAGAAACCCTTTTGCTTCTCTTGCCTACGTTGCATTCTCTTCCTTTTGCATGTATTTCTTTGAGACTAAATAAGGTAATCCATTTATACCCATGTATTTCTAATACATGGAGTTGCATGTATTAGAAATTGCATGATGGCAGCTATATATTAGGACATAAAAGTATATCTGATACTAAAAGGACCAGCAACTCCATGTGTGTGCTTCATATGCCAAACTATACCCTATTAGAAATATATTTAAAAATATCTCTGTTTTGATGGTTTTGGTATTTTAAATGAGCATGCTAGGATTTTTTTCTTATTTTAATTTTCATTTTTGAAAACCCTATTTTAATAGGTCCTTTGATACTATAGATAATCATAACAATTTTGCAATAATTTTTACTGAACACCTTGTTAATCTGTATACAACCAAACCATGGTTAGCATTCACATCCCTTTGCATCCCAATGTACCTTTCTTCACCCCATTCAGTTCCCCACGAGTTCTTAACCAACCAACATTTAGTCCCATCATGGCTCATATCAGCCACTATACTAAGTATATATAAGTTTTGCTCCAAATTCAGAGTTGTTCTATGCATAATTTGTGTGGGTTTATTTTTCTTTAGGCTAAACATAACACAATTAGAAGTACAATGCATAGTGGGATGGAACATTAGATAGTTGTCTTGGCAATATAGTGCATAGCGGGATGGAAGACTATCTCATATGAGTAACTTGCTTGATTGAACTTTTAATAATAGCCTTATGTCAACTTTCATTTTGGTTGACTTATCCTAGAGTACATTTTGACCAATATAAAACCTAGCTTTCTATTTTAATCTCAGACCTTCTAATCACTAGACCTTTCTATTCAAAGCTAAATCATGCTTTTAGACATAGAAATCCTGCTATATATCCTACTAATGCTTCCCCATCTCATTTGTTTAAGGCATACCTCATGCTCTGGTATATACACAATAATTGGTTGCTTACATAACTTTAACAAAATCCAAGGATGAAATTATGTTTAAAGGTCTCAACAAGAGTTTTTCTTAGAAACTCCAACTAAATAAGTAACAAAATATCATTTTTTTTCTCTATTTAGAATTAATTTAATTCTCCCAATTTTGCTAGTTTTTGGGTTGTTCAAGTTGTGTGTTTCTCTTTATGCATGGTTGGAATTATCTTTTTTATCTGTGTCTTGTACAACTTAATTACCCGCATAGTATTCAATACCCAATACTCTTATCACTTCCCTTGTGGAAGAACAACCTCTTCCCCAAAGATGTGATTAGGAAATTGGCTACACATGTGCAGTTCATCCTACCAAGTGGCATTGATGATGCCATCCATTTCCACTTAATCAAAAATTGCCTTTCATTACTGTCAATTCTTACAATTTCTATGCTAACCATAATATGTGGGATCCAGTTATTAATTAATTAACAGAAACAGATTGATGCATATCAAGTCGCATAGTTTTCAGTAATCTGATTTATCATAGATCTTAAATTCTGATTCTCCTTCTTTTCCTCTTGTAGCTCAATTTGCAACAAGCACAAACTGGGAAGAGTATATCCCAGCTGCACAATTCTACCATCATTATAAGTTAGCAAAGATCATTAAATAATTCAGAAACATGTAATTTCTCATTTGCTTATAAAGATAACTTCATTTCCCTTTGTTTTAGTACAAGTTACTCTTATGTGAGCATAATTATACACATGCATTTTAGTGATCCTCACTTAGTGATCCTTCATTTTTCTTGCCTTCTCTGCATAGTTTAAGCATCTTGGGTAGCATCTCTTATGTTTTTGTTTTAATGAATAGAATTGAAGAAACTTGGTGTCAAGAGAAGAAGTCATTTTATCCTTCTCATTCACAGTCACATGATTAAAACATCAACCTACCTCTATCCACTAAACCTTTAAACTACCCAGTTTTAGAAAAGTATAGTCTCCAACATTTTAAACAATTTTAAGGAGCCTACATGAGCTTTTAAGGGGTTAAGACATTTATGGAGTGTGATTGTAGAGTTAGAGATCTTTTGTAGATTACTAAAATGATACTTAGCATAAGTATACATCTCAATTATTCTTGATCTTTCTAAGTTAAGTTTTTTTTTTCTTTAGTTGAAATATGAGCATACCCTTAGTTTCCCGTTTGAGCTTGAATACAATGAGTATATTGATGAATAAGTAAACTATTCAATTTATTCAATCTTGAATTGTCCAAGTTGGACAGTTTGGGACTAAAGTTTTTTATTCAATGGTTAGCAATTTCTTCTTAAATCTTGTAAATTGTACTTGATAAAATTTCAGTTTAGTTCATTTGGCATTGTCTCTGGGTACATGCTTGATTATGGTAAATGAAACCACAGTCAAGTTATGTTTTTGGAGACTAATGCGAAATACTACCAAAATTTCACCAACTATGATATTCAAGATTTATTATGTTAATTGATGAATAAAAAACTATTTTCTCGAATGGGATAAGGTCTTACCAATAGTGAGGAAAATAAATTACCAATTATGAGTGAAAGGGTTAATTAATGGGTATCCTAAATCATGTATTTATGATTCTTGTATTGTATGGATCGTAGTTGGATAAATGAAAAACGAACAAGTGATTAGTACGAGAATAGGGTGGAACAGATTTTTAATTTTTCGTAGACAAATCTACCTTAGGGTAATGGATGGTTTTACTATCCATGTGTTAATTGTCTAAATGAAAGATAGTTGAAAAGTTGACCAAATTAGAAAGCGTGTTCTTTGTGATGGGTTCTGCAAAAGCTATACGAGATAGACATGGTATGGTGAATTATTAGGCATGTCAAGTGTGTCGCAAACAATGGAGGTTGATATAGATATGGAAGATCAGGTAGAGGATATGATCCGTGATATAGGGCATGAGTCTTTTCAGCAAGAAAATATATATGGTAACTTGTATAGTGATTCGGAGAAACCTTTGTATCCGAGATGCACTAATTTTACACGATTATCAATAGTGTTAAGATTATTCAATTTGAAGGCGAGAAATAGGTGGAGTGATAAAAGTTTCACAAAATTTCTTGAGATTTTGGCAGAGATGCTTCCAGAAGGTAATACATTACCAAAGCATAATTATAAGACGAAGAAGGTGTTGTGTCCGATAGGTATGGAGTATAAGAAAATATATACCTACCCCAACGATTGCATACTATACAAAAATGAGATTGAAGGGTTACATGAATGTCTTATATGTCAGGCTTCACGTTATAAACTGAAGGATGGTGATTCTAATTGCGATGAAAGCACAAAGTGGCTTCCAGCCCAAGTGTTATGGTATCTTCAATAATTCCAAGGTTCAAAAAATTGTTTTGTAATAAACATGATGCAAAGAACCTTATATAGCATGCAGATGAAAGATAAATTGATGGAAAACTTCATCATCCAGCTGATGGTTTGCAATGGAAGACGATTGATAAACTATTTTCGACTTTTGGGAATGAGCCAAGAAACCTAAGGCTTGGACTTGCAACAGATGGAATGAATCGTATGATAATTTAAGTAGTAAACATAGTTCATGGCCTGTACTTTTGACAATTTACAACCTTTCTCCGAAGTTATGCATGAAACGTAAATGCATCATGTTTGGTATGATGATTTCAGACCCACAATAACCTGGAAATGACATAGAAGTTTATCTTGCTCCCTTAATGGGTTTGGTAATGAAAATTTCAAGATGCGGGCAATGTTTTTTTGCACTATTAATGACTTTCTAGCATATGGAAATTTATGTGCATATAGTGTTAAGGGGCACAAAACATCTCCTATATGTGAAGAAGACACAAGTTACCATCAACTGCATCATGGAAGGAAGACAGTTTATCTTGGTCATCAAAAATTTCTCTGGACTAGTCACCTATATCATAGATTAAGGGAATATTTTAATGGGTTACCAGAAAATGAGGTTGCTCCAAAGGTCTTAATTGGACAAGAAGTTTATGAACATGTGAAAAACATCAACATTGTTTTTGGAAAAACTCAAAAGAAAGCCACCGAGACAAGGATATGAAAGAAAAGATCCATATTTTTTTATCTTCCATACTGGTGCAATCTTGATGTTAGACATTGTATTGATGTGATGCATGTGGAAAAAAATATGTGTGATATCGTTATTGGAACACTTCTTAATATACAGGGAAAGGCTAAGGATGGTGTCAATTCACGACTAGATTTGGTTCATATGGATATACGAAAGCAGTTAGCGACATAGTCTATAGGGAAGCGAACATATTTTCCCCGAACATGTCATACATTGTCAAAAAAAGAGAAAATAAGTTTATGTGAGTGCCTAAATGGGGTTAAAGTGCCACAAGGTTATTCTTCAAATTTCAAAAGACTTGTCTCCATGAAAGATCTAAAGTTAGTTGGGTTAAAGTCTCATGATTTTCATATGTTGATGCAAAGCTACTTCTAGTGGCCATTCGTGACATTTTGCCGAAAAAGGTTAGACAAACCATAAGTAGGTTGTACTTCTTTTTTAATGCAATGTGTAGCAAAGCATTGACCCTCCAAAATTGGATGAGTTGGAAATGAAACTTTTACTATCTTATGCCAATTATTTCCTTCATCATTTTCGGACATTATGGTTCACTTGGTTGTTCATACAATGAGGGAAATCAGATTATGTGGTCCAGTTTATCTAAGGTGGATGTATCCAATTGATCAATACATGAAAATATTAAAAAGGTATGTGCAGAATCCACACTATCCTGAGGCATATGATTGAAAGATATATTGAAAAGAGACAATTGAGTTTTGTAAAGATTATTTGTCAGAGGTTGAACTCATAGGACTTCCTAAGTTTTATGATGGAAGACATGGAGGTAAAGATACATGAGGCATAATTGTGGAAAGCATGGGTTGTGCGGAAGTCCTTCAAGCACATTTGTATATTTTGAATAATACCGATGAGGTTCAACCTTACTTATCTACTCACAAAACCATTATAAGGGAAAAGAATCTTCGAATGAATGAGAAATGGTTGTTGAATGAACATAACAAAATGTTCTTAACTTGGTTTGATGAAACCCTTAAGAAGAATGATGGTGCCTTTGATACATTAAAGTGGCTAGCAAATGGCCTAAACTTTGATGTCATATGTTGGAGTGGATAAGATATCAATCATTTTCCTTTTACACAAAGTCTCAGGATGATAAAAATACCATGCAAAATAGTGGGGTTATGGTGGTAGCAGAGTCGATGCATTTTTCCAGTTCCAAAGATAAAACTCCTGTCATAGCTTCCATACCTTACTTTGGAGTGATTAAAGAGATTTGGGAGATTGATTATACCAAATTTAGAGTGTCTATTTTCAAATGCAAGTGGGTTAATAGTAACAGTGGTTTGCAAGTTAATGAATTAGGATTTACATTGGTTGACCTTCATAAAGTAGCTTATAGGGATGACCCTTTTATCATAACCCACTAAGCAAAAAAAAATTTTATGTTGAAGATCCTTCTAACAAAAGGTGATCAATCGTTCTTCAAGAAAAGACGACAATTTCTAGTGATGACACCAATATCTGGAAAATATTGATATTTTTCAAACTCCCTTATCATCAAGGATAGCTACTATCCATGAAGAAAATGAAATTGATGATATATATGTTATTTGAGATGATCATCATGAAGGAATATGGAAAAATGTTACTACATGATACACAAGTTAGTTACTTATTTAATTATTTTAAAATATTTATTATTTCTTTCATATTCAGTACATTTTTTAACATATATTTTTACATGTTTCAACAGGTACATTGTTGACATGTCATAGAACTGTCCTTCCCAAAGTGGGTCTGATAACCAGTCTCGACAGAAAAAGGGAAGACGAGTCACACAATTAAGGGAGTTAACTCTTAGCTGGAGTGGTGAGAAGAGGATTTTCATAGAGTTTGATCAGGCCATTGGGAATCCTTTACCAAACAAAACAAAGTTTAAGAGTTATGTGATCCTCCTTGGACAAAGTAAAGCTAGTATTTTGAAGAAGGATTGGGATGATGTAAAGCTTCGAGTGAAAGATCAAATTTAGGAGACTATCATGGTATTTAACTTTAAAGCATTAAGTTTCTCTATATATTTATGATTCATTAACTAATTACATCTCTTGTTTTATGTAGCTTACATATGATGTGCCAAATACTACCTTATTGAAAAGAAATTGGCTTTCATTTGCTGGTGAATGCTGGAGGGACTTCAAGACACATCTCCTTGTGAGGAGTATTAGTTCCTTGATGATGACACTTAACAGAGATTTTGAGACCCGAAAGGATCTTGCATTCGTTGTATGTATCTTTATAAAATTTGTGTTTTTTTTAATGGACTAATATAAGGTGTATTATGTGTAATTGATTTTATTTATTATAACAGGAGAAAAGAAAGAAGGTTCAACAAATTTCTTCCAAGAACTGTTACCCCCATAGATTATCTCATGGGGGTTATGAGTTGCTTGAGGAAAAAACTATTAGAGCATAAGTTAAAAGAACATCAACCATCATCTGAAGCAGATCCATCTACATTTGTCTCCACTCACACACCATGAGAAATGGAAGAGAGCATACCAAAAGGCTTCTGGAAAGTATAAATCAGAGTCTTCTCACATTGTTGCTGAGAAGATTGTAAGTAATTAGAAAATTTAACATTTTTTATTTAACTTAAAACATGTATATTACTTATAACAACCGTTTTTTTTATTTTGTAGGATTCTTTGGTTGAACAAAGCTCACAGAGAAAAGATATAAGGCAAGCACTGAGGTAAGAACTTCAAAGGAGCTCAAATAGGAACTTAGATAGGAGCTTAGGCAGGAGCTTGCATCTTTGGGACTTTTCTAAACTCAGACACAAGATCACCATTCCCCTTCTCCTAAGCATGTGAGCACAAAGGAAAGTTATGCTCCAATAAAGGAAGTAGCAAGAAGAGAGGATGTCGTTGATGCTATAGACGATTATAAGGTGTATGTTGATCATGCATATCATTTAGTAGCCATTGGGAAAGTATACACTTTAGGTTCAACCATCCATTTCCAGCAAATTGATGATGATAATGTTAGAGTGGTGGTTAAACAAGTTGAAGATGGAAATGCTCTTGTTCCTGTCCCTATTGAGGAGGTTCATGTCGTGGGGCAAGCCCCCAATCATTTTATTTTATGGCCGAGGAGACTTATGCAGTGAGTTCAACCTAAGGTATTTAATAATTTTTTTCTATCTTCCTAATTTATTTATATATATATATATATATATATATTTCTTAATATTTTCTAAATTCATTTTAGGTTCATATGGAAGATCTTAGGAAGGATATTGATTTTAGTGCTAAAAAAGATCTTCCTGGTCCTAGTCAAAAGAAACCTGAAGTTGAGTTGCTTACACGTCTGTTTGGTATTGACATTAACTTGGGCAACCAACCTTTGCAAATAATTATGGAACCAGATATCATAGGGAACTCTGCTACTATCCCATTCTATATTACTAAGAAGAATATCTTGGAGCTAGTTATGGGTAACGATCTCCTATGTGTATTAGTTCTACAATTATGGTTGATGTAATTAAATTTCTAAACCTTATTTGAATTAATTGAGTTTCAAGATCTAATATATGGAAATTATTCATAATATTAGGTACCTGTATCGTATCAGTACGCAAAGAGGGAACTCACCTCTATGGATTCCTTGACCTGGTTCATATGCAAAAAACTGGAACAAGGCAACTGACATATAGGGGTACCTACAGAGTAAACTGGAAATTGATAAAGACTATTACTTAGCACCTTATTTTCAATCGTAACTCATACTTAAAAGTTATATTCAACAAATTCAATTAAATTTCTAATTTTGGTTCATTTTCATCCATATTTTGTAGGGTCCATTGACAATTTATCATTATTTGTCCAAAGCAGAATGTAGTTGTCTTTCTATGCTCTGCTTAGAAAAAAGCAAAGAAAGACATAAAGGACATTATAGAAGTGAAAGTTTTTAGGATTTTGGTATTTATATTTATATAATTTTTACTTTCAAAGGTATTCATTTGTTTCTTATTTTATTATAGAGCAATGAATGCTGGACTCCGGTTAAAAGAGACGCATTCATCAAATATTAGAAAGCCTTCATGGATAAGTCCACATGTAAGTACTTTATTAAAAATTATTCAATTATTTTATATTCTTTTATCATTATATCATCATCTCATATTATGTTTGATTTTTTTTTTCTATTTTTTGAAGTTTCCAACACAAGTTGGAGGAACTGAGTGTGGATATTATATGATGAGACATATGTTTCACATTGTTTCGGCATCTATTGTTGATTCTTGGAACAAGGTAATTACAATTGTCACAATTTAATAATTTCATTTTAATTCGTAATATGATATTTTCTCTAATTTCATTCAAAAACATTTTAAAGATTTTCAAAATCCTCATCCTTTAACCGATGAAGCAATTGATGATGTCAGAAGATGTTGGGGGGGATTTATGGTAGAGGTGGCCAATTTGGGTTGATTTGATGTAATTTTAAGTTATTTCCTTTGTAAATTTAGATTTGATAATAAATAGTGATATATTTAGTTTAAATAAATTGATTATGTGATTTCTGTATTGTCTGCCTGTCCATTTGGTTGTATATGCAGGTATTGGGAATAAATAATATGGTAATATGCTTAAATGAAATGAACATTTTAAAAAAATGACTTTCTACATTGGTTCAGACCATAACTGATGTAAAAAGTGACTTTTTACATCGGTTGAGACCTTAACCGATATAGATAGTCCTACTTTTTACATCGGTTCTACCTACAACCAATGTAGAAAGTAGGACTTTTACCTCCATTTTTTACATCGGTCCAGCTCCTTGACTAATGTAGAGAGTCAATTTTTAACATCAGTTTGTAGTATAACTGATGTAAAAAGTAGGACTTTCTACATCGATTGTAGAATTGATATAGAAAGTATTCTTTTCTATATCCCCTGCTTCTATACCGCTCAAATAGCCAATGTAAAAAGTCCATAACAACCAATGTAAAAAGCTCATTTTTCACCAGTGCAAAGCCTCATGATTTGGGGGTTAATTACGTATAGAATAAGATGATAAATGAGAACAAGTCATCCTAACAAAATAGTCCATAATCCTAATCCTAAGATAATAAATACAAAATCGTAGTGCCAACAAAGCTAGCAAAGGAATCTGTAACTTGTATTGTTAAAGGATTCCTTCCACCAACATCCTACAAGAGGATGTTAGAGAAGAAAAGAATGGGGACTAGGGGAGATGGAAATAAGAAATGAGCAAAAAGAGATGGGTCAGAGGATTCCTCAAAATGTCAAGGGTGTCGAGACATGTTTTCCTCTAAGGTGTAGCCTCCTTTTTATAGGCATAGATTAGGGTTGCCCCTATTGCAAACTAAGTTGACCTAAGTTGCATCCTTAACTATTTCGACTACTCTAGATCATATTTATTGTTGTTAAGGCTTAAGGGGATCCACTCCTATAACATTAGGGCAAACTTGGATCATTGGTGCCAAATCTGTAGTATGGCACCGAAAACTCCAGGACATTACTAGGTTGTGCTCAAGTCTACGTGATCGTGTTTCTCATCCAACATGATCATGCTCAGGTCTGGATGATCGTGTGGAAAAGTTTGGTCCACTATGAGGGTGTGCTCCAACCAACATGATCGTGCTAATTTTCTCCAAAAGGAATTTTTTCCTTTTGCTACTTCATCTTTTTATACCTCTTTTTGGCCCAAAATTTGCCTAGTTTCTAGTTATCTATTTTCATAACTATTACTAAAAAAAAAAGAAGATTAGGTGAAGTTATAATAGAATAATCATTCATTGCACTGTAGTTATAGATAATTTGCCGTAGATAAATTAATAGAATGATAGTTTACCGAAATATTAGGTTTTTAAGGAGTAAAAACAACCAAAATAGGTGAGACTTTGATGTGATTTTTGTGAATGAGGAGAAGAAATGTATGGACAAAACAAG
Source organism: Canavalia gladiata (assembly GCA_037954105.1). Taxonomy (NCBI): domain Eukaryota; kingdom Viridiplantae; phylum Streptophyta; class Magnoliopsida; order Fabales; family Fabaceae; genus Canavalia; species Canavalia gladiata. The sequence goes on from CM075658.1 coordinate 32,364,343, forward strand.
GATAGAGGATTGTTGTCATGCTCAACTTAGATGTAAAGGGGAAATTAGTTCTTTTATTTAAAAGGAGAAGCTTCTCAAACACGCTTCTCTCAAGCAAACACATTTTGAAGTTTTCAATTTGATACCTTTAAAAAGTTATTAGTTTTACAATTAAAAATCATGAAAAGTAATTAAAATTATGATAATGAATTTTTTCTAATGAATAAATATATATTTCTCCCTTATTTTATCTTTTAAAAAATCTACTTCCTATTAGGTGATTAACATGAGATCTTGTAAAAGATTTTTCTTTTCAAAATTTACAGTTCTAGTGTTAAAAATAATAGCAAACTCTTAAAAATTATGTTATTCATTTTTATATAAAGAAACAACTCATTATTCCTCTCGTATCAATGTTTAAAAATTATACATGGTTATTAGATTAAATCATAAACAATGTAAATAGAAAAAATGAAAGCAGAGAAAGACTTAAGTAGCAAAATTGAGGGTATTATAATTATCCATCTTAAGAATCCCCTACCAATTTTTGAAAAATTTGGTTTATTTATATATAATGTTATATCTAAGAATAGGTAGCATTTCAAAAATCGTTGGTACAAGAATGTTCGATTCTCCTTGAATGAAATCTTTTGATATTTTAAAATGTTGGTCTTGATCAATGGTGACCAAAAGCCCTCAAAATTTTGAAAAATATTGGTCCATTTTAATGTAATTTTGGATTAAATAAAAATGTAAAAAATAATTAGAAAATTGCAAGAAAGAACCATGATATTTATTTATAATATACAACTAAATACAATAAAATTTTGGTATACAATTTGTAGTTTACAGGGGAACAAAATTCTATAATCAATCTTAAGACTCATTAATAGAATTTCAAAATTCCAAATTTGAGCATAGGATACACTTATGTTTTATTTTCATTTCATTTTCATTTGAATTAATAAAAGCTATAAAATATATCTAAGTTGAATTCTAATATCAATTGTTAGAATAATAAGAATAATAATTAATAATTTAATAATTATTTAGAGATACAAATTATAGTGTATTATTTACGTACAAGAACATAAAGAAACAAGTTATAACGTGTGTACATGTTGTAATATTGAGGTATGCATTTTGATGAAAGATGCATATATGGAAGAAGAAAAGAGACGGAACAATAAAGTAATTGCTCTCTTTCTAGTATGTTTTAAGTGTACTTATCTTATTTTATAGACAAATGCATACATATAAACAACTTTCTAAGAAGACGAGATTATTTAACCCATCAATAAAGATCAAGGACTTCTCTATAGACATAGATAAGAATAACTTATCTCATAACAAGCTATACATATTAAAGATCTAATATTATTTTCATCAATGTGACATTGTGCAATTAAAATAATTAATATCATCATCAATATTAATAGTTCATATTAAATAATTAATTCTAATCTACAAATTAAATTAATAAATAATAATAATAATAATAATAATAATAATAATAATAATAATAATAGTTTATACTTAGAATTTTGGTTTCTTTCATTTTACCTCCTTACAAGTATACATAAGTTAAATATTAACACAGGAAGAATTCTAGGTTTTGGAAGTTAGCTACGAACAGGAAAGATGTTATCATCCTACTCGTCCATTCTAAAAAAGATACCCTTAAACCGAGTGTGTAATTTCGGTTTAATTTTAATATTTTTAAAAATTATTTAATCCATTAAGTAGAATAAAAATAAATAGGTTATGGAAAATAATCTAACAGAATGATAGGATATGTTACTCGTTTGTATTAAAAGGTCGTTGCTTGAGATTTTAGAAATTTCAAAAATTTACTTTTGATTATAGAAATAAACTTAAACGAGGCTTTTTGTTTCAAAAATTAAATCAAGTATAATATTTAATTAATCTTTCAAAACTCATATATGCACAGTCCAAGCCAAGTGAAGGTTGTATCGAAACCTATGCTATATTTAAAATACAGAACAATAGGATATGCTACTCGTCTGCATTAACAGCTCGTTGTGTGGAATTAAATTACAAAAAATATTAAAAAATTTACTTTTTAATATTGAAATAAATTTAAAAGTATTTTTTATTAAATCAAATATAATATTTAATTATAAAATTTAAAAAATTAGAATAATCAGGATAAGAATACTAATATGATAAAACACTGTAACTTAATTAAAAAAACATACTTGAAAGTAAAATTACAAATTGAAATTATGAGGAAAGCCTTTGAGGTGAAAGATAATTATTGAAAGATCAAAGTTAAAGGAAGCTTTTAGAATTAAAAATGTTCCTGATCAGTTTTCATAAGTCAAAGAATTTACGGAATAGGAGTTTTAGCTCCGAGAGAAAGAAAAAAAAACCTGGATTTAAGCTTTCCAAATTTCAGAAATCCAGAGTTGATAAATATCCTTCTCCTCTTAATCTTTAGCCACAAGAAAAGTTCTTCGAGAGTGAGTGAGAGAGAAAAGCTTTCTTCGAATTCTTCTCACAATCTTGAAAAAAAAATAAATCCCTCTTATTCTTTTTATCTTTTCTTTTAACTAATTTTATCAAAATTTAACTAATTTAAATAACTATTTTAACTAACTCTTAACTAATTGGAACAGAATTTTGTTTTTATTTTTTTTTACTTTTCTTTGTTTTTAAAAAATTAATTTTGAACCAAAAATACTTCTTATTAAATTTGGGTCCAATTGTAATTTTTTTATTTAGGCTTTCTATTTTTCTTTTAATTTTCTCAATTAATATTAATAAACAAACTTCATATTTTTCTTTATTTTTAATTTTTAAATTTAATAAATCTAATTAGTTCTTATTTATTTGTTAAATAATAATAAAAAATAAAAATTTAATTTTAAACATAATTAAATATTTACAATACACATATTAAAAATTTGCAATATTTCAAAAGTTTGACCGACGCAATCAACTTCCATCCATAGATCAAAATAATAGATCAAAAGAAAAGGATCATTCTAGGAAATCAATTAACTAACTTATGTTATATAAACAAGAATGAATAGTAGCAACAACAATACTTTAATTAAAGACTCTTACCTGGATCGACAATTTTCTCATCTCATCCTCATTATCATTGAACCAATTTTCTATTACAAAATGTAGAACCTTGATTTGCACATCCATTATATATTATGTTATCTCTGTCTGCTATCACACAATAATTTGCATAATAGGAGTAGACATAAAAAATAAAAAATAAAAATATATTTTATATTGGTATAATGAAGTATTTAAGTAACGGTTAAGATTTAGAGTTTAATCAATTAAACACGTAAAACTTTAACTATTAGAATTTAAAGTTTAGGGTTGAAGTAATAATGAGGAGTTACAACAAAATACATTAAACAATCATAGAACAATGTGTGACATCTTTATTTATACTATGTAAAATTTGTATTTTTAATCACTTAAACACGCAAATAGTAAGACATTAGAAGTAAGCAAATAGCTTTTTTTAGTTGGTATCTTCCTCTTTACGAATGAGATTTCATCATATTATTATATAAAAATACAAAAATACATATTTAAAATTTATTTTGAAATCTGTTGAAGATTGGTTCACAATCGTAACAACATTAATTCACTTGAAATATGGCATTATAAACTAATTTAAACATAATAAAAATCATGTAAGTTAAAACTAAGCGTAGTATCATAGTACATTTAGATTTGAATTAAATGTGATTTATATAGTAAATAAAAAATGATAAATCATGCTTTATTAATAAATAAAATATATAAATACACGTTCAAAGCATCTTTATATGTAATCTGGGGTTGAGGCTACTCTTCATGCAACAATAACGAGGAAAAAAAAAAGGAAAGATGAAGTAGATGGGATTGGAACCCTAAATACCATATAAAAAAAAGAGAAAGAAATTACTAAATGTTGTATGTCTCTCGAGCACACGTTTCTACTATTTATAATCATAGGATAAGAAAAATCAATTAAATTACTCAAATACAATAACTGATATCTACAAAGATGCATGAGACAAATATCATATTTTTAATAATGGCTAATATTTACCCATTAAATATTGTTCAATTTGGAATTCGCTTATCCTCCATCAAATGATGATATTTTCATGTATTACTTTTTTTTAAGAATTCGCTTCTCCATTATTGTTTACCTTGACACTTTCAACATTTGCTTTAGGATACACTCACAACTCCAAGTTGAAATGTTGATACTAATTAACACAAATTGGATTAGAATTGTACAAAGAAAAGTTTTGATTAATAGAAAAGAACAAATGATTCCAAAGATTTTGAAGAGACCTCAACTCTTTTACAATAATCTGAAATTTCTCTTAAATCACAATACAAATTCTCTCTCTCAACTTTTTTTCTTATTTATTAGTAGTACATCATATTTCTCTAATTATAGCAGCCATAAACTAACTCTCTAACTAATTAAGGTTCATACTTTTTGCATCTTTCATTTTTTTTTTCACACTTTTTTTTTTTAATTTTTATTATTCTTATTTTATCCTTTTTTTACATATATTCCACAAATTAATTTGTGAAATATATTTTATGAAATATATTTCTATAATTTGCAAACTAATTTGTAAATTATAAAAATATATATTTTGTAAATTAGTTTGTGAAATATATTTATTAAAAAAAAACAGAAAGGGTTGCAAAAAAAAATGTAAAAAGCAATTTTCCTAACCAATACTCTACTAACTAAATAACTATCAACCTAACTAATTATTCCACGTGGCTATCATTCAAAATGGATGGCAAAAGAAGCTTCAAAGTTTTTCAGTCAAAATAAAAGTTAAAATCGTAGTTAGAACTTAGAAAACACGTTATAAGGAATAGATAATAGTTATCAAGAATATTAGGCTGAAAGCATAAAAATATGCAAATAGTTAATCTTGTCCATCGCTCAAAAATATTTAAAATAGATTTGGGTAAAACTTATCATAACTATGTATGGTAAAAATAGCATTAACTGGTTTTCCCTCTCACTAATATGTGAAGCTTTGATTAATGAACACATACTTTTAAATCTGGGTTCTAGTAAAGTTTTGAAAATTGGTTCTTTCATTGATCATTTGGTACATCAAAGTACCACTTAGAAAGTGATTATTCAATCATGGAAGGTACAATTCTTATTGTTTTTTAGTTTGCTATATGAATATTAACATCTAATCACTATTCATCATAACTAAGCATACTTTTATTGCAGGTATACTAAAAAACAGTCGTATCTGACACCAAACTAGATTGGTACTCATTAGGCACCACTCTATGTAAGTGCTTTGAGAAATATAGATGCATATAAATGTCTATATTTTGGATAGCCTTCCACTTGTATTTGCAACTTTCCTTCCAAAACCTTTTGCAATGTGAGCCTCGGTAAAAAAATCTCATCTTTTCAAACCAACTCCAAAAAAATATCCACTCATTCCATTTTAACTATTGAACTACCATCAAAGCTCATGCTGGATCTCCGGAGGCCAAAAATGTGTTTCAATTTAATGACTTGGAAGCGCGTATTTCTTCTCTGTCAAAGCTAATATAGGCAACAAGTAACTCATTGATGAGGATCATGTTTTCTGAACAAGGCATCGGCATTACTGTATATAGCCACACCATTTGAGAACACAGCCAGAAAAATCATGATAAGGGATAAAATCTTGTCCTTCTTTGTTGCAATGCCACGCGGATCCCTGAATTAGCAGAAATGGATCAGTAAGGAAAATGGCTCCATCTAACTTTAAAGTTTGAACCAATGCAAATACTAATAGTTTTGTTTATCACTGAAAATTTACGTCCAAGAAGCAGCTTGAGCAACTTCTAGCAATTCAAAATGGATTAACAAAAGTACAGGATTGAGTTCAATCATTCGCAAGCTACTACTATAAACTGTTCAGCCTTCTACTGTAACAAGGCCATCTTTAATTTAACGTCATACTGAGTAAAAATTCTAAAACATAGCAGTCCAGAGGCCTTAATGCTAAATTTCTGAGCTGAAGAAATAGTTAGGTTTATTTTGAAAGAAGAAAAGAGCCAAAAATATGAGCCAATTAGTTCTACTGGATGCCATTTGGCTTTATCCTAAAAGCAGTGAGCTTACAGTCCCTAGGCAAATACTAATTGATAAGTCATACAAATTCACCATAAATACTTCACCAAAATTAGCATGATCAAATTTACCCAAAAATAATGAAACATGATGTGGTCACTACATTTAGACAACGTAAGAAAACCCACCTTAGAGCAATTGCAGCAGGGAAAATAAACCCAAGGCAGACGGTAGCAGTTGCTCCAGTCAATTGAAATGCACTCCAGATGCTAGGTACAAAATTTGCAGCCACATAGACTACAGAAATGAGTCCAATGGTGATCAAGACAAACCTACACTTATCAAAATTGAATGACCTAGCAGAAGGAAAGATAAGATCATCCAAATTAAAGCGCAGTGAGAAGAAGATAACTGGGAAAACTAGCATGAGGTGGAGGGCATAGCTGATACGAACAATATCACTGAGCACACTGCTATAAGGGATTCCCAGGTCAGTATCAAAGTTGGCTAGCACATCATCTTGTGTTGACTCACCAAATAGGAGAAATCCAAATAATGCTGTAAGAATATAGACACTAGAACACAGAACCAGTGACGCACGTATAACTGGTCGTATCAAGGAAGAGTTTCCTAATTCATTGTCTATTGTATGCACTGCAAGCACATGACAGGATAGAACTTTGGTGAAAAAGATTCTAATAGTACTTAACATTGCCCAATTGTATTGTTTATCATATCATCTGACCAAACCAGAAAGCATAAATGAAAGATTGTGACAAATGATAGAACACCAGAAATAAAAACGGATCATGTACATATTATTCAAGCAAATGAGCAGAAAAGCTCTCTTACAAAGGAAGACTCACATCAGAGCCACTGGCTCCTCAGGGAAAGATTTCCTGCAAACTTGGAAATCCGACCCTCACTCTCCTCCCTCCCCTGGGTGCACCTTTTGCCTTATGATATAAACCTTCAAGAACATGGGTTTCTTCGGGCCTGGATCCAACAATTGATTCCGGCCCTGTTCATCCCATTACCTGACTTAGATCCAAAACTAAGTATCCAATCAGTAGCACAGCAACTTTATATTTGAATGACAAATATTAACAAAGTGCCAAGCATAGCAACAAACTTTCACAGTTGACAATATTGGCATTAAAGAAAAAGGAGGACTTTTGCAAGAATCAAAGTATGAAAACCTTGTTCTGATATTCATGTGGAATCATGTAGAATCAACAGAAATGCCACTAATAAAGAGCATATATGGGGCAAAGCTGCCATTCCTTTTATTTGTCACCTTTTAATTGTTTGTTCCTCCAAAGCAAATAGAGACCGTATTGCACCCAGTCAAGACAAAAAACTGAATATTCTGTTTCAAATATGTGTGCAGGACCCAGATAGATCATGGATTCGCAAAAATAATTTGTTACATTGACTTAACAGTAAATATGTACTTCTTCTTTAACAGATAAGTAATGCACACTAATGATTTATCACAAAAGATGTAGGAGGAGAAGAAAAACAAACACTTCGGCAGAGAGTAAGTAGTAGTCCGGTTCTCCTAGTATTTAAGGTAACAGCATTTTAGTTATTAATGTATCTCTCTACTTGTATGGAAGTGAGGAAACTTCTTAAGTCAGGATTTTCAAATGGAAAATAAAATTATCAAACAACTACAGTTAAATGTGCCAGTTTGAACATATTCTTAAGCAAGAGACACATAATTAAATCATGATGTTTGATCTCTGATAATGATTCAGTTCATAATGTATGCCCGTCACAAAATCCATGGTATAAAAGTGAACTCTTCCTTCCTCCACTGCACTTGGAAGAATTGAAGTTTCTCCAAAATACCAAGAGGTATTAGGACCACTAATTACCATGAAGAAAATTAGAGAAGGAAGCCCCTTCTAATTGGATGATCAATTTCAGACGGAAAACATGTGTTGCTTTTACTTTTCAATCATGTAACAGTTCAAAGTTTAACATCCATTGTTCTGAACAAGAATAAGATGCAAATTTAGAAATTGCAGAATACATTCAAACATCTTACCATTGTAATGACAAACAAATGCCGTCACAAGAACTGGAACTGCTGTAAAGAGATTCCATATTGATGTAATATCAGTAATATTAGGAAGCAACCTGGGACTGGCTATACTTCCATTAAACAATTTGATGAATGTGATTCCTACAGTTATGACCAGAAAAACTATAGCCAGAGCCACTGCTAAAGCAGAAGTATATCTCAATGAATCTGCAGGCATAAAAAGATAACCAAATTCAATAAAGTATAACAGGCTTGAACTCATAACAATTACTGGTACCTAACCTAGCCTACCTATCCTCTTAAAGAATCCCAATGGAGCAAAAACCAAAACGGTTGCCACAAGAAGAACAAAAGTACGGGAAGTCCACCAGCATTGACCAAACCATCCTTCCAGTACTCCGAAATGATGACTTCCACTTGAAGATGTTCCAGACAACACATCACCTGCAAATCATGGAGTAAATCTTCATGCCAAATTTCAAGATTACACCCTGGACAAGACTAAAATCTTAAAAATCTTAGCCGTAAAGAGGCATGTTCAAAATTTGACTGACACATAAAATACAATCCAACAACTGTTTCGAAATTAGAGTAAATGTTGTTTCTCAGGTCCTTTATGAGAATTCAGATACGAAAAGGATCTTTAAAATCTCAAGAACAAATTCGTTAGATTTATATAATGTTGAGTATTAATTTGAAAATTTAGGCGTAAAAAGTCATGGTCAAGATTCGACCAACAAGTGTCTTGAAATTAGGTACCAATTATGATCATGTAGACAACAAGAATCCCAAAGTTGTTGATGAGAACGGAAATCTGAAGCAGCGGTTTCCCGAAACTTCCAAAAGCGTAATCCATGACCTCTCCATAAGTGGCAGCATTAGCAACTCTGCTAAACCTGAGAAGAATCTCCAAAGAGATGTGTGTGAGAAAGGCAAGGAAGATGATGGCAGCAATACCCACAAGAAGACCCAAAACTTTGACGGTTGCGGGTAAGGCCATGATTCCAGCGCCAATGATCGTAGTTGACAAATTGAACACACTGCCACTAAACGATGCGTTTGAGTTGGACTCTTCCTCATCTCTCTTTCTGGGTATCAACAACGCAGCCGTTTCTTCGTCTCCTACCACCTCCCTTGTTTCCATGCTCTCAATGGGATTATTGTGCCAGCTAGCTATTGCTTATGATGATGCTTCTTTTTCTCTTTCTTTAACTTGCCAGAATCAATTCATTTTGCTTCTATGGACGTCAAAGTCATAATCACCATGAAGTAAGAAGTACAGTTAAGAACAAATTGGAGAGGAAAGAGAACGGTTAGAAAATTATTAGATTTTAAAAAAGTTGTTTTGGATAACAGAAAGGAGGAAATCGAAAGAAAGAAAATATTGAAAAAGGTTAGAAAATATTGTATATATATGTTAATAAAGAAACGGTAATGCGGTGTTGATGAGTTTGTAACTTTCAGATTATTACATGAATTTATTATATCAATTGATGTCTCCATCTAGTGTAGATGCATCTACTTCTAAATTTAGTAGTTGAATTTGTTAAAAAAGATAGTTTAAAGATAACATTAATTTAAAGATTTTTTTAATAAAATTAGATGTGATTACCTTTAAAGTAAAACGTATCATGGACAATGCAACACTAAAATAGAAAGATAAATGAAAGTTTTCACCTACCAAAAAATCATACTATCACAAAAGGAAAAAAAGGCATTATATTATTTCTACGGGTTTCCTATGCTTTGTATAAAGTTGCTTATTATTAAAAAAGAAAGCATCCATTCGAATAATGTTTTTAAAATAATTTTTTTAGAAAAATTAGATAAGAAAATGGTTTGAGAAGGGTTTTTTTCATTTGAAATTTTTAAAACAGCTCTGAAAATATTTCTAAAGATAAAAAATCAAAAAATGTAAAACATTTTTTCAATTGTTTTTTTCTGTGATAATTTTGTAATATAATTTAAAGTTTAATCCGTATTTCACTTTTGTTAATATCGATTAAAAATAGTAACTATTACTTATGAAAAAGGGATGAGAATGATACTTAGTTATAATAGAAGGTTTGTTGATATCATTTTTTTAAAACTGTTTTTTAAATTAATAATAATCAAACAAATTTCTTACTTTCTTATTTATTAGACTATTTCTATAAAAAAATCAAAACCAGTTTTAAAAAGAAAACATTTTCAAATAAGTCCAAAATATTAAACGTTTCCATGCATTTAATACGAGTTTAACGTTGCATTAGATTTTTCAGAGTTATGTAAACTGAAACATTTGATATAAAAAATGAAGAGATACACAGAAAAAGTGTACAATCAAGGATAATTAGTTTGAAGCAACTTTTTCATTAAAAATATAATTAATCGAAAGAATTTTAAGGCATATTTTAAATATTTTTTTTATAAAATCAGATATTATCAACTTTAAAATAAGATATATTTTGAGCAATGCAGCACTAACTAGAAAGATAAAAGAAAACTTTTGCCCACTACAATATCATACTGTTAGAAAAGAAGAAAAAACATCGATAATATTATTTCTACTTATGTGCTTTGAAAAAAAAGCTACTTATTTCAAGGAAAGAAATGATCCATTTGAATAACATTTTTTATAAAACATGATTAAAAAAATGGTTTGATAATGGTTTTTCTTTTTGGGACTTTCAAAATGTGTTCTTAAAACAATTCAAAACATGTAAAACATATTTTTTTAAAATTGTATTCTTGTTTTTTTTAACAATTGTGTAATATGATTTAAAATAAAATTTATTACTTACCTTTATCAATATGGGTTAAGAATAGTAATTATTATTTACTATAAGGGATGAAATTAAGATTTGGTTGTAATAGAATATTGTTGATATCATTATTAAAATGTTTAAAAATTAGTAATAATCAAACAGACTTTTTACTTTTTTTTTTATAAGACTGTCTTAAAATTATCTTAAAAACAGTTTGAAAAAGATTAAAATATTTTTAAATTAGTCAAAATTATTCAATATTTTCATTCATTTTATACAAATTCAAAAAAGTTCATTTCCCCTCAAACTATAAAATTTGCATTAGATTTTTTTAAAATTCTATAAATATTTGAAAGAGAATGAAGAAGGGATATACATAGAAAAAGTGTACCACTATTACATAATCAAATAATAACTAATAAGTCATTTTTTATTAAAAATATGATCAATCTAAAGAATTTTATAAAGTATTTCAAAGATTATTTTATAAAATCAGATGTGATTTACTTTAAAGTAATATATACTTTAAGTAATGCATCATTAAATAGAAAGATAAAAGAATTTTTTTCTATTACAATACCATATTATCTTCCAAAAAAAAAATTATTGATAGGCATTATTAGGAAACTTAAGTTTATTGTGAGAATATTATAATACAAAGAACAATCCTACATCTTGATAGTCTTCATATTTGACCACTCCCAAGTTGCAATATAAATAAGATCCGAAAAACATTGTTTTCACCACAAGGATCCTCCTATTTTTCATTTTTTAATGTTACTATTGAAGTATCTTTTTAATTTTATATTCATCATCTTTATCTTTATATATATGCTGGAGGTTAGTCATTTATAGTTATTCTCAACATGAATTCATCAAATTTAGTCTTTTTCAATTCAATTCATCTCAACTCTTACCATCAAATTTAGTCTTTTTCAATTCAATTCATCTCAACTCTTACCACCTTTCCAGCTTAAGGCTCCTATGTAATCCTTTCTTTTCAAAAACTTGTAATATTTACTAATAGTTAGATCATTCACAACTAGGTTAGGAAGAATCTCATTATAATACCAACCATAAAACAAATCACCGATTGTTATCATTACCTTTATACATGGTTAATTAATCCGTTAATATTCAAATGATCTACCATATTCCTTTTGAAAATGATTAAATTTTGAAGTTTTACAAGAATTAAATACTTCAAGTAATTTAATTTATTAATATCTTATCTCTTAGAAGTTTAATTTAACTATCTTAATATTTTCATCAAATCCCAAATTATTATGCCAATATAATTTATTCAATTTAACTTACTATATCTAACTTTAATTGTCATTAATAATATTATTATATTTAGAATTCATGAAACATCTTTTTTCTCTTACATTTTGTTTGTTTGCTTCTATTATATTTAAATTTAATGAACCACTTAAAAATTATTTTTGATGAAGGAAAATTTTTGAGTATTTTTTATTATCACAGGAATGTACATAAGTATTTTTGGTTTTTTTTTAATATTTGTTGGTTTATTGTTAATTATTATTATTAAGGGTACTCAGATATTGGTACGATATATTTTTCTAGAACTATAAAATATGATATGTGGTTTGAAGATGTGATAATTTGTTAAAAAGACATTATCAATTGTCATTGGGATATAGCACATTGCTCAAGAGATATGATATGTTATCAACAAAAGGTAATAAACTCTCAAATGAAATAATAAAAGGTCAAGTAATATGACATATTGTTATCTACATTGAAGAGAGTAATGAAGAGTAGCACATCCTTAATCCTTAATCTGGATGAGTAGGCAACCTTAGAACTCTTGGCCTTCTTTCTTTTTTTCAAAATACAAAAATTTTGGCCCATTTTTTTTTTTCTCTCTCTATATATTATCCATTAGACTTGATAACTCTTCTATTCTTAGGTAAACATAGTTCTTTTCATAGATTTTTCCTTCTTTGTTTATTCCTCATACATTTGGCTCCCTCTTTTTTTTTTTATGATGTATCTCATTACTTTAGTAAGAGTGGTGAATAGAAAACAAAGTACATTAGAAACTTTCATGCTAAGTTAAAGAAAATCATTGAAAAAAGAATAATTCACCATGTTAAACTAGTTAATAAGAATAAAAAATAAGCTATCTTTGAATCTATGAATTGGATTTCATTACACCTTAAGAAAGAAAAGTTTTCTTTACTTAAAAAAACTAAATTTTTTAATTTATATACTAAATTGTACTTAATTAATATATTCATTCATGAGGCATAGTTTTTTGTCTAACCATCTTAAAGTTTATATCAATATATGAACTAAGATTTACAATAATCATTTATGTGATTAAATGGAATGTTGATTTTTTTTTAAGTTATTTTATATGTATAAAATATGATTATCACTTACGAAATTTTTTAAGAAAAAATTATTTAAACAAATCATCTTTTAAAATCACATATAAAAAAACAAAAATATTTTCACATTTTAAAACAATTATAAGTTGTGATGAGTAAAGCAACAGTATCACAAAGTTAATAATTACTGAAAAAAGGATTTTTGACTACCAAGACTTTTACCTAATTATTTTTAAAAATAAAGAACTAAATTTGAGTTTTTAATAAAGCTCAATGAAAATTAAAAATCTATTTATATAATATTACATTCTTAAAGAAAATATATTTTGGTAAATCTTTCCTTTTTGAGATTATCCTAAATAGGTTTATCCATATAAATATGTTAAATTTGGATTTGTTCAAAGTGTCCTGTTCATGATTTTATTTCCTAATTTTTATTTTTATTCACTTTATAACTTAATTTCCTTGAACATATTAATTTTTTTTCAAAGAACTTATTTGAGTTTTTATCCAACAACTTGCTTTTCTTTTTAAAGAATTGATTAATTTTTAATTATTATCAACTATTTTAGTCACCTTAAATTAAAATGTTGTTCACGACTTCTCATTAGAGATCAAATTAAGCACAAAGATGAGATTAAAGACAATTTCCATATTTTATGCTTTCCTATGATTAGCTTTTTTTAAAGGTCTAAAACCCTAGTTTCCTCACCTTTAGCCCCGTACCAAAGCAAACCTAGCATGATTTCTAAGAAATAAATAAAAAAATGAATTCACTTGGTATTTTGAAGCAAAATCAAGAAAGTAACATTAGCAATTACAACAAATTTTACCTATAATTACAAACAAAATTTGTTACTAAATATAAAATATTCAAGGATATATGTTTATTTATATGGATCTATAAACAAATTTTTCGTCCATTATGTAAAACAAAAAACAATGAAAATTTAGATATCACCATAGATTACAACTACAATTATATACTTTTACCTACAATTTATTTTTACAGCATTTAAAAGTTGTAAATTAATGTCTCTACCTATGATTTCAAATACATGTAGATAAAAATTTATCCACACTTTTACCTTCACTTGTTCTATATGGGTTGGTAGAACTTAATGTACACTTTTACATATATTTTTATGTATGTGTAGGTAAAATTTTATGCATGCTTAGGTATCTAAATACAAATTTAATTTTCATTATTTAAAATTTAATTAATTTAAGTTTCTATGATACTTTAAATTAATTTTAACATGTCACAGCCCCAGATTATCTATATCCTCTTAACATTATTCGTACATCATTTCTTACGTATACCTATTAGATCTATATCCTCTTAACATTATTCGTACATCATTCCTTACGTATACCTATTAGTACGAAATGGTCGTACGCTCATGATGTACTTGATTTTTTTTAAACATATATATATATATATATATATATATATATATATCCTCATTCAAGTTACATCAATTACATAATCCCAGAACATAAATAGTCTAGGGCACTATGACTAAGGTGATAAGATAGGTACATACAACATTAAGTTATTCTATTTGAACTAAAAACTTAGGGATCCACTTCTCTTCTTTGAATTGGTACTCCTACCTTATAGTCGTTATCCCTTATCACAAAGTGAGAACTTCTTGTCTACTCTCTACATATGATTACCTCAACGTCGAAAGGAGGGTGATCCATGTTGCAGGCTCACTAAGAAGTCGTGGTTACACATACAGAACATAACAGAAGGGAGTGAGACACTTCATTCAATTAAGAGTAAAGATAGGAGTAGTGCATTAAACTATACTTTAACATAAAGATCAAATAAGTTCTTTGACCTTCTTAACCAACTGTTAGAAAACAATCATCATATGTAATGTATGAATGAAATTATTCTATTCTCTCCTCCACAAATCTCTGCGATAACAAACTCAAGAATAAGTTGAGATTATTGCGTCGTATACCACAATAATGTTCACTAATTTAAAGTTAGTCATCCTTACAATATGCAAATGCATGTGGGCCTAAACATCTTCACAACTTTTATCAAAATAATAGGGGTACCGCGATCCAATTTCAAATCACACTGTGCCTTTGACAACACTAAAATCATTCTCTTCATCATTTCTCAATGTTCCAAAATTGTTCGACCAGAAGATAATTTAGCGAATTAACTTATAGATATTTTATAAATTAACTACTAATATAATTTTCTCCAATATTTTAAATTTTATCCCCTCAAACTAAGATTTAAATATAACAGTTTATATATTTATATATATATATAGTCAATTAAATAATAACTATATTTTTATATACTGTAAAAATATATTAGAAGGAAAAGTAATGTCAATTATAAGGTATTTAGATTTTGAATATTTTATAAAATAATTAATAATTTAATTTTTTCACCAAAATTTTTAATTGGATGCCTCTCTATATTTATTATGTGAGAATATATTTGTATACTTAAAATTTATTAAATAGGGTTCTATTTTAACACCTTTTTTTAACGACTTCACGTTAAATAATATAATCTCTATAATTTATATTAATTTATATAAAGGTATACCATTTTATAATATCTACAACATTTACTAACATAATTCATATATATATATATATATATATATATTTCTAGGCATCTAAAATTTTAAGTCACACTCTCACCTATAATTGATCAATTTAATTCCTAATCAATCCAATTACCGTCTTATAATTATATAATATTTTATTTACATTCAAATTTAAATATAATCACAGATAAATTTTAAACTATCATATAAGGAGTTCTAAAATTACCCCTATAAACAATTAAATTTCTTCCAAAATTAAATTCAAATATAATTAAACTCAAATCCTAAATTTATCACACAATTAATAAATTTTATTTTAAAGCAAAAGGCTCTCGAACTACTCATATACTCTACCTAAGGTTCCTTCTCTTATCTAAAATTTGAAAACTTATATGATTATTTAATTTTTCTAATGAATTTCAACACCTTCGCTGCGAATCTGTGCCTTACGTTTCGCCAATTCAACAAATATGAATTTCTTCCTAAAGAAATGAAATTTCATAGTTACAATTTCAATTGTAATTGTCCCCTTTTATTTGTGTGTGTCGTGGCATTGCTCAATGCTACAATCGAAATCCCTTTTTTATGAATATTATATATTTTTTTGTTATAATTAATTCTAATTTTAAATATATCAATAAAAAAGAAATTAATTCATACTAAATTTATTATTTTTTATTATTAAATGATTTTATATTAATATTTTAATATATTTTTTAAAATCAAATTCCTTTAAGATGTGTAAAAAACTTTAAATAAATTATTTCAATAATAACAAATGCTTCCGTTATTGTAAATTAAGTTTTTTAATATTCTTTTGTGTATTAATAATTTTGTTAAATATGTTAAAATAAGATACAAAGTTTAAAATTTTTAGAAAGATTATGAAATAACCCAAGATACTGCTAGTATCACTATAAAGTGCAACATTTTAATATTTTTTTATTTTTTCTAATTTTACATATTTTAAGAAAGCATAACAAGTACAAATAAATTTTTAAGTTTCCACATAAATCCTTACAAAGACTGTTTATATATTTAATATAAATATTTAATCAATCATGATATAATCTCACTTTATCATTTAACTTTCAACAAATGCAAATAAATATTTTTAAATATTACAAAACATAATGAAAATTAATCACTTAATTATTAATGTTTATAGTTTGTTAATTATTATCAATCAAATTATTTAGAGCATTTAACACCTTCAATATTTGTAAAAAAATTGTAATTCTTCAGTCCACGATTTTATTTATGGGCATGCAATTTATTAAAATTTAAGATGTTACCCACCAAATTCTTTAGCAAAATAATTAAATATTTTAATTATATTTTTGTTAAAACATTATAAGAAAATTAAACTTTTTTATAAAGATGTAAAAGTTATAATATATCCATTTTAACATTCTCATAAAGAAATAGAAAAAATATGATATATAATAAGTAATATAGTAAAAAATTATATAAACTCTTATATAAATTTTTCAAAATAATTATATTTATAGAATCTATTTTTTTCTCTTTTATATTATATTATTTTTTTATCTTCCATTAAATTATATATATATAGAAAGAAAAGAGATCAAGTAACTTTAGGAATAATTTTAATTAGAGTTACTTCATTTAATATTTTATAAATAATTAAATTTTATTGACTTAATTGTTAAATTAATAAATTATATTATATAGATTATCCTTATAAAATTTTATAAAATTTAAAAAAATTTGATATTTTAAAACATAAATTCAAATAAATGAATAATATACTTATTATAATATTTGTTAATTTAAATTTATTTAATAAAATATCAAATTTATTTTAAATTTTAAAATATTTTGTAAGGATGATCTATACAATATAATTTATTAATTTAACAATTAAATTGATAAAATTTATTTTTTTACAAGAATTATTAAATAGGCTAACTCTAGCTAAAATTACTTCTAAAATGACTTAATTCCTCTTTTTATATATATAAAATATTTACATATTTCATCATATAAATACATGACTACCATTTTTCAAACTTAAAATAAAACTTACATTCCTTTTTTTTTTCATTCCTTTTTTTCACCTTACATCATTCTTCATCTTTTATTTTTTTCATGTTATCAACAATCATATTTAATCATATATTTATTTATAAATTAAATTATTGTTATGTAATTTTACCATTTATCTTTAATGTTTTTTTCATTACAATATCTTTGATGGCTTTCACTTATACTAATACCTCTTTATAAAAATAAAGTTTCTCTTAATTTATATTAAGCATATGCATGCCGCTAGCAAATTTTTCATAGGGTATATAAAAAAGATAATTAACTAATCTATATAAACCACATTCAAACAAACTCATACAAATCAACTATTATGATTTTAGTGAAGAGGGATATAAGGTTCTGGTGGTACATTAAAATATAAAAGTTATAATTAAGTAATATCAACAAAGTAAGCCAATTAAATTCTACTAGGAAACTAACTTTATACTGAATTAAAAAGGAAATATGCATTAACAAGTGCTATATTATTTCACCCTATTCAGAAGAAGTATTGTCAAAATGAAATGGAAACCATATCATGTTATCTTCCAACCTCCGCTACTGCAAGCACTCTAAAAGTGATGGGATCTTTGAGCTACTAATAAAAATTGCCAACAAAATGGGATTATTCAAAAAAAAAATAACTAAATTTAATTATTAATAGATAAATGAATATATAACAAGGTATTTTTTGTTGATTTTTATAAATAAAAATAAAATATAAAATAAATAAGTGATTTGGGTAGAAAGGTTAAAATGGAAAGAAGGTACTTTATTTAAAATCTAATAAGGTAATAGTTACTCTAAAGAATATATCTTTAAGTAACAGTTTTAAAAGATAAATAGTGACGATGTTAACTTTTATCATGCTTTTCTCTAACGAATCTTTATTTGTCAGAAATTATTGGTTGAAAGATATTTTAATGATGGTTGAAACAATATAAAAAAATTGTTAAAATTTAATATATATTATGTTAATTTATACAACTATTACAAAATATTTATCAAAAGATCTATTTTTTGTAATGTTATTCTTTAATTACTACGTAATAATTATTTTTAATTTTTATTTTTATTTTGTTGATTATATACTATATGATATAATATTATATAATTTTTTATTATTTTAATAATATTTTTCAACATTTTCCATCGTTATTTTTTATTGACTATATAATATAATTGTAATAATAAAATAAAATTAATATAAAAAATATCCAATCAAGGTCCAATTGTTTAAAAAAAAACTATTTGTAGCTTTAATTAGCAGAAAATTAATAAAAAAATATCCAATCAACTTATAATAAAATTTTGCTTAATTATTGGTTCGAACAAAACTAAAATACATCTCATTTAAATTGAAAAAGAAAGATAAATATTAAACAAAATAGTTAATTATTTTTTTTTCATCTCTTGGATATTACTTTTGAAATTGCCATTTATAAAAAAATTTACCATTAAGAAAGAAAGACATTCCAACTATCTAGTACTCTATAATAAAAAAAATAATAACAAAAGATATATTATAAACAATGAATAAGTATATAAAATCTTGAACCATAGACAAGAAAATAAAGATACAACGAATTCCCAGCCATTTTTAGTAAATTCTTTGCCAACAATTTTGAACTTAAAATAAGTGTTAGATATCATAACCTCAATATAATAAAGCTCATCAACAATTGCCACAACCCCTCCATCACTTAAGTTATGCTAAAGGACATCAATATAATCCTTCAAATTTTTTAATGTAACTATCCTAAATTTTGCTATGTTGAGATTATCTATTACATACGTTAACATCTTATTTGTGATAAGTGTAACATCTCGAACAATTCCATCAAACTCTTGAATAAGAAAAAAGTAGAATTTGAAAATCATGTCAATGGAAAAGATCAAATTATAAGATAAATATGCATTCTCAAGATCTTTAAAAGAAGCAGGATAAAATCAAAATACCTTTAGTCATTGCAGTGTGAGTAATTAAATTTGTAGAATGCACAGGAAGCTTGCTGGATGTAGAACACAGGCACCACTCAAACATCTTCCAAGCACCAAAAACTCACTTTAGATGAAATATTTGTGTAACTATTTTGTACTTAGGAACCTTTGATAAATGACTATTTATAAATGGAGAAGTTACAGACCATTTTTAGATCATGGAATTGCTCCATGACTCTTGGTAGACAATTCCTTGAATCTTTACTTTGCACATATAACCAATAATCTCTCACTAGGCTCGTATGCTTTCAATAAAATAAAATAAAAAGTCTAGGAAGTACTATACTTTAAAAACACAACATATGAATCATGGCAATGTTTCTTTTTAAATTATAATAATATCTTTCATGTATCACAATGTATATTATTTATAAATCTTACCTATATTACTTAATAAATAAATCCAATATTTATTTTACATCCATATGTAATAAAATTTCTCAAATAAATGAAAGTGTATACATAAATGCTAGATTTGAGAAATAAAAGTAAAGTTTCATTAATATACAACAACAATTTACAAGGTAAAACTAAGTCTCATGGTAACTACATAATCCTTAAATTAGTATGGTGGCATGCCCTTAATCAAAGGTCAATTAACATTAGCTTAGTGTTAATGTATTTAATGATCACTTTCATATCCTTAACACATTTCTTAAAGGCCAAATACTTAATGTTAATATGGTTACTTTGACTTCCATTTTTATTATTTTTATCCATAAACATTACAATTGAATTGTTATTATATATCTTTAATGACCTAGAAATTGAATCCACGAGTCTAAACCCATAAACAAAACTCTTCAATTTCATATAAGGAAATCTCAAAACATGAAATAAACTCAGCCTCCATTATAAAGGTAGCAATCAAAGTTTGCTTGACACTCTTTCAAGATATAACTACATTAGCTAACATGAAATATAACTAGATGTTGATTACTGTGAATCAACACAACAAGAAAATTCAAAGTCAAATAACCCAACCACCTTCATATTATCTAAGTGTATATACATGAACATGTAGCCCTTCATCCTTTAAAGGTTCCATATGAATTTCTCTACAACTCTCCAATAATCAGCACCTGGACTCATCTGATATCTTCTTAGCATTCTCACAATAAATGCAATATCAAGCCTTATGTAGACTTGAACATACATTCAGCTCCCAACAACAGAATAAAATAGAATATTTTTCATTTGTTTCTACTCAAGATCTTTTTTAGGGCATTGATTCAAATTGAATTTGTCACCTTTTAGAATAGGTGCAACATTTGGGGAATAATCCTTCATCGAAAACCTTTCAAAAAATTTGTTAATATAGATTTCTTGAGATAGACCTAAAATACCTTTATGTCTATCACGATGAATTTAATGTCAATGATACAGGATGCATCACTCATATCCTTCATATCAAATTTTTAGAAAAAAATTGTTTCACCTAATGCAACATGTTTATGTCATTTATTGAAAGCAAAATTTCATCCACATACAGAATAAGGAAATAATTTTTTTTCTCTCACTAACCTTCTAGTACATACATTGATCCATAATATTCTGAACAAAACTAAACAAAAAGATAACATCATCGAATCTCAAATACCATTGACGAGATGCCTATTTCAGGCTATATGTGGACTTTTTAAGTTTTCATAACAAGTATTCACCATCACTAAAGAAAAATTCTTCAGGTTGTTTTCACATCCACTTAATGCAATTTAAGATTAAAATGAGCCGCTAATACCAACATGATATATAAGGAATCTTTCTTAGATATAGGACTAAAAGTATTTGTATAATCAATTCCTTCCCATTGAGTGAATCTTTTTGCAACAAGTCTAGCCATATACCTTTCTATGTTTCTTAATGAGTCCATTTCGGTTTGTGGACCCATTTACACTAATGAATTTTATACCTTCAGACAATAAGATAAGATCCCAAACACTATTTATCTTTATGGAGTTCATTTTTTTCTTCATGATATTGTACCATAATTCTAACTCCTTGCCATTTATAGCTTATGAAAAGGACTCTAGATCATTCTTACATCCAATAATATACTCATTCTTATAGAGATACACTACACATTCATCTTGAATAGATCATTTCCTCACTCTAGTAGATCTTTGTAATGCTGTATCAACATCTTCCTAAGGAACATGTTGTTCGACTAAATATTCATCAATTTCTAACATTTGTTCAATAGGATCTACTGAATCATTATCATCAGCTTATGAAGCTTCAAGAATAGGTTGTTCAACAAGGACTTGAATTAAAGTAGTGTGATGGATAACTATAGTTCGACCATGAATTGTTGCGGAAGGTTATAGGTTAGATTGCACTAACTCGAATTTTTCATTTAATAATTTAACACTCTCACTAATCAAGTTATCTTCAAGAAAATTGAAATTTAAAAACACCACAATCCTAGTACAATGAGATAGACAATAAAACATATACCCTTTAGACCTTTTAGCATATCCAATGAAATGCTTGCTAATGGTCCTTGAATCTAATTTCTTTTTTTGTTGGTTTTAAAGACTCACCTCAGATGAGCATCCTGATATGTACATAAGTTGCAAACTTAGTTTTCAATCTCTAAACAACTCAAATGGTATCTTAGAGATAGCCTTAGTTGAAACTTGGTTCAATATACACAATTGTTTTGAGAGCTTTAACCCATAAAAACTTTGGCAATTTAGAACTGATAATCATACTATGAACCATACCTATTAAAGTTTGATTTCTTCTTTCTGTTACACCATTCTGATCAAGAGAACCTAACATGGTGTATTAGATAACTATTCCATTTTCTTAAAAAAAATAATAAATGAACCCAGGGCTTATCCATCCTTAGTGTACCTACCATAATATTCACCAATTTTACCCGTTCTCACAATCTTAATTTGGTTCTCATTATTTTCCTACTTCTTCCTTGAAAATATTAAAGTCTTCTAGTGCTTCATTTTTTTTATGAAGCAAGTAGATATACATATTTTGTGAGTAATTAACTATAAAAGTGATGAAATAATTTTGTCCATGACCATCCATATCTAGAAAATAGATATTAGAATGAATGATTTCTAATATGGTTGAACTTGTTTTGGCATCTTTCTTAGACCTGTTAGTTTCTTTTCCCTTTATGCAATCCACATAAGTCTTAAAACTAGTAAAATATAAAGTATTAAGTATCTCATCATTCATTAATCACTTAATTCTTTCAATGTAGATATATGTTCATCTCTTATGCCATAATCTAAAAGAATCCTCATTTATAACATAATGTTTAGCATCAGATTGAACATACAAAATATCATGAGTGATATTATTTTGTAAATTAAGGGAATAAAGATCATCACATAAAACATCATTACCAATATGTTCAGATTTAAAATATAAATTGAAACCAATATTCATGAAACTAAAGTTATATCTTAGAGAAACAAACCTTGAAATAGAAATTAAATTTCTAAAAAAACCTAGGAATACAAAAGTCCTTTTCTAAAATTAAAATAAATCCATTCATAATACTAATTTACAAGTTCTAATAGCTTCCACATGCAACTTCATCTTATTTCCTAAATAGATACATCGTTCAACTTTTACCAGTTCTCTTAGGTTTTGCAAACCCCATAGGAAATTTGTTACATGGATTGTAGACTTTGAATCAATTCATCAGGTGTTATTATAAACATTAGCCATATTAGATTCATAAGAGATAAGTGAGAATATGTTAACTTTCTTTTTAAGCTAGGATTGAAACTTAATACAATCCTTCTTCATGTGTTCTTTTTTTTTTGTAGAAGAAGCATTTGGATTCCTTCTTTATGCATCCTATGAGAGACAAGTTTTCCTTTCCTTTATTTTTGACATGGTCATTCTTACTCCTTCCTTGAGCTGGTAGATGCATACTTTCACTTCCTTCCATAAGAATTCTTCCTTCCTCTTGCACACACATGGTCATTAATTCTTTGAAAAACCATTTATCCTTATGTGTGTTATAAAAAAATCTTGAAGGGCCATATTATTGAGGTAGAGAGTTCAATATATAATGCACAAGGAAATACTCTAACATCGTAACCTTAAGAACCCTTAATTGAGCCGTTATATCCCTTATATGCATGATTGGTTCATTCACTTCCCTAATACCAGTGAACTTATAGTAGAGAATTTTATAATTAAGGTTCTTGGTAAGGCTTAATTTGATGTTGCAAATTGCTCATCAATAGCCTTCAGTAGCACTCAAACATTATTATACTACTCAACAGAACGTCGAACGCTAGAAAAGATGTTGGTCTTTATGAATATAACATTGAGATGATTAGATCGCTCGTACTTTCGATAAAGATCAACATCATGAGGCTCACTAGCTTTCATAATTGAAGGTGGTTCATCCTTACAAATAGTATAGTCAATATCCATCTAACCCAAATGAAGAAGAATTCTCTCCTTCCACACCTTATAATTATTATCCTTAAATTTAAGAATTTTACATTTCATAATAGATATGTTCATAGGTTGAAAAACTAGATAGAAAAGGTTTCTTTTAACATACTTATAAAAGGAGGCAACTAAATAATTATGTTGTATAAATGTAAATCATATAAGAAAAATACAAATTTCATGACATAGAAATTTCCTATAGAATAAATTCCTAATTCAAATCAATTCATACATCTATATTGATAAAACTAATAAATTATATTTATTTTCTTAATTCCTATAGATAATTAAGTAAATAATTTAATATTTTCTTTCAATTAATTCATAAATATAATATAATAAAGATCTTATAGAATAAGTTTATTATATTAAAGATAAAGTAATTGTAAATAATATCTTTAATCATAGATGATTTATGTATAATTTTTTCCCTAATCTAAAGATGTTATGGTTACTCTTTAAAATTATACCAATCACAATATATTAATTTATAAAGTTTTATGAAATTATTTAATATCTATAATTTTTTATATAATTTTAAAATAATTTTATCAAACTAGAATGGTTACTTGATACTCAAGGTGAAGAATACATGTGAACGCTTATATGTAGGTAATTACACATTAAAATTAAAAATGGCCATGGCACAAATCGATCACAAGACCACTTAAGGTATAATTACTTAACACCACTAAGCTATCAACTTTCGTTTGATAAAATGTGAAAATATTATATTTAAATTATCTTATTATGAGTCATGTTCGTCATCTTCTTCATCTATTTTTAATCTATATGAGTCTGTTCAATTCACCTTTAACCTTAATAAAATCTATGATATTTGAACAAAAAATTATATTTTAATACCTAGAAATTTTAGAGATCAATTTTCTAATGATTTAAAACTTAATTTTCCTTCAAAACAAGTAGAATTAAGTTAACAAAAAATTACAAAATGCAAGTTACACATTCTCATATAGCAAGGTAAGAGATAACTATGGTTTGATACCAAGTGTAAGATAAATATGTATTCTAAAGAGCCCTCAAAAAAGAAGAATAGGATCAAAATACCTTGCGCCATTACTTTGTAAGTTGTAAAATTTGTAAAACACAAAGGAAGCTTGTTAAACTAGAACACAAGCACCACTGAAACATTGATGAAACCTTAAACCCTAAACCCTAAACATATTTCAAGTATCGAAAACTTACTTTAGATGAAATATTGATATGATTGTTTTATACTTAAGAACATATGATAAATAACTATTTATAGATATTGTTTTCATAAAATAAAATATTTCCAACCTAGTAAATATTATCATCGTTATATAAAAAAAAAATTATGAACCATTTTTAAATAATGAAATTACTTCATGACTCTTGGGAGGAAATTTCATAAACATCCACTTTGCACGTATACCCAACACAAATTCCATCTTATTGCTACTTATGCTAACATAAAATTTAGAAACTCACATCTTGTGCTACTCCTTCCACAAGCCCATTGTAGTGACAAATAAACTCACATTTTCAATTTTTTTTGTCGAATGATACCTACGTTTTATTATTAATGCATAAAGGATGCAAAATTATACATGCAAAATTGTTATAAGAATTTTAGGTGGAATATGTTTATTCTGTACGGATTATATTGAGCAAATTTGAGCACATAAAGATTAAAGAAATAACATGTTAAGCGAAAGTGATTGGGACGACAGTAACTTTGGAGGCACATTAGTAATGGCACTGTACAAAGGTCCCATAGTTAGTGTTATGGGATCATCAACGAACCATGGTGGCCATGCTGAGGTGAACAACAATATTGGCAACCATTGGATTATAGGGGCATGTTTTCTCCTCATTGGCCGTGTAGGATTTTCTGCGTTTTACATATTGCAGGTCATAACATTGAGTAGAAACCCAGCAGAGATATCCCTGGCCACCTAACTTTCTTTGTAGGCGCACTTCAAAGCTCTGTTGTAGCAATGGTCCCTTGATTGGGATACACGATTCTTTGTTCTTGCTTACACGGTAAATAAATAAATAAATACTAGTATGATAATAAATAACTAACACAACTATTTGGGCTAAAAATGAAAAACATGTGTTCATGCATGATTTGGATCTACTACACCTTTAATGAATGGTTAAGCTTTCTGAAGTTAAGTTCAAAAGTATCACTTCAGTAAGGCATTTCATCGAATAACTGAGTACAACATAAAAATGGTTTCTTTGAAAACCACAACCAATAGATGCAAAAACACAATTAAATCCAAATCATGGATCAACACAGTCTCCATATTGCATCAACCAAATCAAGAGAAAGGAGATAGAAGAAAATTTTGAGGAAAGTAAAAAAAAAATTGAAACTGCAAGAATGGAGAGGAGGGTGTTTCATTGAAGTTGATGAGGGAGAATCAAAGGTGAAGGTTCTTCCAAATCATAATGGCTGCAGGAAACTCGAAGCTATGGAGACAAGGAGGGACCCGTGGTTCTACGTCCAGAAAATTGAATCAAATCTCAACCACGCAAAATGGAATTTCTTCTATTTGATCATTAGTTCTTTATTTTATTATTATATTTAATTTTAGAGTAGATAGAAAAAAGACACTGTAAACTTCTTTAAATAAATATTATATCACTAAAATTGTTTTTATTCCTGTGCTTAATTGAATTGAATACTAGTTATGTTAGTTTATTTAAATGTTAAATATTTCTATATTATAATAAATTTTAAAATAATTTTTAGATGAATTAAAACTTATTGTTATTATAATCTTATTTTAATTTAAAATTGATTTTTAAATTTTATTTTTTATATTATAATAATAGAATTTTTATCATATTTTTTAATAAATTATTTTTCATAATTTTCATTTAAAATTATTTTATAAAGCTATTTTTAGTCATTCTATAAAAGTATTTTAAATTTTTCATACCTATTTATTTAATTATAATTTATTATAAAAATATTTTAAATTTTAATTATAGGAATAAATTTGAATTTTTATAATTTTTAATATTATTTGTAGATAATAAAATTTGTAAGTCATAAATGTTTAATACATATACCAAATTTCTTGTAGTGATAGTATTTAGCCATGGGAAAGAGAGGGAAGATTAAAATCTCAAAGGAGTGTAAAAGCTTTTCACTAAGAAGAACAAAACTTCAATGATCAAAATCTCACTTGAATCCAAGTATTTTTGTGAAGAGAATTAGTACTTGAAAGTAAAACATAAATATAGAAATGAGAGGAGTTTCAGCTAGCAAGAGAGAAAGATAGAAGTTGAGAGCCTCTCCAAAGTAGAGAGAGAGAGAGAGAGAGAGAGAGAGAGAGAGAGAGAGAGAGAAGTTAATGGAAAACGAGGACGTTACAATTGTAAAGCGTAAATTAAATGGAGGAGTAGACCAGTTCTATCTACATTTGGAAGCCAAAAATGATGGGTATACATTTTTGTAAGGATTTGTATGGTCTTGTGGAAAAACATAAAGCTGGATGACATGATATGATTGAGATTAGAAAAGGATATATCAAAAGGCCATTTAATCAGATATTGGGTTTATCTTAATAAGTTCATCACGTGGCCACATATATGTCCCCAATATCCATGAAAGAATATTGTAAAATTCACTAAAGAAAGATTTCTAAACGCTGAGACTTTTATTATTAGAAAGTTGGTAAATCTGTAATATAAAGAAGGAAGATCAATAACTAAACAATTGAGTGAATTCTAAGACTTGGAAAACCTATGGGTTTCACGCGCACATATGAACTATTTATCAATTTTTAATGTCAATCTTCTAAAGCTTGACTCGTTTGTATTATCGAACCTAAAGTTTATTAAGAACAAACTTGATCAAGTATTTAATAATTCTAAGTTAATTAGTTCACGAATAGTATAGTTCATTTAACTCCTACTTCCTTCCTAATAATTTATCTTTCATATTGAGTTCCATCTACGCGTAAGGATCAAAATTGTCTTGTTTAATTTTTGGGATATTTTTTAAGAAGTTTTCCATAATTAAAAGAGTCTTGCTTTTACTCAGCTGATTAGATATATCATGTATATTAAATAATGGTTAAATATATTTTTAATTTTTTTAAAATTAAAATTTTTTATTTTAATTTCTCACGTTTAAGATGATTGGTTTTAAACTTTTATTTTTAAAATAATTTATTTTTAATCCCTTATATTAATGTGTTAAACATGAGTATATGTAAAATGTTAAAAATTAGCTACTTTAAGAACTAAGAGCAGATTATTTAAAAAAAATTAATTATTTTAAAAATAAGAAACTAAAATAAAATTTTTATAAAATTAAAAATATATTTAATTCTTAAATTAAATTCTCCATATGCTTGTCTTTTCCTTTGAGTTTAAGATTGCTATTTAAAATTGATTTTCACACGGAAATTAAAAATGATACAGTGGTGTTGAATTCAAAAAAGTAAAAGTACTACTGCTAGGTACTAACCAAATTTATCAAAATCATATGAAAGAGTTGACATCATACCTCTTTGTTAGATTTTGTTTAAAATTTACAAGTTTTTAATTTTTGATTTTTAAATAAATTAAAAACAAAATTTATTAAAATAGTTTTAAATAATTTTTGTACATTTTTAAAATAGTCAATTCTTTTTAAAAAAATATTTTTTAATATTTATTTTAAATTTTAAATTCTTTTTTAATTTTAAATCTTAAATTATCTTTTAAAAATTATTTTTATTATCTTTCCACCACTATATCCATATCCACCACCATTACCATAACTATAACCACAAACATCTTCATCTTTACTTTACTATCACATCCACCACCATCATTATAAATATTATATCTAGCACTTCTATCCTATAATAATAATAATAATAATATATTATAATATTTTTATTTTTATTTTTATTTTTATAATTTTTATTTTTATTATTTATATTATTTATTTTATTTTAATTAATAATTATTTAGTTATTTATTTTTAATGGATTTATAATGAGTTAGAATAAAGTAAATTAATTTATTTTTATAATAATTTTTTAAAAATTTAAAAATTAAAATAAAAATTTAATTTAATTTTTAAAAATTTTAAAATCAAAAACATAAAATCATTCCAAATGAAGTATAAGATGTTCAAGATTTTCGTGATAATGAAAAATCTAATTCTTTTCTATGAGTTGCATGTTTCCATCTAATTTTATTCTTTGTTTATTTAATTCTGTATTTTTTATTTTTTATATAATTATTTAATCAAATATCAAAATTTTCTGAAAAAATTTTGTCATTTAATGATTTTATCAACCATAATTCAACTAACAAAGTTTATATATTAAATTAAAACACATTCTCTTAAAAAAACAATTTCTTGCTTTATTTTCATTAAAAAAGAAATATGTCATCCTTATCTTCTTTCCTTTTAAATTTTAAATTTAAATAAATTTCACCTATCTTCTCTATAATTATTTACAATTTTTCCTTTGAATCGTATTTCTTTGACTCTGACTGAATTAATTGTACATAAATCCATTATAATTTTAAACATTTATTGTTCATTATTATTTTAATTCATATTTTTTAAATCCTATGCGAATGGTAGAATTTAAAAATAGTTGGCCATCAAAACAATGTCTTTTATTAGACCGGCTAGTGCAATTGACAATTCCTAGAGCACCAAGAGCAGATTTTGGCCGGCAAAAGGAAAACCATTTTTATGTAGCAAGGAACTCTAGAGTTGCCAAATGCACCTGCAAATTTGGCATATTTTATACAAGTCGCTATCAAATTTAAAAAACTTTGAATTTTGTTTTTACTTAAAACCAAACTGGTAGTTGAATTTGGCCACATACGGCAGGAAGGGTTGAACTAGCTAGTTATATCATTAACCAAATCCCCATTACCTCATTACATTATATCATACATAAAGAACTTAATTTTGAATATACATGACGCTTTGGCCTAAGCAATATGGTGATCTGCGCATTTAAGTACATTGGTATGACAATGTAACTGATTCAGATCAACCAATCAGAGTAAGGAAAGAATGGCTTCATTTTCAGTAGAGGAATTCATAGGCAATGGAGTTTTGAAAGAGTTGCTCCCAAAGTTGTTGGATGAAGGGTGGGATGACGTACCAACCCTGAAGGTTATGGACTCGGAAGATATGAATTCAATAAACATGACACAACATCAGAAGGTTGGTTATCCTTAAATGGCATTCATATTATAACTATCTTCCGATTATAATACTGGCCCATTTGAGACATCTATATGTCAAGTCTTAGTCCTGATTATTTTTGTGTATAGAGAAAAGCTTTGAAACTTATAAATGTTTATTTGATGCCATAGGATGCCCTTGGAATCAGGTCATATTTACACGATAGAGGATTGATGCATTATGCAGACAAGCTAGAAGCATGTGGAAAAAGTTTGCCGGAGCTTCTTAATTTAAGCACCACGGATCTGTCTTTTCAGTTTGACATGAAGAGAGGCCATATAGTTCGATTTGTTGACAGAACCAAATGTGATGAATCCTCCAACTTACATGCCATTATGGCTAGGAAAAGAAGCAACAGAATGTATAGAGGTGATAGCATCCCCAAGAATCTTACCTCTAACCTCTCCAATAGTATGATGAGAATGAATACTAGAAGTAATGCCACTTCTGACAAATCTCTTGAACAATCACTGGCTGATCTAAAGATTAAAGATGGATATGTCTTTAAAGGGATTGTGGCTGCTGAGCCAGCTGAGGCTAGAGCATGTGGGTGTGTGCAACCTCCTCCAGTTAGTGACCATGTTGCTCCATATGCTGCTATTGCAAATATATCAGTTCAAAAATTAACTCCACAGTATAAGATTGGCATGGAACCTTTGGTGAAACTGAAGACACCTCCAATGAAAGCTTCAGAACTGTGGCGAGATAAACCAGCTGTTTTCCTCTGTCTCAGACGACCAGGGTAAACTCTTACATTATTCTACAATTTTCATCTTTGCATGCATGTCTTTGTGATGCTTGCGTGAGTTAAGAGAATTAGTCCTTTATCAGTTGTTATGTGCTTTAGACCACAGTAAAGAATCAGGATACTCTATACCAAAAAAATAGAAGAAATAGGATACATTAAAATACAAGCACAAACAAACATACAGAAAGCAAACACATAGTTAAATAACTTCAAGCCTTAAAATCCTATTTTCTTCATTATTATACCTATTAATTGGGGGGTTTCTATGTGTCATTCATTATATGAAAGTGAAATAAGCAATCATCAATTCTCCTTTGAATATTGAACATGAAAATAGGTGCATCATGTGTAGAGCAGAGGCACACAAGCTTTTCTCCAGGAAACCCATATTTGATGCACTTGGGGTTCAACTATTTGCAGTTCTTCATGAGCACATAGAGCCAGAGGTATTAGCAGACTTAAACCTGCACAATTTGTTCATTCAATTAACCAACTTTTACATGACTT
Source organism: Canavalia gladiata (assembly GCA_037954105.1). NCBI lineage: Eukaryota > Viridiplantae > Streptophyta > Magnoliopsida > Fabales > Fabaceae > Canavalia > Canavalia gladiata. Next base: position 32,396,108 of record CM075658.1, read on the forward strand.
ATTATTATATTGGAGCAGGTCAAAGATTTCTGGCCTCGCTATTGGGGTGGTGTCATACTTTTTGATCAAGGTAGGGATTTCTTCAAAGCTCTTGGAGGGGGCAAAGTGCTCAAGGAGAAGTTCTTAACTGGATTTTTGCTAAATCCTCGAGCACTTTCCAATTACAAGCGAGCAAAAGCTACAGGATTTCAGCAAAATTTCAGAGGAGAAGGTGAAATAAAGGGTGGATTATTTATAGTAGGGAGTGGAAAAACTGGCATTGCTTATCAGTTTATGGAGAGAAACTTTGGTGATTGGGCACCTCTAGCAGAAGTCATTGAGATCTGTAGTCAGTTGCAAGTAACCATTCTTGTTTTCTCTAGCCAAATATCATTATTGTTCCCCTTCATTAGACACTATTTTACCAACTCTTCTGATTCTGATGCAGAACCAACAGCAAGGTCCAAGAGAATTTGAACAGCCTTGAAGAAAAACAATGATTGCTTATGTTGCACGTAATTCACTAAAATTAGTTTCCTTCAAGTAATTCCATCTCCATTACAACCAGTATACAGCTTTATTTTCACTATAGAAGATGATGTGTAACATAAACCTTTGGCTATCTGATTTGTGTTTGAAAGTATATAACTATAGAATTTAATGAATTTATCAACTCAGATTCCTAAAGTGTAGATTGGATGCCTCAAAGTCAATGCAAGCCCACTATCTGTGTTCATGTTCCTGATTTTATGTATAATCTCATCTGCCAGTATCTTAAGTGAAGGCCTAAAATTTGCAATCATTGTTCACCCCACTTACCGTGTATTTCAGGATTTGATTTTGAGGATAACAATTGGTAGTGCCAAGGAATGCAACGGTCGCTACCACAATAGGCAGTGCTAAAGAATGCAATGATCTCTAATATGTTTCTAATCATCTTCGAGATTTGATTGTACTATTTTCATTCATAACTCAAGTCCCGGGGAGCACTTGATCCTAGGTCCTAGAAATACAAGGTTCTTGGGTGATCTCTCACGCATAAAAGGGTATATATAGTACTGCTCCAAATCCAAAACAATCCACATTCCTATGATGCTACCTTTGTTGAAGATCAACCGTTTTTTTCCCAACAACTCACTGCAGGGGGAAAACATAATTAAAGCTCATCAAGTGTTAGTTGATATAGTTTATAAATAATTTGCTGTTAGGTATGTTTGTCAAAGGCTTGGTATTACCGGTTTTAGTTTTTTGACTGATATTAATTGGTTTTTATGAGAATTAGTGGTGAATGAATCAAATCTCAATGATGAATGTCTATGTATAGATTTTTTTTTATTAATATAACATTTGCACCTTTTAATTATTCTTAGTTTTTTACTTGCCAGTTTAATTGGTTATTATAAGAATTAGTGATAAATGAATAAATTCTCAATGATGTAATGCCTATGTATAGGTTTTTTTGTTATTAATATAACATTTTCACCTTTTAATTATTCTTCTCCATGTTTATTCTTTTATTACAATCTACAATAATAGTAATAGTAATAGTAGTATCAAGAAATATGTTTAGAATCTTTAAGATAAAAACATGTAAAGAGAAATACTAAACAAATGGACACAATTTCAGTTTTTGTAAGTCACTATCCCACACTTCAATGATCACTATGATCATTGGAGTATGCTAATGGAAAAAAATTTATGGTAAAAGGACTGTTGGTCTGTTATTGAATTTGAGATTCAAGAATCACTAGCAGGTACGACTTTGACAATTGGTCAAAAAAAACAAAATTAGAAACAAAAAGGTTGAAGGACTTTAAGAAGAAAAAAAATATTTCTATCAAGCTATTGATCATTCAATCTTATAAACTATTCTTTGTCAAATAAACTTCCAAAGATATTTGTAATTCTATAAAGAAGAAATTAAGTCTAAAAAAGGTTAAGTGGATACAACTCCAAGCCTTGATAAGGAATTTTGAAACTCTAACTATAAAGGATAGAGAACCTGTCATTAGTTATTATGCTAGAATAATAGAAATCAGTAATAAGATGCGATTCATAGAAAGATAATATATGTTATGCTTGTGGAAAATATATTGTAGTCTTTGACAACAAAGTTTGATTATATTATTTGTACAATTGAAGAATCAAAGGAAAAGATAAATTATCCCTTGATGAGCTTCAAAGCTCTTTGTTGGTCAATGAACAAAAGGTAAACAAAACTTCAACAATAAAAGGGAAAGCTTTGAAGGATTCTACCTATACTTATTCCAATAACTTTAAAGGAAGAAGTAGAGATTAAGTACATGGAGGTTGTTCTCATGATAACACAGATTCTAGTAGAAATTTCAAAGGTAGAAATGACCCATTACAAGGTAAAGGGAAAAGGGAGAAATCCTGAGAAGTTCAAGGTAGAATGTTTTAGATGTCATAAGATTGGCTATTATACCTTTGACTATATCACCAAACCGCTTAATAACAAAAAAAAAAGTTGTAGAGTTCAAATTTGTCGAGAAGATAGAAATGGAAACCTTGTTGATGATTGCTCATGGTGAAAAGTTCAATAAACTAAAATTTTGATATGTTGATACAAGTTGTAGCAACCACATAAGTGGAAGTAAGTCCTTTTTCTTATTTCTAAATGAAGATTTTCATTCTGTTGTTAGCTTTTATGCTTGTTCTACTATGAAAGTGATGGAAAAATGTGATATAAAATTAAAACCAAGAATGAATTTGTGGAAAAAAAAATTTAATGTGCTTTATGCTCCTTATTTGAAAAACAACTTCTTAAGAATTGGTTACTTACAATAAAAAGATTATGTGATATCTACTAGCAAGGTTCTTGTGAAATTCTTGATAATATTAGAGGTGTCATTGTAGTTGTAAAAATGAGTTCATTGAATATTGAAAACATTCAATCTGGTTTGATGACTAAATTTAGAGATTCTTCTTGGTTGTAGAATTATCATTACAAGCATCTGATTTTCAGCAGATTAACAACCTTACATAAAAAAGATATGGTAATAGTACTATAAAAAAAAACTTTGTTTAGTGACAGTTACCTTCACCAGGTTCTTTTCTAACAAATCTATATTCATAAAAAATTATTCATCGAGAAGTATTTTAGTGACGGTATAACCGTTAAAATCTAATACATTTTGTGTCGATTTAATATAGTTTGTATCAATTTATACAACTGTAAGAAAATATCTGTCGAAAAAACATAGATCAATAAAATTATTTTTCAATGGAGGTAAACAATATTTAATTAGTTTCATTAATATTCTTTTAGAAAAACTTGGATCTATTTCTTATAGGAAAATTAGAAGCTTTGTCTACAATTAATAGCTTTAAAGTTTGAGCAAAAACTAAAATTAAGAATGATCATTAAGTCGCTTTAAACAAATCATGGTGGAGAGTACAGCATGCTCTATTTTTTAGGAAGAACATGAAATCCAAAAGGAGTTGATAACAACATATACACAACAACAAAATGATGTATCATAAAGAAAGAATAGATCCATTCTCAACATGGTGTAAAGCCTTCTAACTAGAAGAAATATTTCAAAAGATTTTTAGTTTAAAATAGTTAATTAGAGAGTGCACATTCTAAATAAGACATGGAGTGAAATAAAACCAATTGTGGATCATTTCAAAATTTTTGGGGTCTGTTGCCTGTGCCTATTTCAAAATTCCTAACTAAAAGAAGTAAAACTTAGATGATTGAGGAGAAAAATGCATCTTTCTTGATCCTACTAATAAATCAAAAGCCTATAAACTTTATAATCCTAACACAAATAAAATCATTATTAATTTTTGATGTTGTATTTAATGAAGAAATGCTTCAGGAAAAGAATAATAGCACAATAGAACAATTTGGCATAAGTTTTAATGAAGAAAATGAAAATAAAAAATAGTAGTCGAAGGAGCATGAGCACCAACCTATTCCATCTACTACACTCAAAGACTAGAGACCTCAATAAGCTAGTAAAAAATGCCTTCTTGAATGGTTGATTATGAGGTAAAAAGAATTTAAGATCCTATTTCTAACTTTTCTTTGCATTCAAATATGATCCTACAATATTTAAAATTTCTATCAAAGTAGAAAAATAAATAAAATTAATGGATGTTGAAATTAATGCAATTGAAAGAATAATACTTTGAAACTATGATCTTCTGAATTGACACAAAACAATTGGAGTAAAGTGGGTCTTCAAAATAAAGCTAAAAGAGCATGTCGAGTTGATAAGTATAAGGCACACTTGGTGGCTAAAGGTTATAAGGACAAACAAGGGGTTTATTATGCTAAGGAATTTTCACCCGTTGAAGGACATGACACAATTAGGTTGGTAATTGCTTCCGCAGCATAAAATTCTTGGCCTATTTTTAACTAGATGTCAAATCAAAATTCTTAAAAAAGTATTTGGAGGAACAAGTATTTAATGATGAATCCCTTAAATATGTGAAAATAAGAAATGAACATAAAATGTCAAAATTAAAAGACACTTTATGGATTGAAATGAGCTCCTCAAGCTTGATATAGTCATATGAGTCTTGTTTTATAAAAATAATTTTTCAAAGTGCCCTTATGAACATATATTATTTGTTAAATTTGGAAAGGAAAAAAAAAGGAAACTACTCATAATATGCTTGAATGTTAGTGATCTTATTTAATGATCAATCCCTTAGATATGTGAAAATAAGAAATGAACATAAAATATCAAAATTAAAAGACACTTTGTGGATTGAAATGATCTCTCCAAGCTTGATATAGTCATATTGAGTCTTGTTTTATAAAAATAATTTTTCAAAATGCCCTTGTGAACATATAGTATTTGTTAAATTTGGAAAGAATAAAAAAGAAAACTACTCATAATATGCTTGAATGTTAATGATCTTATATACATTGGAAATTATTTTGCCATGTTTGATGAATTTAAGATGTATGATGGATGAATTTGAAATGACTAATCTTAACATGATGCTTTATTTTCTTGGAATAAAGGTATCGTAATCAAATGGTGGAATCTTTCTCTCTCATAAGAAATATATAGAAGAAATTTTGCAAAGATTTTAGATGAAGGACGGTAAAGGAAAGAAGATTAATAGTATATGATAAATGTATTTTATACATTTATTTTCATTTATTTATTAGGCTTAATTGGTAAGTGATGTCTAATTTTATCATTTTGAGTGAGTTTTATGTTATTGGACTGCATTGGACTTAAGTGGAAAAAATTGGTTAATTTTCAAATTTTAATGACTCTTGACCTTTATTCATTGTGCAGGTCATATCTTGGGCTATAAAATTGATATTAAAGTTATTCCAGCGGCATTAGAAAGATGAGACAAAGCCCTAAGATAATATGTATCCCTATATGGCCCAACCTCAATGGATCATAAACTTAGTTGGGCCGAACCGTGACTCAGAGCTTTTATCTAGACAACCCAGACATGTTCCAGTAAAATGAGCATATCTAGGGCTACAAAAGTCATTTTCAGATGCGGTTAATTTCTAAAGCTCAAGGATAAAATTTTCTACAACATTTGTTCAGAATGAAAACACTAATTCGGTCATCAACACACTCAGAAAAATTTGGAAAATCAGACGTGAGATAAGATCCCATATTTCATATTTTGAATTCAAACAACAAAGTCAAACAAGAATTCAAGTTCAAACCTAGAAGATCAAGGAAACCAACTCAAATTTTATCTTTATTTTAAATTTTGAATTTTAATTTTAATTTTGAATTGTCAAACTAGGTCTATAAAAGGGGAGGCCCTTACACATTGTAGACACACCGAAACTTATTCACAGTTTTCAATAAAGTTTCAATTCTTATCCTCGTTCTTATTCTCATTCTTCTTCTTTCTTTCATAAAAAGTCTAGTGGAAGGCTAATTTTCTTGGTTGGCTCGTTGTTTTTAATTCTATAAGTAAGGGATTTTGAGGTTTGTTTTTAATTGAATTTTTGTTGCGATTTATTTTTCTTTCCCTTTTTTACGTTGGAATTGATGTTTGTAATGATAAAGTTAGATGCTTAATTTAATCTCATCTTACATTATGAAATTCTAAAACTAGGGTTTTCTTAATTCTCTAGTTTATAAGTAAAAAAAAGGGTCATAGGGTTTCCTATAAATTGGTAATTTCAATTCTTAAAAATTAATTTGGGGACTTCGGGTAATGCTTAATTATCTGAACATGAATTAATTTAAATTCTAGGTGTTATTCTAGTAGGAAATCAAGAATTTAATTGAGGCTTGCTTGATTGAATTCAAACCAATTAGGAAAAAAAATCGTTTTAAAAAAAATTGTTTTTTTAAACCTATGATAATCTCACTTATTTCATTTTACCCAAAGAAAGGTTTCCTCGTTCTTTCTTTCTCTCATTTATAAATCCCTCAATTTTTTCTAAAATTGAATTCAATCAAATTGGTTTCCAAGGTCCTTGAGAGACGACCAAGGTTATACCTTATACTGCATTTTTTTTATTACCTTTATTTCATTTTGATTCGACCGCGACATCGGTTATCAAAATTGGCGCCGTTGCCGCGAACCTTTGGTGCAATTTGGTTGAGTTTAATTTCATAGTAACCTTTTATTTTATTTATTCTATTCTTTTCAATTTCTTTTTTTCTTCTTTTTGTGTAGTTTTGTTTTGTTTGTTCCTTTTGCCGATTTTGGAAATATCCGTATGGCTCTGTTTAGCCATGCCGCAACATACATTTTCTGAAGGGAAACGTCATTCTAAGGAAAATTAACCCCTTTAGGGGTCACGTAGCCCGTGAAAGTCCAAAATTCTATCTGTTTCTATAACTTTTCTATTTTTATTTTATTTATTTTTAAACATTTTTTTTCATACTTAGAAACTAAAATTTTGAATCAAATTTTTATAATCTTTGTCTACTATCTTTTTTATTAACATTGCATATGTTGCATGACCCGATCTAATCCTGGCATTTTGTATCCTGTGGACCCTGAGATTGAAAAATGATTTCATAGATTGATTAGAACCAATAGGAGACTTTCATTCACTACTAATCAAGTAACTGATTGTAATAGGCATCCTGAACTAGTGAATCTTGTTACTACTAAACACTCTAAATCTAAGCATAATATGGCTGAAAGAACTTTAAAAGAATTGTCCACTCCGAATGTCACATATCAATCCTTGTGTTTTTCCATTCCTGATGTTGAGGTTCCCTTTGAATTAAAATCTGGATTGATTCATTTGTTGCCAAAATTCCATGGTCTCGGAGGTAAAGACCCACATAAGCACCTCAAAGAATTCCACATAGTGTGCTCAACCATGAGACCTCAAGGTATTCCCAAGGACCATATTAAACTAAGAGCTTTTCCTTTTTCCTTGCAGGATACGGCTAAGGATTGGTTGTACTACCTTCAGCCAAGTTCAATCGATAGCTGGAATGACCTAAAGAAGCTATTTTTAGAGAAGTTCTTCCCTTCCTCCAGAGCTGCATCAATCAGAAAGGAAATTCGTGGCATTAAACAGTTTGACAAGGAGTCTATGCACGAATATTGGGAGAGATTCAAGAAGCTATGTGCAAGTTTTCCTCACCACCAATTCAGCGAGAAACTCCTAATCCAATACTTTTATGAAGGCTTAAACCCTATGGAGAGGAGTATGATAGATGCTGCTAGTGGAGGTGCACTTGTGGACAAGACTCCAATGGCTGCCAGAAACCTAATTGAAAACATGGCAACCAACTCCCAACAGTTCAACACAAGGAGAAATTCAGTGGTTTTGACCAAAAATGTCGATGAGATACAAACCACCCACGCTGTAAAGCACAATAAGTTGGAGAAAAGATTGATGAGCTTGCATCCTTGGTGAGACAGGTGGCCATGAGTCAACAACAAAAAAATCCAGCTAGATTATACGACATCTGCACTTCGACTGACCACCCAACAGATGCATGCCCTACACTACAAGAAGGAGAAGATGATGCTGCACCACAAGCCTATGCTGCCAACATTTACAACAATGGATCACAACAACAACAAAACCAGAGTTATGACCTTTCCTCCAACAAACACAACCCTGGTTGGAGAAATCATCCAAATGTAAGATGGGGTGACAATTTTGCACATCCCTCTTCCCAGCAATTTCGACACAAGCAACCACCTTTCCAGCCACAACCTACTTCCCAACAACAAAATACTGAAACTAAACTTGAAGAGTTGATTAATCAAATGGTAGTGAACAATATGAAATTTCAACAAATAACAGAAGCTAGCATTCATAATTTGCAAAATCAAATTGGCCAATTAGCTAACTCTCTGAACCAGATGCAATCAGAAGGTTCTGGAAAGCTACCTGCACAAACTATGGTGAATCCCAAAAATGAAAATGTAAGTGCTATTACCTTGAGATCTGGTAAATTTGTTGATGCAAATTGCAGGACGCAACAAACTAGTGACAAAGAGGTTGAAAAGGAGAAGCAAACTAAACTAAGCAACTCCTCCAACAAAAATCAAGCTGTAGATCCCCCTCCTCATTCTTATCCTTTGAGTACAGCAGTTAAGGAGGATCTACAACCCATCCCTCTACCATTCCCTTATAGAGAAGCAAGGAATCAAAGATCAAATGAGATTGATAAAGATAAGGAGATCTTGGAGACCTTTAGGAGAATTGAAGTGAACATACCTCTCCTTGAAGCAATCAAGCAAATCCCAAGATATGCGAAATTTCTTAAGGAGTTGTGCACTCATAAAAGGAGGCTCAAAGGAAATGAAAAGATAAGCATGGGGCAAAATGTTTCAGCATTAATACAACAACCCATGCCACAAAAATGCAAGGATCCAGGGATGTTCACTATTCCTTGTACCATAGGCAATTGTAGATTTGAAAATGCAATGCTAGATCTAGGAGCTTCAATTAATGTTATGCCTATGTCTATTTTCAATTCACTTTCTGTGGGTCCTTTGCATTCTACAGGTATTATCATTCAACTAGCCAACAGAAGTCATGCATACCCTACTGGACTTGTAGAAGATGTGTTGGTTCGAGTTGATAATTTAATCTTCCCTCCAGATTTTTACATTCTGGACATGGAGGGAGAGTTTTCTACTGGCAAGGCACCTATCATCCTAGGAAGACCTTTCCTTAAGACAGTCAGAACGAAGATTGATGTCCATGCAGGAACCCTATCCATGGAGTTTGGAGATTGCATAGTTCGATTTAACATTTTTTATTCCATGAATGATTCAATGGTGCAAGATAATTCTATTTTCAGCATTGATGTGGTAGATAATTTTATAAATGATTTTATTCATGATTGTTTTGTGGAGAATATTGAATGTGAAATCCCTTCTCTAAAACATGGTTTTGAATCACACAATTGTTTTGATTGCTCTGGTCCAGGTATATGTAGTATTTGTGTTGAAGTTGAAAGTTGGTTCCAAGATTAATCAAATTAAAATAATGCAGGTTATGGAGATCCTAATGGTGATCAAATCTTAAACATTATGTGTGGTGAAACTAATTCTGATCTTGATGAACCCCAGGTTATAGAAAACACTTTTGTAGTACAACAGCCCTTTGTGGAATCTTGGTGGAATCTTTCTCTCTTATAAGAAATATATAGAAGAAATTTTGCAAAGATTTTAGATGAAGGATGATAAAGGAAAGAAGATTAATAGTATACTTTATAAATAAATTATAAGTTGTCTAATGTATCAAACAAAAAGTCCTAATATAATGTATCCTATATTTTTAATCAGCAAGTACATGGATAACCCTTAAGAACTGCATTTTCTAAATGCTAAAAGGATACTTCACTACATGCAAGAAACTAGAGATTTTGGATGTTTTACAAGAAAGGTGAAAATGTCTATCTAGTTTGATTCAGTGATAGTTATTATGTAGAAGATCAAGACGATAGAAAGAGTACATCAAAGTGTATTCTTTTGTTAGGTACACCCAGAAAATTTCTTGGTTCTTTAAAAAGTGACTATCATAACTTTATCAAGTACAAAAGTTTAGTTTGTTACAGCAACTACTTATGCTTGTTAAGTCATATGACTAAGAAGAATTCTCAAAGAAATGCAAGTCAAACAACCAAATGCTACTAAATTTTTTTTATAGCAACTTAAAAGTTAATCTATAAAAAAATCTTATGTCACATGGAAGAAGAAAGCATATCGATGTGAAGTTTTCTTTTATTAGAAATCTTTGCAAAGATGGGACAATTGAGATGAATCATTGCAAACTCGAGGAATAAGTGGTTGATATGCTGACCAAGCCACTCAAACAAGTGGAATTTATGAAGCTTCAAAGAATGCTTGGAGTTTTCTCTTCAAAGAATGTTACCAAAGACTTGGAGTAATTAAAGTATTAAACTTGATTTTTCTCTGTAATGACATTTGCAAAAAAAAAAAATTAAAGGAAGGTGTTAGCAATTATTGTTTACAAAAATATAGAGCTTTAGGTATAACCAATAATTAGCCATTCTCAAACAAAGTTAAGGTTCTATTACCCCCCAACAACCTTTCACTAAAACTTGGTTAAGAAGGGCTTAGTGGAATAGAAACATTGCATACCATGTAGCCTAAGATAAGGATGAAAAATGATTTACTAGTACTTATGCCTAAGTTATCCAAAGTTGAAGTTTGGCTAAGTTTCAAAAAGAAAATTTTAAACCTAAGGCGAAAAATAAGGGTTCGATGCAAATAGACGGGGAGAGTCTTATTACTAATAATTTTAATATTAGCTTTCCTAATAAAAATTAGGACATATATGAAAGGGTATCATTATATCAACAAAATATATTAATTTTAAAGGAGTGAATAAATGGTAGGACTACTACATAGAGAATTAAGATGATAATAATCCTTAGTATTAGGTGTTAAATATAGATAATTAAAAATGAATTAAGGCTACCTTTGATCATCTTGTTATGAGATGCAAAATCATCTTAAGCCTTTTTTCTATAATAACCAAAGTTAAAGGTTTTGGTTGATGGAGGAGAAACCATGAATTTAATGTTGCATTTCATACTAATTGGATTAAAGAAAAAAGAAAAAGAAAAAGACCTTATTTCACATGGCATGATGCTTAATGATTATAAAGATAAAGCCTTGGAAGCTCATGGCATGATACTAGTTGAAATATAAGTTGAAATTATAATTTGATTGACCATATTTATGGTTGTGGCTTCTATGAAAAATTATAACCTTTTTCTCAAACGAGAATGGATTCACATCATTCATCCCTTAAACTATTCATGAGAAGTTATGCTACTGGAACAAAGATGTTGATTATTATAAGGAAATTAATGCTACCTGTAGAGTTTGTCAATTATAGGGAGATCAATGATTAAGAGGACTATTTGTTGAAAATGAAGATAATGATAACCCCCTTTGTTATTATAATATTGATTTAGAGAATCGAGGCATATATAAGGCAACCTTCCATAAGTCTAGTCAGGATATGCAGGGCCACCTCATGCTACTTTTTGTGTTAGTTAGAGTCGAGGGTATACCTAATAATAAGTTTTTAGTTGACGGAGGGATGGCCATAAACTTAATGTCACACTTAATGTTAAGTCAATTTAGTAAAACTCAAAAAAACCTTATTTCTCATGACATGGTGCTAATAGATTTTTCAGGGAAGGCATCCCAAACACATGAGATGTTGGTAGTTGAATTTCAAGTTAGTACAAAAGTGAGACCGACTATGTTTGTAGTTGTGGTTTTAAAAAAAAAGCTACAACCTATTATTAGGGAAAGAGTGGATACATGGAGTCTCGATCATATCATTCATTGTCTATCAGAAGCTTTGTTTTTGGAATTTTGATGGGGAAGTTGAATACATGGATGGTGATCAAAACTTTTTTTTAATGCTCATATGAATAAGGTCGACAATTTAATGTATGACCAAATATGGGTTCGAGTTATCCCTTATCTCATTGATTGTACCTAAAATTTTAAAGATACATTACCTATATGAATATTAATCAAACCAGGTCTTGGCTCATTAAACATGTTGCTTGCTCGATGTGTGAAGTTAGAAGGATTCTGCAAAAATAGATGAGTTATTCTAAAGTAATAGCTTAGCTTCCAACTTATATAAATGAAAATCAACTTCAACAAAAGATAGTCGAACCATCATGGCCATAGATGGTCATTCTAATGCAAAATCTAGTTGACAAAAGTTAGTTGATCATTCTATGGCAATCAAAGGCCAAGGAATTTTTTATCGGTCATAAGTCAATAAAGAAAGAGACTAAAAAATAAAGGAGTTAAACAATCAAAATCTTCAAATATTATATTGTATTTTATGCAACCAAAATTACAATGAAACAACGAATTCGAAAAATTTAGAAAGAAAGGCTTGATTTTGAAGCCTCCACCAATTTTATTTTAAAGGAAAAAAATATTTGAAAAAATCTTAACGAATACTCACCTATTCTGAATAACAGTACCCTTAAATTGAGTATCTAATTTTAATATTTTTAAAAATTATTTGATCCCTTAAATAAAATAATAGATAAGTTTGCAAATAGTCTGGCAAGACTTGACTCTGCTCTTATGTCTTTCCTTATACATTAGGAAACTCAAGATCACGTAGTTTTGATTAAGAGACTTGATCCCTCAAAAGTAAAGTCTTTGGGAAGTTAAAAATTTGTTGTGAAAACATATTAGAATTTTAAGTCCACATATGTACAAGGTCCAAGTCAAACTAAGGTTGAACCAAGACCTATACAGTTCTAAAATACAAAACGATAGCGTATGCTACTCTTTTGTTATCGTTTGCTACTCTTTTGTTCTAAAAATTCGTTGCATGAAATTTTAAATTATCAAATATAATATTTAATTAATTTTTCTAAAGTCCAAGTCAAACGAAAGTTGTATCGTGAAGAGTAGAATATGTTACTCATTTGTATTCAAAACTCGTTGCATGAGATTTAAAAAATTTTAAATTTATATAAAAAATTTAAATATAGAATTAAATCAAGTATAATATTTAATTAATTTTTATAAGCCCACATATACGCAAGATCCTAACTAAGCAAAGATTGCACCAAACTTTCTATGATTCTTGAAATACAGATATGTTACTCATTTGTATTAAAAGTTGGTGGCATGAAATTTAAAAATTTTTTAAAAATTAAAAATTTATTTTTGGATATCAAAATTCATTTAAATGAGACTTTTATATATATAGAAATATTTTTTAAAAAATAAAATCAAATATATTATCTAATTGATTTTCTTAAACCTACCTATGTATAAGATCCAAGTTAAGGGAAGGTTGCATGCAATTTAAAAATTTTAAAAAATTTTAAACTTTATTTTTTGATATCAAAATCTATTTAAATGAGATATTTTTATATATAAAAATATTTTTTTAAAAAATTAAATCAAATATATTATCTAATTAATTTTTCTAAATCTATGTATGCAGAAGGTTCAAGTGAAGGAAAGATTACATTGAAATTTATATAATTATCAAAATAGCAGATGATAAAATATGTTATATGTTTGTATTAAAAGTTTGTTATATAAGATATAGAATTAAAATATGGAAAATTTTAAAAAAATAATTTTAGTTTTATGATGAACTAAAATAGTATTCTAACATAAAAAATAAAAAATAAAATATGATATAAGAAGATTAAAAAAATGAATTATTTACTTAAATATATTATTATTTTTATTTAAAATTTAATTTTATGAGAATGGTTTATTTTAAATTTATTCCACTAAATTTAAATAAGGTTCATATTAAGAAATGTTAACTTAAATTTTACAAAATATCGTAGGCTTGACCTAAATTTATCATAAAAGAAAAATAAATTCGATCTAGATGTAAATGAAATGTAGACCTAATCCAAGTTAATTGTAAAATAAAAATGGGTAATAGATTTTATTTTATTTTAATTTAAAAATAAAATTAATTATATACCTTTTTTAATAATTTACCTCAGAACAGGTTAACCATTTGGGCTAAGCCTATGTGGTTAATATGTGCTCAATTTAATTTAGATAATCAAAGAAGTTGTCGGTTTGTGTATAACAAAAATGGATCCTCCGGATTTCACCCACCTTAATTAGGACATGCGCAGAAAGGCTAGAGAGTGAGATTTAAGGATTTAGAGTTTGAGTGAGATTTGGGGATTTAGGGTTTGAGCCAGAGGAGGGGAAGCGGCCTAAGAGTTGTCACAGCCAAGGAGAGGGAAAGCCTAACGCGGTGGAGAGAAAGGATATGCTGGAGATACAGTGGAAAAGGCCTTGTTGTTAGGAACGGGGAAGAGAGAGTAACCACCACCATCGGTGGCAATGACAACGACGGAGAGAGGGGAAATCCAGATAACGAAACAGGGGACCTCCACCATTCTAGACGATGACGAAGGAAGAGAGGAGAAGGATTCACTGTCCTGGATGGAGGATTTATCTGCATGGATTCAGGGTAATCAGAGGTCAAGGTGATGGGGTTTGGGAAACCACCGCTACCAACAGTGGTGGTGGTGGTGATAGTGAAGAGGGAAATGGTGCTGTTGAGAGCAGAGGAGGAGGTGGTGAGGAACCTTCTGGAAACGATGGCAATTTTGGGACAATCAACACCATCCCAGCGGTGGTAATTTAGGGAAGGATAGACACTGGCGTTCTCAAGGTAAGGGAAGAAATAATTAGAAAATTTTAATTTGATTTTTTATTTTGTTACGTATGTTTCTGAATCACTTCTATTTTTTAGAAAACTTGGGAATCCTACATGCCAAGTCCGGTGTTTGGAGGAGAAATTCCCACTATAATTAAAGATCATGGTAGCGGTTGTGGAAGAGATATCGATGAAGGAAGAAGACGCACAATGATGGTGCCTTTTTTTGATAGGTTTTTCCAACACAACTGGGCAAGAAAATTTTTTTTATTAAGTTCAATTTATAGTTTTTAATTAAATGATTAATTAATTTTCATTTTTAAATTTCCTCTCGACTACTATGGTAAAAAGAAATATATTTGGTGCATATGTGTTGATGGTTGTGGATCTCTAAGAAAAAAAGAAACGAAGAAGAAAAACAAAGCTAAGAAATGTATGTGTTTCACTTTGATGAGGATCAAAGAAGCAACTAAGATGATGGCCAAAGGAGATGGAGATAGTCTTATGATGAATACGAGAGAGAAATTTGCTTTTGCATAATTTTCAACTAGTGTATTAGTTTCTTGTATTTTTTTTTTTTTGTTTTGAATTTTTGAACTTCTAGGTGTATGTATTATGGATTGTAAATGATTTGGACTCTATTAGTATATTTGTAATGTTGTATGTTGATGTTGTGTGGCTTCAAAATTAAGTTGATCCTCTCGATATTCAAAATAAATAACTTGATGATGTCGTGTATGAGGAAAATAGATAATTTGGTGTTGGCTATGTGAAAACCTATATTACTATGTGTAAAAATAATGGCCTGTGTGTAATGGATAGGGGTATGATGCTATTATGGAAGTGAATGGGCTAACTCTTGACATGTCCATGGAATATTTGTGTGCTGGATAGACATGGGGAATTTTAGAAGTATTATATACAATTCATGAAATGAAAATGAATTTAATAACAGAGACTAATGTGAATTGGATACTTGACCTAAACATAACTTAAGCAGTACTGCATATATTTTGTGCATATATTTTGATGCCTATAGATGATGTTGATAAAAGATTCTTCCAATGTCGCTGAGTATGAACTATTTAGGCTCTAGTTGAGGATATTAATGTACATGTATATGATCTTGATCAATGTATAATGAAATTTGATGCTATTAATATATAAGAATATGAAAACTATAAGGAATGATAACTCTAATAAAAAATGGTGATCTGTTTGATGTTTCAGCAAGTTTTATTTGACTTAAAACACAAATCTAAGCTATGTGCAGAAATTACAAGCACATACAAGCGAGTAATCAAATCGATTAACAAAACTAGTGAACATCAAATTGGAAGGTTTAATAACCTATTTGCAGAATTATGTAAACAATATCTGATTGATCAAGCCTGCACGATGAATGAGATTGTAAGCAAAGCATGTTTGTTCTATGTTATGATTTATCTTACCATTGTCACTAGATCAAATGCCCCTTGATACTTATCTTACCATTTTCCATTGTCGTTATATATTATGTACTAATTTAGTTAGTGTTCAACTAGTTTTGTCTAGTAATAAATGACTCAGTTAAACCATATAAAAACCAGACACAACATGCAAACATGATGTTGCTTAAAAAAATACCGCTCAGGCTTTAGACTCTTTTCAAGGATGTGTTCTATTTTTAGGTTGAATCATTTGCAATTAAACAACTACAATATAAACCAGAGTAATACCGTTGCAGTTCATGCTAGGTTGTTTCTTTCTTCTTTTTATTTTTTATTTTTTTCAACTTTATTTTTATGTAAATGACATTCACTCAAGAGAAACATAAATACCAACATAAAGAAAATGAAAAAAATACAAACTAATATATGTTCTGTCACAACCTTCTTTATTTAAAAAGAGATATGATGTTTTTGCTTAAAAAATAGGTCATAAAAAAGGATGAGAAAACAACAAAATAGTAACGAGAGGTTTATTGGAATCCAATCCAATCAAATGATTCTCAAGCTCTCTGGAGTCTCCTGCATTTTATCCCTGAAAACATGTAGCTTGAATCATTACGTGCAATAAGCATTTCAACATGATCTGCAGCTGAAAACAGCAAAAATCTATTCGATAGCTTGAGGATAATAATGTACCCATTACCAATGTGCATGTTGAAGGTAAAATTTGCAACAAATTAAATAATTAGAATACTATGTTAGGCTATCATTCAAACTTCCATGATTAAGGATGGAGATGAATCAGGCTCAACATAGACCTATAATTAAAAAAAAATTAGATAAATAAACTAGATTTAAATTTATAAAACAAGTTTGTTTAACCTATTTAATAGTCTATTTATCTTGATATATTATATATTTATTTTTATTTATATTTATTATAATATATAATATTTATTTTAATATATTATATTTATATAATATTTAATAAATTTACATAATTTATTAAAAAATAAATTTTTTAATTTTTATTTTTAAATAAAAGAAATTTAAGATGACTTTCTCCTTATCTTTAAAATAGAATTTTTTGCTGACATTTTACGATTTCAGAGTTTCATTCCAGACATTCCTAATCTTGAGCGGTTCAAGTGATCTAACTCCAGTACTCCTTAAGAATATTTTGTGCAAGTCCTTGAAAATATTTTGTGCAAGAAATATATGTTATATGTGACATATCTTTTAGTATAATATTTCAAAATGGTTGTTTTAAAATTATCTTTTATTTTAATAATCATTTCTTCTATATTTTGAGGATGTGTAAACAACTTCAAAAAAATCAATTTAAAAATTTGATACTTTTTTTTTAAGAAATTACAAACTTACTAGTTATTTGTTTCTTGTTTTACGTTGATGATGTTAAATTTTATTATAAATTTTTTTTATTTTAGGTTGATAGTATTGGTTATAGTTGTTTGTAGCATCTTAACAAGTATTCTGATAGGGACTATGACTTTATCCGATCATAGGAAAACCAATTGTTTGATCAAAGTTCAGATAGACCAACCATTTTGAAGGCTTAAGGGAGTTATATTAAAAGGGGGAGTTTAGGTGCTACTGAGTCGAGCTATTATTGTGAGAAGGGAGAGTCAGTTATGTTCAGATAATCATCTTGGATTTTCTTTCTATCTAACTATATGTTTGTATTGTCAGATATATTTCTATCTAAATTATATGTTGTAGCGTCGGTTACGTTTGTAACTAATTATATGTTGTAAGGGGAATAGAAGGGTGGTACATGTGAGTTTATGCAATTTTAGAACAGAGAAATATTGGATCTAGATCCTCTACAGTTAAAATTTTGTATACTATTCAGTTAAGTTAATTATAATCATTGGATTGATGTTAAACGGTTAATATTTTAAATTAATTATTTCAATAATAAAAGATCTAAATAATCATACATCGTCAGATTTTTTTAATGGTTGTGATTTGTTAAACTAAATAATTCAGAGAATCTTAAATGGAGAGAATCTCTTTCCAAAAATATTCTATGTAGAGTCTCGGCTCTCGATCTATTCTTAATCAGTGTATTGTCTGAATTCAATAAAAATCGTCCTTCAATTTAGAACTAGTGCTCTATCATATTTAATCATAATGCAAGAACAGAATCGAATATGATTGCAACACAGAACATGAAACATAGAAATAAAGTTAAGTACCAAAGCTAAGCCAGACAAAAAGGAAATTGAAAAAGTTGCCAATCATTGAGGATTTGCCTTCGAAAATGTGGCTGGGTATGGATACATGGTATGCAACCTTTTAAGTAGTCAATAGGTAGAAGACAGCGAAACCATTAAACTACATACCAAAAGTGACTTACATTGCTTATGTTTAGACGAGTATAAATCATTGGATTTTAATCATTTTTCTAAAAGATATATGTTATCAAATTATTATTTTCTAATACATTGATCATTATCCATATATGTATTAATATACTTATTTTCTTTTTTAAATATTATTTTTTATTATATTAAAATATAAAATTATAATATTACTTTAATAATATTATAATATTATTTTGAATTATTGATCACTATCCATACTACTTTTAGATGTTTAAGGCTGAAGTTAATAAAATCTATGATATAAATATGGATACTAATATAGGAAGCATTAATAAACATTAATATTATCTATATTTAAAAAGAAGCACTGCATTTTGAAAATACACATTTGAGAGAGTAATAATACCGTGCACCCGCACATAGTCATTCACTTCGATACATAATATATATATATATATATAGAGAGAGAGAGAGAGAGAGAGAGAGAGAATTTGGCAACTACGGCTAGAATAGGTTTTTTTACTAGAGCTAATCGTTATCTTGTGAACATCAGTATCCCCATGTGAAATAGGTGCAACAAAAGAGTAATGAACCAGAGCAGAACTATTTGCAAAAGCAAAATGATCCATAACAAATTAATTAGCAATTAAAAGAAAGGGTAAACAGGATTAAATTGGAGTACAGCTTCATCTATTTTCTTTCATCTTCATATGCAGAAACTCAGTAAATGGTTGGCCAAAGAATTTTATTATTGAAGGTATGCTTGCTCAAGGATGTGACCAGTTTATACTGGACATGCTTTTCTGTAAGTTAAGCATTTCTAAACATTATGAACAATTATTTCTTAGATTCTCCTCAGACATCAACAATTAAATTCAAATTATTGAGAAGCAAAAGATAATTTCATGATGTAACAAATGACAATAAGTTAAAAGAATGCTTGATTCTCTCAAAGTCTCCTTACAATAATCTCAACATCTCATGCAAAATAATTGAGTAATACATGATGTGAGATTTCACATCAGTTTTACAAACTTGTCTACAATCTGAAATTCTAACTACTTTGCGGTATAGATTAAAAAATATATCTACATTTCAGCAGAAACTTGACAGGAAAGGCAAAGGAAAAAAAAGGATACGAGATAGCTGTTTAAATTGTAAGCCACTAGGATCGGACTAGTTTGAATATTTTACATGAATCATAGATTCTAACCTCATTACCACCATTATTCAAAAGAATGCCACCACTGTACCACAAAAAAACTGCTTAAACTGACAAAACTACCCTAGAAATCCTGCCACAAAGCAATGATTTACGGAAGATACTGAAGAATTTTGAGATATGACAGGTGCTTTGTAAAAATACTTCAACATATGGTCATACATTCATCAGATGTTAGGAGTCTTTTTCCCCTAAAATTTAGACAGTAACATCGGTAAGTCAGTGGGAAGTGAGGATCATATTCTGTAATTTGGTTCAAGTCTGTATAGGATTATAGGATAGTTAACACAACTGCATTGCACGTGGCAATTATACTCACTTTTTGAAGAAAGTGGTCATATGTCTCTTCGTAATGAAGACTGTGTTTAGTAGTCATTTTTTGAAATAGTTTTCTATTTTGCTTTAGACTTTAGAGAATATAATATTTGGAATTGTCACCAAAAGTCTCCACATGAACACATTCCATCTTTAAACAAGTGGAATCGGGCGGCATCTCTTACTAGAATCTCCCTCTGGGTGATCTTAGATATATACTTAGTTGCATTGTGACAGTCCCCACAAACCCTCAAATTTTTAACGACTCGTATGGGAAAACCAGGAGGAATAAATATCAACCCAAAAGCAATTGCAAGCTTTTCACTATGGTGATTAAGCATCTTTATTTTCTCTGAATCCTCAACATCATGCAGAACAGAATTCATATCAGGCACATATCCTTCTTGTATCATTTTATGGTTCAACTTCTCAAGCTCATAATATATCTGATCCGAAAATGGGTTTGACCGATCATCAGCTGAGAAAACATGCACTTGGTTCTTATATTTGATCCAGCTACATCCTGGTTCCTTTCTCAGACCCTTATCTCTCATCCCTTTTCTTAATTTGGCAACTTCTTCCCATTTTCCTTTAGCAGCATAGATGCTTGAAAGTAAGACGTAGCTAGCAGTGTTATGCGGCTCTAATTTTAGAAGAAACTCAGCTGCCCATTTGCCAATTCCCATGTTCCCATAGAATCTACAAGAACTTAATAAGGATGCCCAACCAATTGCATCAGGGCTGAAAGGCATCTTATTTATAAAATTCTTTGCCTCTTCTAACCTCCCAGCTCGACTGAAGAGGTCAATCATGCAGGTGTAATGATCATGAATTGGTATAATCCTATGTTCCTTAACCATTGACTCAAATATCTGATTTCCCTTCTCTACTAGTCCTGCTCTACTGCAAGCCGAGAGAACCCCAATAAAAGTAACCTTATCAGGTTTGAAACCATGGGCTAACATGCTTTCGAATAACCTGATTGTTTCATTGGCTTTACCAAACTGAGCATATCCAGAAACAAGTGCAGTCCATGAGACTTCATCCCTGAACTTCATTTCATTAAAAAGTTTATGGGAGTCTTCAATGCTTCCACATTTACCATATAATGTAACCAGAGCATTGGAAACAGTAATAAACGAAACTAGGCCAGAAACCAGAGCTCTGCCATGAAATTGAGCACCCTCTTCTAGGCTTGCAAGGTTTGCACATGAGCTAATTACACTCCCAAGGGTGAAATCATCTGGCTCAATCCCATATTTTTGCATATCGCAGAAGATTTTAACAGCTTCTTCACTATAACCATTCTGTCCATAACCCACTAACATTGCAGTCCAAGATACAATATTCTTGCAAGTCATCTTCCTAAACACCCTTTCTGCTGATTTTATACTCTTACACTTGCAATACATGTCAACAAGAGCGCTACCAACATATATATTATCTTTATAATCTGTCCTAATTATGTAAGCATGAACTTGCTTGCCTTCTTGCAAGGCCATAACACCACCACAAGCAGTTAGCACACTTCCAAATGTGTACTGATCCATCTCTAGATTCTCCAAACTCATCTCTCTGAACAAATCAATTGCTTCTCTGTCCAGACCATTCTGAGTAAATCCAGCAATCAATGCTGTCCAAGAAATCGAATCCCTTTCATGCATATCATAAAACAATTGCTTTGAATCTTCAATCCTACCACATCGCATAAGCCCTGCGATCAATGTATTGTACATAACCACATTCTTCTGAGGCATCTCATCAAAAGCTTGCCTTGCACAAGATATCAGTCCTGTTTTTGAGTACATATCAACCAAAGGACTCCCAACAAAAACATACGACTGGAAACCAAATTTCACTACATGCCCATGAATCTGCTTACCCAAACGAACATAACCCTGATTGGATGCAAGTATAAGCATAGTTGACAACGCAATCCGGTTCAAATTGAAAGACCCATCATTCAACATCAGATTATAAGCCTTCACGGACTGAACAAGGGAACCACAAGCAGCATAACCTGAAATAAGGGAATTCCAGGAGACCACATCTCGGGTCGGCATTGCATCAAACACGTGTTGCATCTGAGAAAGATGAGCGAGTTTGGAATAGGAGGAGAGCATGGTGTTCCAAGAGTAGAGATTTGGTTGAGGTATTTGGTCGAACACCTTGCGGGCATAGGTGATGCTGCGGAGCTTGGCATAGGCGTTGACGAGGTTGTTTAACAAGAAGGTTTCCGGGTTATGGAAGGCCTTCAGTATGTGACAATGGAGCTTTTTCGCGTCCCGGGTTTCGCAACAATGCTTGAGCAATGCACAGTACTGGTTAGATGAATAAAAGCGTGACACTGACATGTTTTGTGATGATGAGAGATGCATGGGAGAAGGATATTGCCACCACCATAACTTGTTCTTCAACATCCCATGAAGTGTTATTGATGGTATCCAAATCAAATAAATATTATATTAGGTTAGGCTTAATCCCAAACCAAACCAACTCATGATAAAGTTCACAGCTGAACCAGTTCTTCTGGTTATGTGAAGTGGCAATGCATGATACATCGCCTTTAACATCCTTGGCTCACCTTAATAAACAAAGCTTTTTGTTTAGAGACTTTTCCAAATTTATTTATTTTTTAATCATGCATAGAGGTTACTTAAATGTATCCATATCAGTTAATCTTTAAACTATCAAATCAGATGAATAAATCTTGTTACGTTTCACAATCAAATAAAATTAGATAAAATTACCATAAAATAAGAAATAATTACCTTGCAAAAGAATTTAATTTTTAAAATAATCAAAATAATAATAATTTAATATATCAGTTCATTCCATCATAATTCATCCAAAGTAAAATCACCTGTGCAAACATCATAGTTAACTATATCTTCTAACCTGAAATGGTAAATGCACGTAAAATTACTTATTTAACAGGTCATTATATCTATTTCTAAAATATTTTTTATAAATTTTTAAATAATAAATAAAGATGGCAAATTTAAAACTATTATATAGCATGATTATTTTTTAACATAATGTATTACAATTTTTATCAAAAGTCATATAAATTGAATTAAATTATGAAATTTTACGTAATCATATTAAACACGTAGGTAAGCTTCACAGAAAATTTTAGCTCAAAACTCGTCCTACTTTGAAAATGAATCTAACATATTATCTTGATAATTATAAAATGTTTCAATATATTTTTGGAATATTTTAATTAAAAAAATTATTTTGATATTGGACCAATAAATAAGTTTTGAGGACTCATTTATATCAATGTTCATAGAGAAATTAAGTGATAGCCTAGCCTATATTCTTTCCATAAGTGAAAAAATTTTAGGATCTGAGCATCTGTCCAGATTTTAATTTTAGAAATAAATTCAAAGGTTCCAACGGTGGAACCTCCATTCCTACTGGTTAAAAGCTTTTAAAACGAAGTAAACTCTTTACCTTTATCCTAAATGAGTAAATGCTTTAGATGAGGATAAGAGATTTCTTTTTTTCTTCCTTCAACAACACAAGTCTTAGGCTAAGAAGAAGGGAACATTAAAAGAGCTCAAAATCAAACAAAAATGGAAATGGGATCCAAATTCTAATCCTATTCTGGAAAAAACAACATAAAATTAAAATGGAAAAAAAGTGTTCAAGCTCTAACAAGCTTAGGTTGCCAAGGGAAGAAATCAAGAACTCTCCCTTTTTATTTATAGGCAAGAAAAAGTTTTTTTAAAAAATTTTCTCTATTTTTCTATTATTTATATTTTTAATATAATATTAAAAATATTTCTAAATTTTAAATTATCTTAATAATAATGAATAAAATTGGATCAAACAAGTATTTTTAAAGTTCAATTAATATATGCCTTGGAGAAGAAAAATATAAATACGCTCTATTTTTATTATTTACTCATATAACCACCATTATGAAAACATTAAAAAAATTAAAAAATTGTTTCTAAAAATTATTTTTAATATCATATATTATTTCGAGTCTAAAACATATCTTTTCCGATTTTATTAAACCTCTAGTAACAAAATATAATTTGTATATTTTAAATATCATCTAAACAAATAGATATTTTTTTAAATTTTCAGTTTTTTAATTAAAATAAGTTACTAAAAATTATCCTAATCAATTTTAAAAAAATACTTGTAAAAATAATTTATTAACAAAATATATTAAAATTTAAAAATAAAAATTAGTTTAAAAAAATATAAATTATCAAATAAAAAATATTTTTCAATATCTTATGTTTTTATTTTTTTATCCTCCTATGATAGCATTAAAGTACATTATCATTTTATAAAAAAACGGATCTGCATTCATAAATTAGGTGTGGATATTGCACATCATAAATGCGTTCATGAGGCATTTGTCTAATGAGAAATCTATTTACCTAATAAACCTATACAATAAAATGTATAAAATAAAATAAAATATAAATATATATATATATATTATGAATGCGTTTAATAAATTACAAATAAATTAGTTAAAAGTTGAAAAGATAATTTAAAATTAAAAATTAAAAAATTAACTAAAATCTGATAAACTATCAATTAAATAAAAAATATTTAATAAAATTAATTATTAAACTAACAAATATAAAAATAATAAATTAAAACACAATAAATATATTATATATTTAGAATAAAATTTATTTTTTAAAATATTTTTTTAATTTTAATATAAATAAATTTAAATAAAATTTTTAAAATAATATTTTACAATTTTAACTTTTTAATCAATCGATTTAATATTAAATAATTTAAGTAAATAATATATATTAAAAAATTAATTTAAAATATAATATTTTATAATAGCATATAAATAAATCTATCAAAATTAATAATATTATTATAAAAAATAATATTAAACTTATAAAAATAAATAAAAATTAAATTATAAATATATTAAAAATAAAAATAAACAAAATATTTCAATTAAAAATTAAAAATATAAAAATTACTTAAAATAATTTTTTTAAAAAAATTAATAATCATCTAAAAAAATGTTAATAACTATTAAAATAAATTATTTTTTTAAATATAGTTAAAATATTTAACAATTTTTTTGTCTGACAATTAAACTTTTAATTAATTAAAATATCTTATCAAACATATTTAATATATAAGCGAAAAAAGAAAAATGGATTGAAGGTGAAATTTACCTTATAACTATAAAAAAAAATGAGATAAATTTAAATGTAGGTGTAAAAAAAGTAAATATAAAAAATTAAATCTAAATTCTAACTGCAGTGGATTTATAAAAATTTGTCGAAAATTCATCTTAATTTTTATTTTGTTATAATTTTATTTATTTGTAATATTTTTTTAGATAAATAATATATTTAATTTAAATAATATATAAAATAAGTATTAAAATTTTAAAAAAATTAATGATAAAATTATAATTTTAACAAAATACAAAAATTAATATTTTTACCTAAATATTATTATATTTATTATGATAAATTTGGGATAAAAATAAGACAAAATTGATATTTATATATCAAATTTATTTTTACAAATTCAAATTCTGTGTTTTTGTCAAATTTTCTTTACAAGTTGAAGTTTCATGGTAATACCTAATCATATGTATTGATATATACATTAATTATACAATTAACACACCTCTCTTTTATAGTTGATAGTTATCTGGCAAGATTGTCACATCGCATAGAGGAGCACTGAAATCTTCTTCAATGCCAGCGATTGTGGGGTTGCCAAACCAGACAGCTTAGTGTCAGAGTATAACAGCTCTATATCATTCAGAATAATATCTTTTATACACATTATTTTATACCGTTCTTAACATTTAATTAAGTTATTCCTACCTTGTTTTATTTCTTAAGTTAGTTTCATCTCACACACAGATGTAAAATGGTGTATTTTCTTAATATAATTATATTGCATCAAGTATTACTTCTTTTATTAAATATGCGTTGGAGACCACCATGTGCACATGTTTGCGGACACTAATGCAGTTATAAATACATATACACGCTGGGCGACAGAAAATAATAAGAGAAGAAATAATATTTTTACTTCTTAAGTTTGTTTTGTTGATTTTTTAAAATTTACATAAAAAATTAAAATATTTTATTTTATTTTTCAACTAATATATATAAATATAAATAATTTTTTTTAAAAATAAAGTTATTATAAATTATTATGTTTAATATTTTTTATAAATTAAATTTTATTAATCTAACGTTAAATTAATCAATTTTATTATATAAATTATATTTATAAATTTTAATAAAATTTTAAAATTTTAACATTCTATTATAATATTTATTATAATGAATAATATATATTTTATACACATTAATTTAAATTATTTATTAAAATATAAAATTTTATAAATATAATTTATTAATTTAACAGTTATATTCATAAAATTTAATTATTTTAAAATATTAAATATAAAAATTTATAAAATCAATTGATTATATATATATATATAATCAAAATAATTAAGTAAAATTAATATATAATATTATATTTGTTTTAAAGATTAAAAAACTATTCTAAGAAATTAATTTTAAAAGTATAATAAATTATTTAATTTGTAAAAATATTTTTTTAATTATAAAATCATCATATTCTTTTTATTATTTTTATTTTTACAATTGATATAAAAAATAGTAAAAATAAAAAATTACTATTTTTGGTAGAACTTTTAAAATAAAAATAACTTTAAAAATAAATGATCGTTAATATTCTTATGTTTAATAACTTGTTTATAAAATGTATATTCTAAACATTATTTATATTGAAGAAAGTGGTATTTTAAACTTTTTTATCATTTTTATATTATTATTGAAGGATAAGTTTGTAATTGTTTTTATAAAACATAAGAAGTTATTTTGTAACTCAATTAATGATAACATTTAGGTGTAATATTATATATAAATATATATATATATATATTAAATTAAAATTTTATTTTAATAATTGATATTCATTTTTAATTTTAATTTTTATTAATATTATTTATTTTAATAAAACTTTAATTTTGATCGAAGAAGAATATCAATAATATTTATTATATTAAACTTAAATTTTGCTCTTAAATTAACAACTTTATTTTTATTTATTTATTTATTATCATTGAATTCTGAAAAATTTTCTTAAAAATATTAACTTCTATCTAAATATTTTTTTTTCTAAATTACTAATAATTTTTTTTATATTTCTAAGAATGACATTTTCAAAAATATATTCTTAAGAATTGAATGAACCGTTTTTTATTCTTTATTTGAATTGAAAAAAAATAATAATATAAAAGAAAAATTTATTTTTTAGAGTTAGATGAATTTTATTTTATATAAAAAAATATTAATTAATTTTTATAAAATTTATAAAAATATTTTCTTTCTAAAAGAAGAGAATAATTTTTTATTTTAAATTATTAAATAATTTTTTAAAAATAAAAATTATATTAATAAAAATTATTATTTTTTAAATTAAATTTTATATTTATAAAATATATATAAATTATAATTTATATTATTAATATATTTTATTTTACCCAACACAACTTTTTTTTTTCATTTTAATTTTTATCTATATATTTTTTTTCTTCTAATTTTTTCTTTCTATTTTCCAATTTATACCATTAAATCTAATTCAATCAAATCATATATCGAAATGTTTTAGTACTAATAAACTAAACATCAATATGTGCTAGGAGGCCTACAAAAGAGTAATCGTATAACTTTAAACAAACATTAAATGAGACAAAATAAACTTAATTATCATAATTTGTCACTTTTTAGAAATCTGTTTTACGAACAAGGACATGTAAAATTCATTGATTCTTTTTCCAAACCATACTAACAAAGTGTTAAATCTACTTCAATCAAATCATATATCGGAATGTTTTAGCAGTAACAAACTAAACATCAATTTGTGCTAAGAGGGCCTACAAAGGAGTAATCATATAATTTAAACAAACTTTAAATGAGGCAAAATAAACTTAATTATCATAATTTGTCAGTTTCTAAAAATCTGTTTTACGAATAAGGACATATAAAATTCCTTGATTCTCGGACCATTATGCGCCAACTATGAAAATGACCTTGTTCTAGGTCGAATAATCCTATAAAAGTAGTTAACAAACATTTATATGCACGGCCAATTTCTGCCATTCAATCTTTTGGTTGGATCACCCATCTATTTATCATATCATGTATTAAGATGCACTTTATAAATATCCATGTTCATGATTAGACCTTGCAAGTTGCAATAAAACTTCTGATTTTGGACAACTTCAAAAAAAAAAAAAAAAAAAAAACAAATAGCTTCATGTACAAAATTAGTTTGTACCAATCTAAAGATAAAGTGAATGGATATTTTTATTTTAAATATATTATATATATATATATATATACGAAATTTTACACATATTCTTTTTTTCTCTCCTGATGGATTACTCCATCTAATAGAGAGAATCCCTGGCTAAAGTGAATTGCATTCCTATCAAGTGACAGAAAAAGAAATCAATATAAAAAGAATATATATATATATATAAACTCAGCATAGTCATAACTTCCCATTTGAACAAGCCGCCATGTGTGACATTTTTATTCTTCGGGCCAAGCGTGATTTTGGACGTGTGAAAACAATAATTGTTTCAGGTAACATATATCTTTTACTATACCATATTTGTATTGATTTTACCAGATTATAATTACTTTTTATGGAAAGTAATTTTCCCCAAATAAAGTAAAATTACTGTGGCTAAAATTTTTGTTTTGCCAGATTACAATTACTTTTTCTTGAAAGTAAAATTAGTATAGCTAATTTTTTTTGTTTTTGCGACATTATAATTACTTTTTATTGAAACTAATTTTCCCCAAATCAAGTAAAATTACTGTAGGCTAAAGTTTTTGTTTTAACGAGATTATAATTATTTTTTATAGAAAGTAATTTTCTACAAATCGAGTAAACTTTTTATGGGCTAATTTTTTACATATTTTTGTAAATATATATTTAAAATGATTAGTCAAATTGGATTAATAATTTAAGGCATTGAAATTAATCAAATGGTGAAAAATTGAAGATTTTATATGAAGGTTTTGAATATTATCTTCTTTTTTTTTTACATTTTATAAAAAATTGGATTAATAATTTGTTAATTAATTTACATATTCGATAAAATTATAATTGTATATTAATTATAAGATTTTATCATTATATTTTTTTATATTAAAATATACATAATTTATTTAACCGACTTAAATTTAATAATTCACTTGCTTGGATTTTGGATAATTTTTTTTTAAAATTCTAATGATTTGGAAATAAAAATAAGTGATTATTTAAAAAAATTAAAATATAAAAATTATAAATAATAAAAAAACCAGTATAATAAATTATTTTAAAAATTATCTCTAAATAAATATTTAAAATTTTTCTTATTTAATATAACAATTATTTAAATAAAAATTTGTAACATTTCTTTTTAAAAAAAATTATAATATAAATACATAAAATCTAATATTTTCAAATTATTCTATACAAACATAAATTTATTGATTTAAAGACTTGATAATCAAATATCTAGAATTATGAGGAAACCAAATTAACAGTGCAGAAAAGTCAGAAAGTAGAAGTAATTTAAAATTTTTCATAACATTGAGTTCCCTTAGTTAAATAGAATTGTATAAAATGGGATCATTTTAAAAGACATAGTGACGGATGACGGAGTCAAATGATAGTGAAACGCTGTGACAAGTAACTGCTGATTTAATGTTGATTTGGACTTGACATAATTGTTCCAGGAAGTGCATCTATATATATGGCACTATAAAATACATGTATAAATATGGTGATTTGTGTATTCACTTATATCATTCATGGCAAGTACACATACCAGAAGTTTTCTTTGCATTTACAATGGAGCTATCATCTACCCTTGTCTCTTTCTTATTCTTTTTCTTCCTAATATTATACCCTTCTTATGCTCAGCCTTATGAAGCATTTTTCATTAAAGATGGCCTCAAATCCCTTTCCCAACTTCAACTTCCTCAATCAGTTTTTGGTTCTGAAAGTGTTGCTTTTGATTGCCATGGAAAAGGACCATATGTTGGAGTTTCTGACGGTAGAATTCTCAAGTGGCAACAAACAAAGAAACAATGGACTGATTTTGCAATCACCTCACCACGCAGGTATCAAAACATTTCTGACTATTTTTCTTATTATGAATGTGTGAAATTTAGTTTAATGTTATTCGTATATTTTTTATTAAATATTATATCGTAACGATAATATATATTAATAATATACAAGTGAGAAGTAGTTGATAATTTATAAAAAGTTAATTAAAATATATTAATAATAAAAATATTTTATATTCTCATCTAATTATATATTATATTATTAAAAATTATTAATTTTATAATAATTATATCTATAATAAATTTAATTAATTAATATTATAACTTTTTTTACTGAGAATGTATTAAAATTAACCTCATTTATGAATACAATTGAAAACAAGATTTAATGTGTATATCCAACACCGATACAGTAAACACTTGAGACGTTATTGCATGCTCAGCAGGCAGCACCCATTTCAATCTTTGCCACCTAACTCTCTTTCCAATCTCTCTCCTATAAATAACAAAACATAAAATAGAATAAAATAATGACCAATCTTTGATGAATGAAAAATACTTCTCCTATGTATGTAGGGTAATTTATATCTGTATGCAAGTTGTTGAATTTGTTTTTCCTTTAAATAAAAATATTCAATCATCCAATTTAATGTGGTTAAACGTATAGATACCATGGATATGTAAATATAATCTGTGCTCATGATGAATTGATGAATACAACAAATGATACTTGGTAGGGTGTGCACAACATAATATAATATTCATCTTCATATTTTGTTTTAAAAAGAAAATTATTCCTATTTATTTTTTATATATTAATGAATGATAAATTTAATTTTTATTTCATATCCATTGAATATTTTGTTCTTATAAACTATTCTATTTATTTTTTATATTTACATGAATAATAAATTTAATTCACATCTATATTTTCATATCTGTTTGATTATTTATAATTTAGTTAATTAAAAATATAATAACCTATTTTTTATTTATTATAAATTAATAAAATATAAATATTATTATAAAATAAATAATATTATTAAAAATAAAAATTTTAATTTTCACTGATAAATTTTAAAACATAAAATTAAATAATTTTTTTTTCTTTTAATTAAAAATAATCTAAAATTTTAACTTTTAATTATATCTGATATTATATATATATAATGGAGATATAAATATCTATATATATATATATATATATATAAATTAGTAGCTACATAAATTTACATATATTTATTTATATATAATTAAAATTTATCAAATAAATATTTATTTATGTATTTGATAATTTTTATAGGAATCTAATAGATAGTGTATGTATTACAAATCTCTGCATTCAAATAAATGTTTATTCTATGTATTTAGTATTAACCAATCTTTGGCATTCAATACACAAACGAATGATGAAAATTTTGGTGGAGAGGATCTTTGATGTGGAATTGGCTTTAGCAATTAGCTGCGCTGAACTTCATTGCAACTCTTCTTTCTAGCAACCTTCATGTTGATCCTAAGTCAATCTTTTCTCTTGAGTAAACTATTTTCAGCCTTTTATTTTTTATACATTTTTTATTTTTAAAATTCATATAATTTTTATTTTATAAATATATTGTACTTAAAATTTCAACTTTCACTTTTTGTTTCTGTTAAATTTTGATATATTACATTAATTTTTTATATATTAAACAATATGCAAAATCTCTTTTGTTTTTTAAAGAAATTATAATTGAATTTAAATTTTGAAATTATTAAATATTTAAAAGATAAAAATTTTAAAATAATATTAAAATATAATATATAAATAATTAAAAAAATCATATCATGTCTAAAATTTCTATATTTAAGTATTTACAAATTTTAAAAAGATAGATGAGTCAAATTATTACAAAAACAGATTTCATTGAATTAAATAAATTAAAATGTTTAAAAATATTAAATTTATCAATTTAATCATCAAATTAAATTTTTTTATTGTGTAGATTTAGTTTATAAAATTCAAAAAATTGATTATATCATTAAATAATTTTAATTTAATAAAAATTAAAAAATACATTATATATTAAATTAAAATTTTAATAAAATAAAAGTCTATTTCTAAAATTTATAAAAATTTTGAATTTAATTTATACGATAAAATATTTTTAATTTCATAATTATATAAATAAAATTTAATAATTTAAAAAATTTTAAATAAAATAATTTTAGTAAAAAGTTACAGCGACAGGATATTGAATCTCACCCTTCCTCAACCTTACTATTATATTTCATTGTACTATAGTTAAAGAAAATAGAAGATTTATGCAATGCTTAAGATACAAAGCAAGTTTGTGCAATAGAGTAAAATATATAAAAGAAAAAGTTCTAACGGCTTAATATAAAAGTAAAGATTGAAAATTTTGGTATAACATATTTATAAAATAGAAAAAAAATGTAAATTTTAAAAAAAATTAGGTCAGATATACAAAAATGGAAAAGTTGTAATTTTACTCTTTTATTTTTTTTATTAGTTCACGATCTATTTCTTTTTTAGCCTTATGACAATTTTAAGAGCTTTAATAATTTGTTTGGATTATATAAAATAGAAAAAAAATAAAATTAAAAAATAAATTATTTAGATAAATTAAAATAAATTTTTTATAAATAAAAATAAAAAATATATTAATAATATAAAATTTAAGTTTAAAAAAATAAAATTTAATTTTAAAAATTTAATTTTATATTAATATAATATTTATTATTTTTTTATTAATTAAAAATAAAATAAAATCTGAATCCGTAAAAATTGAGTGATGGCTTCTTATTTTCATATATAAACAAATAATAAAAATCTTTTTCTTTTTTCTCCTCGTTCAAAAAAAAAATAAAATACAAACAAATAACAAAATTCATTCCAAAAAAATTGGTGACTACATGCGGCGGGAAAGCAAAGCAGTGCTTCATTTCCATTTTTGGTACGGCAGAAATTTACAGTTGGCAACATGTTTGGTCTTTGTTTCTCCAAACGCATTAATGGCATTTTGTCGGGTATTCAGTTCATTGGTCTCGCTGTTTTCTCTAATTCCAAGTTAAAAGAAATAAAATAATAATTACTCTATTACCTATTATTAAATACTCTGCCAAGGACTATTCAGATTTCAGAGTCGGCCCCTCCCTGAATCATATTAATTTACTTTCGATCAACTTTTCTGTAAATGTTTATACAAAAACTAAAAAGTAAGCTACATCAAGTTTTTTATAAGTTAAAATTGAATGAATTTGCTCTGTGATTATAAAGGGACAAGAAATTATGCGATGGATTAACAAATAGAAACCTGGAATCCATATGTGGAAGACCTTTGGGCCTCAAATTCAACACTGCAACTTGTGATCTATACATTGCCGATGCATACTTTGGCCTTCTCATGGTAGGATCAGGTGGCGGCGTGGCTAAGCAGTTAGCCAGTTCTGCTGATGGGGTCCCATTTAGGTTTGCAAATGCTTTGGATATTGATACCCAAACTGGTGAAGTCTATTTCACAGATAGCAGCATTCTATTTGAAAGAAGGTATACTCTAAATTCTTAATGCATACATTTCAACATATTATTATTATTATTATTATGAAGTGTCTGTGAGCAGAATTAGTTTTAAACCATTGAATATAATAAAATATATGTTTAAATTAATCTTAACAATAGATTTTTATTAAAATGTGTTTTTTATATTAAAAATAGGAGAACTAATTTTATATCTGAAAACAAACATCCCCTGACTCAGGTCACAACATCACTCTGTGGAAATTAACATATTGTTGGACTGAACAGAAAAAGAAAATTATGTAAATTTTGCAATCAATTACATTAAAAGTGAGGTTAAGTAAAGTTTAAATCATTCATTACGAAAGCATTAGACTAAATATAAAGCCTTGGTTGACTGATTAATTTTTGTGAATTGCAAAGGGTATACGTATCAATAATTCTGAGCGGGGACAGAACTGGAAGGTTACTAAAATATGTGCCAAGTACCCAAAGTGTACATGTTTTGCTTGGGGGTTTAGCATTCCCTAACGGTGTGGCACTTAGTAAGGACAATTCCTTTCTTCTACTAGCGGAATCAACCACTTGCAAGATTCTCAAGATTCAACTTGGAGATTCCAAGACCAACATCAATGTACAACATTTTGCACAGCTTCCACGTTCCCCAGATAACATCAAGAGGAACTCAAAAGGGGAATTTTGGGTAGCACAGAACAGTGGGAGGGGAAAGATTCAGAGATTGGAAAATGAAATTGAAAGCAAAATTCCATGGACAGTAGATCCTGTTGCAATTAAATTTGATAAAGAGGGAAATGTGATTGAGATATTGGATGGAGAATACGGTGAACAACTTGACTCTGTTAGTGAAGTGGAAGAACATGAAGGAAATTTGTGGATAGGGTCTGCGGTGCAACCATATATTGGTTTTATAAAAGCTTAGATTTTGTGCTAAATCATTCATTCACCCTCTTCCAACCCCAATTACCTTTGCAATTAAATGACTAAATAACCTTGCAGCTGTTTACTTAATCAAATCAACTAACAGCTGCATCTTTTAGTCTTAGCTCCAAATTCCTCAGTTCAACCTTCACCTCCATCTCCTGTTACTTGTTTTGGTCTTTTATCAATATCTGGTTTCAACAAATTAAGTATCTTCTGTGCCATCCGATGTAACCTGAGTTCAATATTTCAAAATATAATAAATAAAACAAAAATTATCTAAAAAAATACTCTTATTTACATATCAAATTTTATATTGATTGATCAATTAATAAAAATTATGACTGATAATAAAACAAGTTACATAAATAAATTAATTATCATTTTATATAAAAGTAATTATAACATTTTTTAATTAATTACTGTTCAATTTAAAAATAATAATTAATTAAAAAAATATGTAACCCATTATAAAAAGAATACTAGTTATATCTGATGATTAACTTAGTTATACAACCAATTTTATAATTAATTATATATTTTGGTGTAATCAATTAATATTTTAAATTTTTTTATATAAATAGATGTAATTATTGTGCATATATTTAATAATTAAAATTTTAAATAAAATTAAAAATATGTCATTTGGAATATAAAAATTGAAGAAACTTAATATTATTTTTGTAATGCTTAAAGAATTCAAAACCTTAACTACAACGCGTGAACATATTTTTGTAAACAAAGATTATATAAGTCCTAAACCATGAATGTTATAAAATGAAAGTTATTAACATCTACTATTACATAAATATAGTTGATATATTTTTAAGATATGCTAATTTACTTTTTGAATTTAATTTTATAACCTTTTTTTTGTATTTACTTCTTAGAACTCATATGATTGATAAAAAAATTTGAAATCTAATTTAAAGATTTACTTCGAAGTTATACATAGCCATCGTTAAAAATTCAGATCAAAACAACTGCTACTCATAATTTTAAAACTAAACCACAGTGGCTGGTCCAATTGATTGAATTACGAATTAGACAAATGACTTAAGATAACTCGTAAAACCAGATAATTCAAAAATTGTTCAATATACAGGTGAAAACTATTGGTTTAAAAATTCAAACTATTTTTTAAAGTAAATTCTTGAGTAGATCTATCATTCTAATAATTTCATATTATATTTAAGTTATATTATAGATTTATCATTAATTATTACATTATGCACACCAAAACTTAATTAACTCTTTTATAAAAAGTAATGTAGTTAAAATAGTAGGTAAATATTTTTCGAATTAAATTTGTAAAAGTACAATACTCGAAAAACATATGAGAATAAATACAACGTAAATGTTATTTAGTGCCATAAGTATTATGGGTTGTAATTTCACATGTCTAATATTAGTATAGATAAACTTTATTTTACATTACATCATTTATTCTACAGTAAATACAATGTGAATGTTCTTTAGTGTCATAATAATTTTACATGTCTAGTAACATTACATCATTTATTCTACAATAAATACAATGTGAATGTTCTTTAGTGTCATAATAAATTTACATGTCTAGTATTAGTATAGATAAATTTCACTTTACATTAAATTATTTATTCCAGTATGTATGAATACAATACAGTAGTTAGATATAGTCAAATAAGTAGTCACAAGTTAAACAAATACATTAAAAAGAGTAAAACAAAATATGATTATATATTATAAAATTACCAGTTGGGTAGATTTGATTTTAAGTGTAGTCTTACAATTTATCATCTTCACATTTCAAAAATTATTCTTATCACTTTGAGTTTAAAAATAAAATAAAAATATAATAAATGTAAAATAAATTTTTTAATATAATTTTAATTAATATTTAATATTATCATTATCATCTTCATCTATTTTAGTTTATTATGAAGAAAAAATATATAAAAAAGTTTAATTTTTAAGTTTAAAAATTATTTATTTAAAATAGGTTCTTTTTATCAATAATTTAACCTTAGTCCAAGATAATAATCATATAAAAAATAATTATCATTAAATTTTATTTGAATTGATTCTTCTATTATTAAAGTTTAAAAATTGTAGACTGTATATGTTTTAAAATTATTTGAATATTCAAAAAAAGATTTCCTTACCATCTTTTAATTCAAAACTTTTAATTTAATTATTAGTGTTTAAAATATAATATTTACATTAAAAAAGATGGAAGTATGATATGTTTGATTTTGTTGCTTTTCATAAATTATAGGAGATCTTTTTTAAGAGAGTGGTCTTATAAAAATTTTATTTTCAACATAACTTGATATGTTAGCAACTTCTATCTAGAAGTGTTTATGAACAAAGTTTTTTCAAAATGTTGCTCTAACTTTTTTTTTGTAATATTCTATTTTTTATTTATTTTCACTACTCCATTTTGTTGATGAATGATTGGAGGTGAAAAATTATGAAAGATACCATTTTTATTGTAAGATTTTAAAAAAATCATTTAAAGTAAAAGATATTGTCTTGTGAGGTTTTTATATTATAAAATTGACTTATGGGAAGTGAATTGTGTTTACATCATTTAACATATAATATATTATCAATGGTTAAAAGATTGTTGTTACCAATTTTACCTTTTTTTCTAAATATGTCTTTGTTGGTTGCTTCCAAAGACAATTTTTTTCTTCCTTTAAGTGGCTAAAGATTTAGGAAAATAGAACTTTCTACTATTATGTTCCACAAACATTAACTGTCTAGACACCATTGGGGGGAGGGGTTTCTTTCTTTCTATTATGAATATCTACAAGTGAAATAATCATTGTCTTAGGTATCCATGTTATTTTGGATTTTAAGAATTAGTACCAAAAGATTTAAACTTTTACCTCTTCTTGTGGGAACATCTGGATGTTGCATGTCCTAATTTGTTACAAAATATAAAAGTGGACAATAGATGAATATTAGAAGAATAATTTTGAATCTTATTATGACAGATTATCTTGTTGAGTCCTAATTTAAATCCATCACTTGGATGCCTACTAATTTTTAATTGTTTAAATTAGTAGTTTCATTAAAAAATATTGCCAAATTTATGCTAAGTTCATAGTTTTCTTCTAAATTTTAGATATTTCATTAGCCTATTCATTCTTACTATGATCTTTGAATTCTTTTAGAGATTCATCCATCATATGATTCTTCTCTAATAATTCTAATTTCTTTCTTTTGATATTTTGAACTACTTTTTCTTCTTGTAGAATCTTTAAAATTATCAAATCATGATTTCTTTTGAGTTTATAATATATAGATATAAAAATGTTAGAATTATGATATGATTCATCCTATGTGAATAGATTAAAATACAAAAACATTAATTGGAATCTCTTGAGAATCAAGATATGATAAGGTAAAGGAGTTCGTCAATAATTATCACAACAAGAAAATAATACATTAGCAATCGAAAAAGTAAGTTGCAAAATTAGCAATTTGGTCACTAAATTATTTTGCAACTGATTTTAGTTAGCTGCAAAAACCCTAGTTGTAAAATGGTTTCTATATCGAATTATATAATCGGTCACAAAAATGTATAAATTAGTGATCAATTTATTCAATCACCAAAATAATTTAAATTTATTGCAAATCCAATCACATAATATGTTATAAGAGACCAATTTTACGATTGAAATTTTAGTAGCAAATTTGGTCAGTGAATATTAGTCGTAAAATTTGGTCGGTGCTAACTTTGTTGGTGACCTAATTTTCGATAGCAAATTTTGTCACTAAATATCGATATAAAATTTGGTTGTTGTTAACTTCGTTGGTAACCAAATTTACAATTGAATTTCAAATAAAAAATTTGGTCACTAAATATTGGTCGCAAAATTTGATCATTAATGTTGAAGGCTGAAATATATTTTGCAATTGATTTTTGGTAGCAAATTCGGTTGCAAACCAATTTTAGGTTCAATT
Organism: Canavalia gladiata; assembly: GCA_037954105.1. Lineage (NCBI taxonomy): Eukaryota > Viridiplantae > Streptophyta > Magnoliopsida > Fabales > Fabaceae > Canavalia > Canavalia gladiata. The sequence goes on from CM075658.1 coordinate 32,434,565, forward strand.
TTTATTTTTTATTTAAATTTAATATAAAAACCTGTCTATATTAAATCTATACATAATAACTATTAAAAGGTTATAAATGCTAAAATTAAAAATTATTAAATAAACAAACTTAGATAAATTACACAAAGTAAACACATTCAAGTTCAAAGAACTATCAATTCATCTAAAATCATCACATAATGAAAATACAAATAAAAATTTCAATGTCAAATCAAGAATTCTATAGAAACTATAGAAAAAAAATAAGCAAGTGGGTGACTAATACTAGGAGGTTCATTCTCATTTGTTGGAGAACTTGTTTAGTTTGAGTTAGCTCAGATTGTGTAAGTTAGCTCGTTTGATTGCTTATCCAACTTTAATTTTGTTTGTTCCAGCTCTTCGCTATGATTGGAGATAATATGCTGATAGTTGATCCTAACATTAATGTTAAGTTGAGTATAGTTGGAGGATGAAGATATAAACTCATTACCCAATTGACCCAATCTATACACATGTCCTTTTTTGTTCTGTCTTCCAACAACATCCAAAAATATGACATTGTCAAATGCCATAGAACGCTCAGTGGAGTCATGTATATCATCTTGAAGGGATTCGACTCAACGACGAACAAACTCCTCCTACAAAATATAACTACATGTAAGTGTTTGCAATAAAATAATTTTTAAATAAAATTAAAGTTAAAATATACGTACAGGAACATTCTTTACCTTGTCGTTTACCCATTCTCCAACTTTATTCCTTTTAGTTCTTTCCATAATATGAAATGCAATTGGATTCTATTCAAGCTCCTTACTCTACACATACAATATTGAATTAAACTTTTAAATAACTAAAAATAATGAACAAAACTTAAATATTTATTTTTTATTACCATCCTACTACGATGCATAACAACACTACACAACCACTAATGTATAAGGAAACTCCACTATCACAAGCTTAATTTTGGTTGCCAATAATGCTCCTCTTTTGGAAGTCTGTCCAGCCCAATGAAGGTTCGATCATTATCTAACCTCAAAAGTGATATAAACACCCTTATCATTTCCAGTCTGTACCATATTCTTCATCATTACCAAACATTTATGCTCAAATGTTGCTCTGATAGTAATATTATGATGTAGCAACCACTTATAACTTTTCTGCATGACAATAATATGTGAACAAAAAGTAATGACTAGCAGGTAAGTAATTTAAAAAAATTAAAATTGAAATGTAATGATACCTAAAGTTCTTCAAACCACATGTACTTTCTAAATTTTGTAAGAATAGAACTTCAAGTAGGCCAAGAATGATCAAATTTATATTTAATAATGTTAATAGTAATATTGATTTAAATAAACTAATAAAAATTGATAATAAATGAAGTGTAAAAAAATAAAATACTTACTTATGCTTAGCTCTTAGGATAATCCATACCCGCCTACCAGTAGGATCTGTAGTACTAGGTGCCGATAGAATTCGAAGTATCCAATGAGTGGAGAATAAAGGTATCAAGGTAGGATGAGCACCTGATGTAAGGGTAGATATACCTGTGCATGGGGTGGATGGACTTGATGCATCGATATGTAGGAAGGATGATCCTGATCTAACATTTACTCCTACACACACCGATGTTGGTGTAGAAGACGTGTCTTATTGATCAGGAGATCCCACTACATGTGATGGGGATGTCCTACCATAAATTCTACTTCAACCTCTTGGTCGACCTCGACCTCTACAGTTATGTTGTCCTCTATCTGTATGCATTTAAACAGGTGAGGATTTAGTTACATTCATGATAGGAACCAAATGTAGTGTTGCAAAAGCTATAAGAGTCCGATGACTATATTTAAAACTTTCATTTTAGATAGCTTGCATCTTGCTATTTTTTAGCTAATAAAACGATTAAAAGATTAATTCTTCATGGACCAAGTTAACCATTGTGATGGTTCTACTATGTAATAAGTAGTTTGTTATGTGTTATATCTCCTCTACTAATGAAATATTGGTGCCTGTGTACAACTTATAGCTATCTATATTAATTCCCACTTCACGATTTTACTCGGAAGAGACTCCCCATTCCATCGACCAAGAGAAATGTCCCCTTTCCATTAATTCTATTAAGTATCATATTTATTGTAGATTCAAGGATGCCATAAAGAATTAAAAAAAAAGCATTAGAATTCAAGGATGTCAATTATCATTAAGAAGTTGAATTTATTGGTGTGCCAATTGTCATTAAGGTTCACTCTAATATAGTTCAGAATCAGAATGCTTCCATCAATCTTTTGGCTTTGAATAAATTAAATTCATGGGTATGTCAATTGTCATTAAGATTTAAGGATGGCATATAGCATCCAGCAAGAAAAACTACTTATATAAAATGTTGACAACAACAAGCTTTGTCACTTAAATCCATTATAGATCATATATAAGTTTCCATGAGCAGAACTTACAATCTCTCTAAATTATGATTACTATTTTTTCATTTTTTAAAGAATAAAAAATAAAAAAAATCAATAGAATGAATAAAATGCATAATAATAAAAAAATATGTTACCTCAAAGTCTATTTCTACTTTTCCACTTGTTCATTCTTACAATCTCTGAAATAGTCTTCATAAACACATTATTTATATTAGACTATTTATAACAATAATGACAATTACAAAAAAGAAAGAAACCTTATAGTTGCTCTATTTGAAATTGAATTAATTGTGTCTTACTATTGTTGTTGAACTTGTGGTCCCAAACCCTACTTAGCCCTGACTTACTCCTAAACATTTGCGGTCTCTAGTTCTATATGTTTGGCCCTGTAAATACATGTTATCTTTAGTCTTAAGGATATGGAAAACTTATTGAGAGTTAATCCTAGATTATCCATTAACTTACCATTAAAATTAAAATGCTATATAAAATATTCCTTTCCACTTCCACCACACATAAATCATCAAAGTATCCCTTTGTAAAACTTAGGATCTTTTTTCAAATTCAGAGGATGCTTGAGAAGGAACCGAAGGAAAATTGAAAAAGCGTAGAGAATGGAAGTTTTATAGCAACCAAAAAATAAGGAGGAGCACTATAGAGAACTAGAAGAGATATAGAGACAAACAATAAGCCATAGGAAGTAAGAAAAGTTTGAGAAGAAATAAGAATGTTTACATCAAAGAAAAATGAGTATTGATTTTGAAAGCATCATAAAAAGAAAGAAAAATATATTTAGAAAATTATCTCAATTATGAGATCCTTCTTACCAAGGCACAGGGAAGATAGCCACAAATCCAACCAACAAAATCAATAAGACTAGTAACAAAACATATCCAAATCTCACATTCGATGGGGTGCAAAAATGAGAGTGTGAGGAAAATATTGAGAATTAGAGTGGGATGAGAGTAAGGGTAGGATGTGAAAAATAAATCTAAAAATCCTAAATTTGTGATTGGTGACCAATTAAATTCGATTTCAACTACAAATAAAAGTTAAAAATTGTTAGTAAGTGAAAAAATCAGTGGCTATAATTTTTTAAAAAAAGTGTAATTTTATTTCCAAATTTTTTATGACTAATTCGGTCTCTATATCTAAATTTTCATATATATATATATATATATATAAATATATATAAATATATATAATTACATTCTTAAACAGTTATTAAATTAGTTACTACTTACAACCGAATATGGATAGTTGCAAAAGGCAATGTTTTTTTAGTGTATTACATTATGCACATAAAAACTTAATTATATCTTTTTTAAAAAATAATATAGTTAAAATAGTAGGTAAATATTTTTTTAAATTAAATGTATAAAATTACAAGCTTTAAAAAAATTTATGAGACTAAATACATTATGAATATTCTTTTGTATCATAAGTATAATGGATTCTAATTTCACATGTCTAGTATTAGTATAGATAAACTTCACTTTATATTACATCATTTATTCTAGTATGTATGTATATAATATATTAGTTAGATACAATGAAATAAGTGGTCACAGGTTAAACAAATACATTAGAAAGAGTAAAATAGCAATAGTATCCTCATATAACATCTAATATATAAACAAAACATGATAAGGTATCTACGAAATTACCACGTGTAGATTTGGGTTTCAATTATAGTTCAACAACTCATCATTTTCACGCTTCAAGAATTATTTTAATTAACATTGTTCTAGTCTAATGATGAGATTAAAACATAGGGAATAAAAAATAAAATTTGTTAATAAGACTCTAACTAACATTTAATGTTATTATCATCCTCATCTAGTTTATTTTATTATGAAGAAAGGATATACAAGAAAGTTCAATTTTTAAGTCTAGGAATTATTTATCCAAAATAAGTTCATTTTACCACTAGCTTAATCTTAGTGTAAGATAATAATCATATTAATAAAATAATCATCCTTTAATTTTATATGAATAAATTTTTTTACTATTAAGGTTCAATAATTGTAAACTCTATATGACTTAAAAATTTTTAAATATCCAAAAAAGATTTCCTTGTCATCTTTTAGTTCAAAATTTTTATTTTGATCCTTAGTGTTCAAAATATAATATACATCCAAATGGATGGAAGTATCATATGTTTGATCTTGTTACTTTTCATAACTCATAGGAGGTCTTTTCCAAGAAAATGGTCTTATAAAAATTTTACTTTGGATATATTATAATAAGTTAACAACTTTTATCTAAAAGTGTTTAAGAACAAAGTTTACTCAAAACATTGCTCTAACTTTCTTTTGCAATATTCTGTTTTTTTTTTTATTTTCACAACTTCATCTTGTTGATGAATGAATGGAGATGAAAATTTATGTGAGATACCATTTTCATTGCAAAATATTTTAAAAAAAAATCATTTGCAGTAAAGAATATTGTATTGTGAGGTTTTCTTGATTATACACTTATCTATACAAATGGTGACACTACTTCCACTATCACAAAATTGACTTATGTGAAGTGGATTGTGTTTGAATCCTATAACATATAATACATTATCAATGGTCAAAAGATTATTCTTACCAATTTTTTCTTTCTTTTCCTAATATATCCTTATTGGTTACCTCCAAAACACAATTTCTCTTCCTTCAAGTGGCTAGAAGTTTAGAAACATACAACTTTTTACTTTTATATACCACAAACATTAACTGTCTAGGAACCATTGGGGAGGAGGGTGTCTTGCTTTCTATTATGAATATTTATAAGTGAAATAATCATTATCTTAGGTACCCATATTATTTTGGATCTTTAAGAGTTAGTACCAAAAGATTTAAGCTTCTACCTCCTCTTATGGTAACATTTAGATGTTGCATGTGCTAATTTTCTAAAAAAGATACAAAGTGAACAATAGATGAATATTAGAAGAATAATTTTGAACCTTATCATGAGAGGTTATCTTTGTTGAATCCTGATTCAAATCTATCACTTAGATGCCTAGTATTTTTTAATGTTATGTTTAAATCAACAATTCCATTCAAAAATATAGCAAGATCTATGCTAAGCTCACTATTCTTCCTTGGAAGTTTAGATATTTCACTAGCTTATTCATCCATACTATGATCTTTGAATTCTTTAAGAGATTCATCCATGAGATGATTATTCTCTAATAATTCTAATTTCTTTCCTTTGATATTTTGGACTACTTTTTCTTCTTATAAAATCTTTAAAATTATCAAATCATGATTCCTTTTAAGTTTATAATATATGGATATAAGAATGTTAGAATCATTAATAAGAATTTCAAAAGGTTATCCAAGTTCAAATAATTTAAAGTCTTCCTTATTATCATCATTTGTATTTGTTATAAGACATATGTGAGCATATTATGTAGCTTTTTGTTTATCCTTTTATATGCTACTGCTTTGATCTTCCCATTCCCATGTAGATCGAGGACCTTCTTATTTGAAAATCCTTTTGAATCCTTCTTTTGGATAATTTTCTTTGATGTATCCTATCTTTATGCGTTCATAACATACAATATCATATTCATGAATGTTTCTTCTTTAAAATGTTTCATACCAAGGTATGAAGATTTCTAAGGATTCACTCACTTTTCCTTCCTTCTCCACATGCTTTTGATATATCTATTGATGAAATATAGTTCATTATCTGTCTCACTTCCTTCTTCTAGAAATTATTCTAAACTTTCTGAAGATTTTTCAACTTTAAAATTCTTTAGGAAGAAGCTTGGATTTTTTGGCTGTTGTATTGACTATAGGGCGATATTTTCCTTTCTTTTATAAATTGAAATTATTCATCTCTGCTTCATGCACTCGAAGAGATTTTAGAATCATATATATCTTTAAGGTGATTAGATCCATAGCTTCTTCAATGGCGGTAACTTTTGGTATCAATTGTGTAGATAGACTCTTTAGAAACTTTTTAAATTTGTCTTCATGAGCATATTTCTTTTCTAAAGATTTTAGGCTATTCATGATTGTTTGAAACTTTTATATTATGTCATTTATGTTTTGTTAATTTTAACATCTCATATTGATGAACCAACAAACATATTTTTTAACTTTTCACTTGATTAATTCCTTCATAAATAATAACCAAAGTATTCCACATTTCCTTTGTAGTCTTGCAATAATAGACTTTATCATACTCGTTTTGACATAAAACACAAGTTAACAGTTACTTGGGTTTTACATTAGACTTGACCTTTGTAATCTAATCAATTGTCTAATATTTTTTTTAGAGATTTCATTTCCTTAAATGTCTATAAGAATATAATTTTTATTTTTAATTTTATCTTGAATATTATACTTCGGGTATCGGATAAAAATTTTCATATAATCTTTCCGTTATAGATAGTCTTCTCTAAGGAAAGCTAATAGTATTGGGATGAATGCCCCTTTCGAAATAAGTTGTACTAAATTTACCATTTTCTATGGATTGTTTGTCCTCTCCATGTGTAACGAGGCTCAATTCCAAATATTAAATTTTTATATTAAAATGAAATACAAGACAATAGGTTAAATTTAATTGTTTTTTATAAACCTTTTAAAAATAATTTGAAAATGGTTTTAAAAAGAAAGTGGGTTACTATGAGTGTACACTTAAATATACCAATTAAAAGTTTTTTCAAATAATTTGCTTATCAAAAATAACATACCAATTTATAAGTTCTTGTTAACATTAAATAAGATTATAAATTTAAGGAAGAAAGATAAACAATAAAGATTATACCGGATTACCCTAAAACTTGACCATGTCCAATACTTCACTTTTAGTTAAGTTTTTTATAAGTAAGTTTGTTTTTTTTTTGCAAAAGCATGACAAACTCAAGTGTTTCTAAATATTTTACACAAGCACTTTTAAGCTTAAAAACTCAGTATTTTTAAAAAGATTTTTGCAGAATAGCACACTCCTAAAGAATATTAGAGAGTAGATTTTTGGTTATTTAAAAGATGAATAATGAATAAATAATGAAAAAAACAATTAAGAGTTATGAATGTTGATTTGTAGGTTGTCTTATTTATCAACATGTTAAAACTCCTATTTATACTCTCATGTAGTTCCTTGATCATTGTGTCTTGGATGGACTTATATATCTTTCCATTTAATGCTCGAGATTATTAACACATGATTTTTTTACTAGGAAAACTTTAAACAATTTGTTGCACCAATTATCTATCCTCTATATTTCGCAAAGGGATGTTTCCTGTTGTGTCTTAGTTGAAAAAATTTATAAGAATAATTTTTTTATATTGAAAGTTTTTTTTGACTATCAAGTCATTTTATTAGATAGTACAATAAAATGTAGGTTTGACCTTTATTTGTGATAAGACTCTTTAGAAAGAAAGAGACATAGAGTGTATGCATGAGATACAATATGTATGAAAGCGAGAAAAAATAGAGAAAAATAAAGAAAAATAAATGAAGAAAACTTTTATCCTATTTTTAGATCTTTTTAGCTTATAAAGGACTTCATAATAAGATACTTTATCTTGGATATTCTCACATTATAAGATATTTCGTGATAAGATGTTTTAAGACAAAATACTTGTGAGATAGATGCTTTGTGAGAGATTTTTTAAAAGCAACATTCAAAACTTGTTAATGTATAAAATACTTTATTTAATTTTAATATTTTTGTAACATCAACAAAATTTTCATATGCCAACCATCTTAGATTTAACATGTATAAATCTTTCTAATTAATAAATAAAATAAATATCAAATATTTTTTATATTTTTAAGATAGTAAATACATATAAGGTTATAGCATGTCTTGATCCCTTATGATTCACTTGAAAATTTGTGAACTACATTTTCAAGGGCTAATATTTAGATAGTTTTAAATGTCATTATTTTTTATAAGGTCAATTTTTTATATATAAAATTTTATAAAAGTTTTAGATATCATTATTTTTAAATATAAAAATATCATATTGGTAATTTTTTAAAAATATTAGTTATTTTTACTGATTACTTTAATGGTAAAAATAACTTTATCATATATGTATTATGAAATTTTTAAATAAAATCTATCAAATGGAGATGCTAGAAAAAATTATATGCAATAAGTAGTCAAACAAGACTATGTAAGTAAAACAAATTAAAAAGATAATAACATAAGACTTAAAAAATTTGAGCACAGAGCTCAACTAATTTAGATATGTAAGACAATCAAATGAGGACAATATATTTTAACTACATAGAAAAGAACTCAAAACAAATCAATGAAGCATCGTACTAAATTAAATTTAACTTAATGTTTGTCAAAGATATCTATAAGACATATAATTTAGTTTCCCATCAAATACGTTGCTCTAACTTTTACTGTACTTATGAATGATGTAATAATATATGCATAATAAATATATAATTAAATATGCTCTAAAAAATAAAATGCAAATAACTTAACTTTAAGAAAGCCTGGAATATATTCAATAATTATGGTAAATGTTAATTATTAAAAAAATGTATACATCAACAACCTAGGATATTATATTGTTGATGGACAAACATAACAAAGAAAATTATGATTCACAATATAGAAAAAGTAATACTTCACACGGTTAAATATAATAAAGGAAAATATGATTGTATGAATTCTATATGTAAAAATAAAGCAAGAAATCACAAATTTAATCACATTAAAACTCTCACCTTACATACTCTTGTCTCAATTGTAGCTTCTAGACATTGTATATCTTTTCGTATTTGATTTTACATGGGATCCATCTATGTGCTTGATGCAATATTTCTACATAAGAAACCATAAAATATCTAGCTAATGTCCTAAAAAGACCAACAACTCAGATAAAGAAATACAGAGAATCCAACAAGTCTATATTTATGTATTTGTGTTCACAAGGTGCTAAATATGATATACTTGATTTATTTTTGGTCCATCAAAATCACTATATGCATGAAAAGTCACATACTGCATGTCTATCAAAGTATAGATTGTGATAAAGAAAAGCTTTGATTTATCCTTGCATTCAATAGTAACTACAGAATAATTCTTATGAGACCAATTTACAATATTTGATCTTTGTTTTTCATCAAAATCTTTTATCATTAACTCTTTTATAATCCCTATCAATAAAAATTATTTGGGGAAGGTATCTCTTAGTATGAGTGGCTTAATTAGTAATAATATTCATATCCTCATCTTCTTGCTACCATAAAGCAACTTTATTTATGTAAAACTTGACACATTGCATGTAGATGTTCGATTAAAGCTTCTAAGGTAAAAAAAATAAATCATTAGTTGTAAGTAGCTTATTCTCTTAATATCTCATTTGTCAACTTTAAATTTAAAGTGATATTAGTAAATTGATGGCATATTGGCATTTAACAAAGTTAAATGAAAGAGAAACACTTTGAAGTTTATAATTTTCTAGAAAAAAATTCATAAGCGCAAATTGTATCTTTTTACTATAAGTATTTGTCTATGTTTCTAGAATGATATGCTAGAAGAATTTAAATCTTGTGTCTTCATGTAAAGAATTCTGATTAAAATCTATGTTGATAGAACTATCCAATCAAGACTAATCCTCATAATCTCTCTAAAAGTCCATTAAATAAATTCCCTTACCTTAGGCATCAATACGGATGCCGAAAATAGAAAAAAAAAGTATGTAGCAACAAATATAGGTCAAATGGGTAAAGACAACCTAGTGGCACAAAACATGTAAGATATAACATAAATAATACTTTCATAATAATTCCAAATTTTCAGTTTTTACAAATATAAAAATTAATAACATCAATATAATAACATACATTAACAAAGGATTATTAAGTGAGATTAACAATAAGAGAAAATTAAATTCATTATAATCATAAAATTCATTGTAATCATAAAAGACAATGATGATTAAAACATAAGGAAATAATAAAATAAACCTATAATCTCTCATTCCTATAATTAGATACAAATTTGCATAGATTCTATATGGAAGAGCCCTACATAGAAAGTTTACGCAACAACTTAATAATCATTTCATCAATAAAAGTTGTTAGACCCTTCCAAAATATCATGAAATGATTTATTAGCATTTGACATTTGAATCCATGAACAACAAATTTTTCATTAAAACTATTTTCAAAATAAACATATGCATAGATAACAAAACAAAACAACAAGAAAAGTGAAATTAGAACCTTAGTTCTAAATTACTAAAAGTATAGATTCTTTTAGATGTTATGAAAATTTATCAAAACATACCTTAATTAATCTTCCAAAAGAACATGCACTATAGATCCCTTAGTTATGGTCCTATAAAAGAACATGGTTTCAAACTTTAGAAACCATTGTATCCATTCATTTCAAATGGAAATAGAAACAATAGAATAATCAAATCACAAAGAGTCACTACATACAAGTTTATATATTTATTTTTGATTTTATAAGAATAAAAAAAGGAAAATAAGCGGGAAAAATCAAACAAGAGGGAAGGTAATAAAAGAGGGAGGCATTCTCGATGTTGGGTTAATGGGAAACGAGCAATGAAGTTGCAGAAAAATTTTGTTGGGAAGTAGGAGTAAAGTGCATGGATTCAATTTTGTAGGTAATTGGAGTATAATTTTAAAAGGAAGGTTTTGTGTTTCAGGGATTTGGTTTCTAAGTTTGAAACTACTATTAGAACAAACATTTCAAGTTTTGTGGCATTATGAGTATCTAAGAGGTAATTTTTGAATACCTTCACCTAATCGTATCAAGATAAGGAAAATTGAGAGAGAATGAAGGAGAAAATAAATAGGTTGGAAGACAAGAATTATGTTTGATAAAGAGAATGATACTTAAAGAGAGATTGCAATGGAACTCCTCTTTAAGTAGTATTTGGAAATTAGTTGTCATGTAAGTACTCTCTAAATGAAACTTAAAGAGTAATTTCTATGTAACCACTTTTTAAAGGACACACTTAAAGAAATATTGTTACATAACTGTTGAAGAAAATCTCTCTATAATTTTAAGTTTTAATTATAACAAATTCCTTGATACTTATAAAAATTTTAGAACTTTTTATCATGTGAAATTAGTAACTTGAGTTAAGCATGTTAATTTCTTTGAGAAAGTTCAGGTTATGAAGACTTAATGCAAGAATTTTCTTTAAAAATATTAGTTGATCTTTTCTTGATCAAATGGGAATTTAAAAAATTAATAAAATCTTGAAGAACATTGTATAAGTGGTTGAAAAAGATTGCTTAAATATGATTATCCTTTAGAAAAGATAAAAACTACCAATAGAAGAATGCTTCATTTGATATGAAGTTATTACAAGAAGATTTTTGATGTACTATGAAGATGTAAGATGAAGTTTCTAGAACATATTTTGACTAAATGTTTTCAAAAGATTTCTTTACAAAGTTATATAGATTCATCCTTGAAGAACAATCAAATACACCATCTAACAAATTCATACTATTAAAAACTAATATGTAGAACTCTCACCAAGAACTTTTGATTGTGATAAAACAATTGTTTGAAATTTCTTTAAAAATTTACTCCTTCAAAAAGATCCAAGTTAGTAGAACTATGCTAACTTTGTGCTAACATTTTAGGAATGTTATAGAACATATAGAGCAATAAAAAAATAGCTAGTTTATGAAATATTATTATGAAGCAAAGTCAAAAAAACAAATTTCACAACTCAAACATCAACAGACATTAATAATCTTTGTGCTTATCATCTTTTCAACCAATCTTGGTGAAATTATTTTAAACACATCTTTGTAAGTTTGTACAAAATCTATTTAGATTATTTAGGTAAAATTATAGTGTAATTATGCATTAAATATTAAAAAACATACATACAAACACTTACAATTGGTAAAAAAAAAAATAAAGTCATCAAGTTGTTTGTATATTCAAGTTAAAGAATTATTTTAATATTTAGTATATTGGATAAAGCCTGTGGAGGCCATTATGAAAAAATATTTTGTAAGGATCAAGATAGGTTACATGAGCATATTTCTATGTAACCCTTGTTGGTTTATGATGAAATCTTACAAGTGTGTGGATTAGACAAAGCCTAATTGATTTTTAGATAAATTTATATAAATTTGTTGCATATTATTCTCTCTACCTCATTTTATATTTTTTACACTTTATTGATTTCGAAAAAATTTTCTTAAAATTTCTCTATTGAAAAAACTTATTTACTTTTAAACTAAAAATATTTTGAAATCTCTTCTTGAATGAAAATAATATTTTAAAACCTTACTCATTTATTTTAAAATCATTTGATTCATTTATAATAACAAAAATCTTTCTGAGTTTAAGAAAGTTCATCTTTCTCAAGTATATTTTTATACTCTAATTATTCTCAATAAACACAAATTTTTTAAAAACTTATCTTTTAAAAAAATTATTAAAAAAATTTAACCTTCTTTTTAAGACTTTATGCCAAGTTTAATAATTGCTCTTAAAATATCCTTTGAAAAGCAATTATATGACAACCGCTCTCTATATATAACTTCAAAAATATATTTCTACAATTATTATCTAAATAACTATTTTTCAAAAAAAAAATTCTAGTATAGTGAATCACAAAGCATCAACCTAAAGCTAGTCCTCTTATAATTTAAATCAATCAAGATATAAAATAAATTTTAAATTCTGGTAGGCTATAACTATAAGACCAAAAATTACAGCCAGCTAATGTTAAAGGTAGAACACATGTTTGGTCTTTCTTCCTTACTTTTTTTGGTTTGCAATTTTATCCATATGAAAAAGGAAAAACAATATTTCAGTTAATAGTTTCTTACAAGATACTATATGCTTAAAAAGTCGAAATTTATACTAGAGTTATGCAACTAACATATTACCACATTAAGTTCATCCTCTCGGATCTCTATCTTTATTATTTCTCAATCACTTCCATTAAATGTTGAATAATCCACGCGCATAGTCACATGGTCAAATTATGCAGAGATACAAAACAGTCTCACCTTCTTGTTTTCTTGTAGGTACCTCATGCATATGGCATTGGCTAGGAAGGTGACTTTTATTATTATTACTTGTTTCATAAATTATTTAAGTTTAAATAAAATAAAAATAAAAAGAAAATAAGCATCTTTGAATATGGAAGAGAGAGAAGAACAGCAATATGCTCCTGCTGGGGTGTGAGTGGAGTGCATCCGAAATACAGAGGAGATCATTTTGTGGGGTCCACATGACGGGAATCTGCACAACAAGTAACAGAATGTGACCCCTTTTGGTCATTTCACTTTGGTCATAACATTCCATCTATAGCATCTTTCCTTTACACTTGAAAAAGCCTTCACACTCCCTCCAACCTCAAAACCACAAACACAACCTCCACACCCTTATTCAATTTTTATGTTAAGAAACATTTCTTTTTCTGTCACTCAAACTTATCAAGTTTTGTGTAAGATTTTTATTTTATTTTATTTTATTTTATTTTAAAGCTATCTATCTATCTTCCTCTCCCTATCATTCTTCTCGGTAATCATTGCTTTCCAAATGTAACCGTTTCTCAATTATGTTCACGGTTTCACTTTCTTTGCAGGAACATAACCAGAAATAGAGAGACAAATATCACTTTCTTCTGGTTCTAAAATGTACGAAGAAAGTGGTTGCTTTGATCCTAATGCAATGATGGCACAGGGCACAGAAGACTGCTTCCCCCAAATCGTTATGCCTGCCACTGTCACTAACAGTATCACAGAGACACACAAGAACAACAACACCTTTGCAAAGAATGAAGGCCTTTCCTTGGAAAATTTACCATACCACCCATATTCAAGTGGAGAATATGCTCCAATTGCTACTTCAATGGAGATAATTCCACATCCCCAACAGAATTATTATCCATACAACACCCAGTTAGTAGTGGAAGATTTCAACAACAACAATAATAATAATAACAAAAATAGCAATGATGTTTCAAATCACCAATTTCCTTATCCCACACCAACACCTCCAGATCTCCTTAACCTTCTTCACTTGCCAAGAAGGCCACCTTCTCCATTTGGGAATTCCTCTGTTTCCTTTGAAAACCCAACCACCAATCTTCCACCACCACCACCATACACCACAAACCTCTCTCCTTCTTCTCTTTCCTATGACCCTTTCTTGCATTTAAACCTTCAAGCACCTCACCAAGCTGCGCTAAGAGAGTTACAAATTCCGCACGGTTACCCCATGCCACCTTCAAGAAATGATTTTGCTTTTGACATACAAGGCAGTGGAGTTGCATATCATGATGGAGATGAGAGAGATTTTGAAAATGGAGTGTTGGAGTTCGCTGAAGATGTGAGTTATGGAGGAAAAAAGAGAGGAGGGAAAAGGGCCAAGCAATTTACAAGTACCACTGAGAGACAAAGGAGAGTGGATTTGAGTGGTAAATTTGATGCCTTGAAAGAACTCATTCCAAACCCTTCTAAGGTACTATTTGTCATCCCAACATTAATTCATTTTTTTTTATTTCAATAAATATCTTAAATTTCTTTTGATTATTGTGGAAAACAAGAGTGATAGAGCATCTGTGGTGGGAGATGCCATTGACTACATTAGAGAGCTTTTAAGGACTCTGAACGAACTCAAATTATTGGCGGAGAAGAAAAGGAACGAGAAACAAAGGATGATAAAGAGGCACAAGGTTGAAAATGAAGATGAATTGAAGAAGCTGGATGCAATTGGAGATGATTCCTACCTTGAGAGCTTGAGGAGTTCATGGATCCAAAGGAAATCCAAAGACACTGAGGTTGATGTACGCATTGTTGACAATGAGGTAACAATTAAGCTTGTTCAGAGGAAGAAGATCAATTGCTTGGTGCATGCTGCACAGGCTCTGGATGAACTTAAGCTTGATCTTCATCACGTTGCTGGTGGCCACATTGGAGATTTCTGTAGCTTCTTGTTCAATAGCAAGGTTTGTATATACACAAATGAATAATGTTTAATTAATTTTGATTCATATGATTTTGTGTGTGAGAGTGTATATTAACTACATGTGTATAAGTGCAATTTTGTATTTTGAAGTATGATTATTTTTGTGGTAATGCAGATATGTGAAGGTTCATCCGTTTATGCGAGTGCTATTGCCAACAAACTTATTGAGGTAATGGATAGAACTTTGGCCGCACCATGACTCAGTTGTTATTTGGGATATGTGAAGCTACTCACTTTTTTTTTTTTCTTTTGTTTCTTCCCTTTCTCTTTAGTAGTATCTGTCTTCCTTAAATTTGCCTTGTATGCTTAAAATTCTATGCGTTTTCAGCGTTTCAAAGAATAGGCATATATATGAATGGAAACAGGAATTATTCAAATGATGTTCTTCTTCTTCTTTGAAAACGTCAAAGAATTATTATAAGAATCTTTTAATTAAATGATGTGCACATTATTGGCATACCACACTAGGCTATATATATGAGGGCAAGTGGTGCATAAGATTAAGATTTATATAGTCGTGAGTTCGCGGGAGATAACCAAATTTAAAAATAAATTAATTTTACGTGTGTAGTTACCAATCTATCCTTATTTAGATATATGACTTTAATTACGATAAGTATTTCTTTCTTATTTTTATGCTTATACCTTTTTTTAAATGTTAATATCTAAATTTATGTTAATTGAAATTTGAATTAAATTTTAAATTTTGGCACCATATAAAAATGAAAAAACCTAGAGGATTACGTTTTTTATTTTTATGTAGGTCATATATTTTTTAATAGAGATAATGTTATTTAAGTCGATTAAAATTATTCTAGGCAGTAAAAAAAATTATTTTGTTAAAGTTTTGTTTTTTTCTTAAGGATTGCATGTTGATTTAAGTAATTTTTTTTTAAAATTTTACTCAATTTCAAACGTCTTCTATCTTTAATTTAATAAAATGGAATCTTAACTACTTAATTTTTTTTAAATACATAATTTTATCATTATTTATTAAGATGATGTTTTTATTTGTATGTTTTTTATTTATTATATTTTATTCCATATAATATATTAGAAAACTTACTAGTTTCATTTGATTTAAGAAATTTAATAAAAGAATACCTTAAATGCTTTTAAAAAATTAATTAATCAAATAATTAAAATTAATAGAAATGAAGCATATCAAATAAGAAAATTCATGAAATTGAGATAAATAAATTCAGTTTTCAAGATAATATTAATTACTTTTTCACATATATTTTTATATCTATCAACGGTAATAAATGAAAAAAATAAAAATAAAATTTATATATAAAAGATAAATTAAAAAATAAATAATTTCTTAAAAATTTAACATTAATTATATTTTGTAATATTTGTACTTTTTCCTTTTCTGGACGAATAAAAAATAGAAAAAATATTAAATATTAAATTTTATTATAAAAAATTAAGATTAAAATATATATTATAATGTAATTTTAAAAAAAAATTAATCATTCCATCTATGTGAAATTCTACAATCTAGATTTATGTTTCCAATCTCATAAAAATAATTTTTTTACTAAATACATCTTAATATGGAAGTATGTTTATACACAGAATAAACTCTAGACTAAGCCTAATGAACTTGAAAATTAAAACAAATCAATTAACTTGGTTGATTGTAATTTTCATGTTTCGAATCTAAATGATGAGAACTCTTGAAAAATATAGTCTAAAAAATCTAACACCAATATTGATATTGAACCTAAAACGCTTAAATTTTTTTAAAAGACATCTAGACACATCGACTACAAAAGAAAGAATTCAAATAAAAAAAGGTAGGATAGAAACTATTGATTCCATATAAGATTCTTTTAAAAAAATATTTTAATGATGAAAAAATTTCTAAAACAAATTCTAAGTATTTTGAATCTTGAGAAATTAATTGTCTAATTTAATTAAAAGATATAACTTTTAAGATGATAAATTATTTTAAATAAATAAAAATATGAAAAATGACAACTATTTTAAAATAATATAGTTTAAAAATATAAATTATGGTTAAGTAATTAAATATATTTTTATATAATTTTTCACTAATTAGTTACCTTAAAATGCTAGTTTTACCGATCACTAATCAACCAATTCAATTAGAAAGCTTATAAACTTTTAGCTAAATTTTTATTTATTTTTTAAATGTTTTAACTAATTTAACCACATTGTGAGAGATAAAATAATTTTGAATAAAATATATGTTTAATTTTTTAAAATTTTAAATTTTTGTTTAATCTTATTTTTTAAATGACAGGTTTTATTTTTTTATTTTTTAAAATAAAATCTCTTTATTTTTAAAATAATTAATATTTGACATGTTAATAATGAAGAATTAAAAATAGTGTATTTTAAAAAATAAGAAATTAAAATCAATTATTTTAAAAATAAAAGACTAAAATCAAAATTTTAAAAATACTAAAAATATATTTAATTCAATAATATTATAAGTTACCAATCTATTTCTATACTTTAAATGAAAGGGGGAATTTAAGAAAACTTTTTTATTATTAAATTATTTTACTTTATTTATGTTATTGAGCATTCATTTTATTATTTTGTTCTTCTTAGATGTTATTATTTTAATTAATTAATAACAATTTAAAATTAAATTGAATTTTAAAAAAAAACTTGACACACTGTACCAAAATGATAAATTTATAGATTCAATGTCTTCGTTCAATTAATTTATTTTATTAATTTTTATTTTAAAAGTCTTATATCCATAATTTAATGCTATTCCATAAAAACTCCTAATTAATTAATTTTTTCAAAATATAAAATTTTATTATTATATACCAATTATAATATTTTATTTCTTATATTTTTATTGCCATTCTTAAACACTGCACAATTTACATAAAATTTTATAGTTTTATTTGATTAAAAATGACTAATTTTAAAAGAATATTTTAAAATCTAAAATAAATCAATATATATATATATATATATATATAAATTTAGGGAAATGCTTATACGCCAAGAACTAGGTCTCGACCAACCTAATGAAATTGAAAATATAAATAAAATAAAATAAACGGATTCATTTTAGTTTATATATTTGGATATAAACTAAATCAAAACAAAAAATAAATTGTTAAATCCAAATTTCCTTTTGTAATTTTTTATACACATAACACTATGTTATTCTTCATAAAAAGGATGGTTAACCTAATTAATATCAATTCAAACTCTACCTCTAATTTATTTTATTTTTTCAAATATGTATCATACGACATTAGTTTCGCTAAAAACAGTTACTAGAATCAGTCAATTTGAACACCTTCTTAATTTAAAATTTGATAATATATATATATATATATATATATATATATATATATTAGAGGAAGGTTTAAATTATTTTAAAAGTAATTTTATTTAATAATTTTTATAAATAATTAAATTTTATTAATTCACCATTAAATTAATAAATTGTATTATATAGATTATTTTTACAAAATTTTAAAAAAAATTAATACTTTAAAAAATAAATTTAAATTAATGAATAATATATCTCTTATAATATTAGTTAATTTGAATTTATTTAATAAAATATCAATTTTTTAAAACTTTATAAAATTATATAAAAAATAATTTATATAATATAATTTATTAATTTAACGATTAAATTGATAAAATTTAATTATTTATAAAAATTATTAAACAAAATAACTTTAAATAAAATTATTTTTAAAATAATTTCATTCCTTTTATATATATATATATATATATATATATATATATATATATATATATAACCATTTTACATTATCATATCAAATTTAATCAATCTGTTTATTGGGATTTTCTTATTTCAAAACTTAAATCAATTTATTTTTAATTAAGCTTTTTTTAATTTTTAAAAATATTAATTCAAAAATACAAGTTTATGTTTGATATAGGTATTTTAAAAAAAAAAAGTTTCCTTGAGTTTGAAAATATTAGTTTTTAATTTTTTAAAACTATTTTTAAAAATAATTTATTAGATATAAAAACAAGTGAGAAAATTGTTTAACTATTCTTAATTTTAAAAACAGTTTCGTGGGTTGATGCCAACCAATCATCTATTATAACCAATTCTCACCCTCACCCCTTTTATTTATGTGTAGTTACTATTCTCGCTCAGTATTGATAAAAGTACAATACTAGATTGAAATTAAAATTACATTATATTATTTACCCCATAAACCAATAAAGCACT
The DNA here is from genome assembly GCA_037954105.1 of Canavalia gladiata. Classification (NCBI taxonomy): domain Eukaryota; kingdom Viridiplantae; phylum Streptophyta; class Magnoliopsida; order Fabales; family Fabaceae; genus Canavalia; species Canavalia gladiata. The sequence continues at coordinate 32,454,135 of CM075658.1, forward strand.
TTCAAAAACTTCTTTTACACCTTCTAGGATATATAATGATAAAACTAATAAATTTGAAAGTGAGGTCTCATTTAAATTATTTCAAACTTTCGATATTAGAAAAAATTCTAATAACCTGTTGTTTTGCTATTTTATATAATTTTCTAATTAGATATTTTAAAAATTAAATGCAATATGATAATAATTTTAAATTTTAAAAGATTATAATAATATTTTAGTTTATCTATTTTGAAATAAAAAATAAGATAATTAATAAATAATGTTTTCATCCTTTAAATTTACAAAATTAAATTTTCACATTGTAATATGAAACTATAGGCTTCTATAATACTAAAGATTATAAAACTTTTTTTATTTTTAATTTTGTAAACTATTTTTTTTAAATCATGATATGTGTGGATCTTATTCATTTATAAATGATATAGTTATAAGAGTAGATCTGTAATCTAGTATAAAAAATAAAAAGAGAACTAAATAGTAGTGTCATCTTACATGAATATTTATGAAGATGAATCTATATTTCATGGTTGATACATAAAGGATTTTTTTCTTTTTTTTTTGAGTGGAAAAAAATATGTTTAGAAAACGAGAATAGATCTCAATGGATAACTATAAATGGGGAGGAATATAAGAGCTTTGAGTAAGTAACAAAATGAAACTTAAACGAAAAAAAATTATGTCTCGACTACATACATAAATTGGAAATGAACAAAACGAGGTACGATCAACCTAGGCAAATTTGTGAAACTTCCTATGCCACAAAAATTATTTAATTTTTGTATAATTTACTCATTAAGCATCGAAAATGTAGTTAAAAAAAATCTTAATAAACAAATATTATTCATGTATAGAAAGTGTTGTGTGATCTATAACAATTTTGTCAACCTATCTTTTGGTAAGGATGAATCTTTAATGAAATGTCGGAAAATAATAAATTAATGTGTTTACAACATTAAAAATTATTTCTCCATTATTAGCAATTAGTTCTCATCGGTCTTAGTTTTAATTACTAAACATATTTTGATTTTATTTTTTTTATAAGATAATTATTCTACTATTCTTTTGATTGATCATAGAATTTTGCAATATTTATATTGAATATGATTTTTTCTATGCACTCATGAGTGGTTTGGTAGGCAGTTGCTACCATTATCATGTATTGGAGTGTATTCATAATACTGTACTTTGTCTGGTCTGGCCATCTATGTTCCATTCATGAATATTATTTGCACTAAAACTTCTAAAGTTGAAATCTCTTTCTTCTATCAATAAATTTGGCGTTGTAGCCTTTGGGTAGTATAATTTTGTAGAGGTTTTTTAATTTAATGTTTGACTAATTACGGGATTAACTTTAATTATTGAATTTGAATTTGATTCTTTATTTGGAACATGAGTGAAGTTTGTTTGGCCTATAACATTGATTCATAATTCTGTGAGGCTCCTAGTTGGAGGTCATTTCCTAGACTTAGTTGTAGATGGTTAGTCTATTTTCTGAGGAGTGTTAGGGATTGTCATTATTAAAAATTTTATTTTTTCATTTATTTTAGTTAAAAGTTTATTTGGGTTGGTTTCGACTTTTAATTTATATTTTTTTTAAGGATTTATAAGTTTTTCTAACTTTAGTACTCGTTTTGAAAGGCTTAAATAAAGGTTATTTTTAACTATCTTTCTATTTTAGATGGTATGCTTATTTCTTTTGTGGAAAAATTTCTTCCCTATGATTTAGAGGTATTTATTTGTATAATTGAATTATTCCATTAGATTTTTTATAAATTTTGAAGAGATGAATTTTTCTTCATTTTTGTTTTAAATGGCGATGTCATAATAGGATTGTTTTTGTCATCTCTAATGTTTGAAGTTGAAATTGGTTTAACGATTGTAATTCAAATTTAACTATATTACCATCTTTAGTATGCTAAATTGTAATGACATTTATAGATTTATGACCTATTAATTTTGTCTAAAAGGGATAATCTATTTTGTTTTTTATTGTGTACATGTGGAACTAATCAAAGAAAGGGATGTTCACTTTTACCTTTTCTAGAAAATTATAAAATTTTTCATGAATTTTTTTTAATATTTTTTGTTATATTTTTGCAACAATCAATTTTTCTAAGGTCTCCATTTCTAAATAAAATATTTTTATAATAAAATTATTATCTATGTCCAATTTAGATAACATCATAATGATCATTAATGAAGGAAAAAATTGGGGATTGAATAGACCTTTGGTCATCTCATTCACCATTTTAATAATTTAATGTGTCAATTCCTTGCAAGTTTATAATCGAAGGAATGGTTTGAGATGCTATTGAGAAAGATCTCCTAGATGATCTAAAGTTTTCTATTCTTAAAGCTTAAGATTTTGCTGAGCTGAAAGAATTTCTTCTATAACAAATTATTTCTACATTTCCTAAGTCGTATTATCTAATTTCCTTGAATTCAAGTGTTAGTTCTTACCTTGGTTGGGCCTGGGTGGCTCTATTTACTTTCCATTTCTAGAAGAATTATGTCTTTCAAAAATATTGTGTTTGGAACACGCATATTTTCCTTGGTCATATCGGTGAGAAACAATGTTGTTTCTCCTTTGTTTTTATTTGTAAATAATACTTTTGAATTAAAAGTATTCATTACCTTATATTGTATCCTATATATTAAGGATGTATGAACTTATCCTTCTTTCATATCTAATCCCCGTATCTTGATGCAGAGGAACAATGAATCTAAGAGATTTCTCTCTAAAAGGCTCAATGTTCTATAAGGATAATAGTTGAAGAAAATTGGTCCATTACTTAGACTAGTTTAGATTGTTCCTAGAGTTGAATCATGAAACCTATTATGTTATATGTCTCTGAAACACATGAGGATTGAAATATATGGCCTTTTTATGCATAAGGGCTTGATAACTACTTGTACACATCTTATGTGAAGGTATTTGTAAATTTTTACATGTTTAACCATTGAATCTCTAGATAAGAGATGAAAATCCTTACCTCCATCTAGAAGGAGAGGAATATGATTTTCTACAATTATGATTATGTAATATGAACTAGATCATTTGTTGTATTCTTGATGGTATAGTTCATTTTTTGGACTTTGGGTATTTTCTAGTGTTAAAGTTTTGGTTTATATCTTTGAAATGGATTTTATGATCAATGATATTAAGTTTGGGAGCTATTTGTTCTTTAGTTAGCTCATTTTCTATCAAGGAGTTAGTTATTGACAGGTGTTGATGATAATGATGATGCAGATGATGATTTGAAAGAGAATTAAGAATAAAATTGAATAAATCTAGACATGATGAATAATATCTTTTATATGTTCACCTCCATGTATTTTCATAAGATTATAGTTACTCTACTAGAAATATATCGATCCATTAAGTTATTCTCCAAGAATATATTCAATCTATAGTTTTATCCACCAAATTTTTCTTCTTTCTTCCTTTCCTATGGATCATTGATAGATTACTCTTTCTGCCTCCTTGAGGACTTATCATTGCAGTTTCATTCAAGAAGTAGTGTGGGATAGTTGGACTATCAAACCATAATTTACGAATAGATTACTCAAAGGATGGCTCAAAAGGATAAATAAATTCTAATACAGTAAATGTATTTCTACTTCACCATTAGGCTATGATACCAAAGGTTAATAAAATGAGATTAATACAATGAAGAAAAGAAAAGTAGGAAAGTTGGAAAACTGTTAAATGTTAAAGCATGTATGAAAATAAACAACGAAAAATAAGTACTGAAATATAAAAGAACAAACGAGAATTGGACCAATTTAAAATATAAATTACTAGAAGATGATATTTAAAAATAAAAAAAAAATAATAAAATAGAACGACAATAGTACATATTGAACTATTTGGAGAAAGATCAAAAGAAAGAGATTTTATTGAAAGTAGTAAAGGTTACAAAGATATATCTTAGAGCTTTTCTCTCTAACTCTCTCTATAATAAGTATTTTGAAAGGTGTCTCACAATGTTAATGAGCATTCCTTTTATAATAAAATAAAATCTATAATACTGGTCATATGACTGAAATTATAGCTACAGTTTAGGTTACAAAGTCTATTATCATTCTTCTTCTAAATTTATGTTGAAGCAGTCATCTTCATTCTGGTAGAAATCATGCGGAGACATTTGATGATGATGAACTAAGTTACTTAGGATTCTTTGAGGATTTCACCTCGTCTTCTTGTAATAAATTTAAGATATCTTGCAAATTTTTTGTAAAACTATCTTTTATCTAGGAAGTAGCTAAGGCTACTATGATCTTGGTCTTTTTGTTTAAAAAAATACATATTTCTGGATTGGCTACTTTGAGTTAGTTTACGTTGGATTGAAACCATAATTGGACTCGTGCAATATTTACTTTTGATATGTCAAATTATGGCCATCACTTTACAAAAGCACTTCTTTTACAGGTAGGAAAGTGAATTGGGCTATCTTGTTTTCCAAATTTATATTGTTGTGAGAATACTCATTCTAAATAAAAGATTGAAATAAATCTTAGACTAGTTGGAATCCAACAATCTTTTTTATCAATCATTTTATCAAAGGTTTAGTAACCATCCATTATATCCTTAGGTAGAATGTTTGTTATTGGTAAAAAATAATTTCATCATTGAAGGAACCATCTAGGAAAGTCATATTTATTTTATCTCTTGAAGTAAATTAATCAAGAGTGTTTGTTTGCCTAATTTTGGAGCCAAAAAATTTTGCTCCATGCTTCAACATAATGCTAGTAACTATAACTAATTGGCGCAAAATTATCATAAATTTGATCATTTGGTTTGGATTTTTCTTATACCTGAATTGTGTAATGGGTGATGGCTGTAGAGTCTTTTAGGTTTCGGTAATATTTGATAGACACAAAATTTGAATCTACCAAGATAAAGTCATAAAACTATTGAGTTTTGTTGAATGATGTAGGTTTGTAATGAAATCCTTTCGAAAAGCTTTTGGAAGGACCTTTGTTAGGATTTTATTCCAGTATTCCAGCTCCAATTAGAGTATGGTTTGAAACTTATGTGTAGGTACAAATCTAGTTTGTAGTTTGAATGTTGCTGTTCGAGATATTATATTTGATGAGATTTGTTTTTGTTTTGGATCATTAACCACTATTTGTCTATTGGCTATGTTTTGAATTATGATGGCTATGTCTAAGTCTTCTTCTTCTGCTGAGGCAATATCTGTTCATGTCTTTCTTGAAAAGCTTATCAAGCCTTAATATTGTAAGGCTATCAGAGTAGTGATAGGAAAGACATAGTCTGTCTTTGTTTGTTTGGCAGTTTTGGCTTGGCTTAAGTCAATGACTCCTATTTGGTTTGTTTCTAGGTTGATGACCCAACATAAGTTGATAACCAGGATTTATAGCTTGTAGTAATACTAGAGACTATTATTTTCTTACTTCCTTGACCTTGTTCGACAGTAAGGTTGTTCATTGATCCTGGCAAAAAATTATTTTCCCTCTTATTATTCATCAATAAGATAGTTAGAAAGAAAGTTTGAAGTATCCTTGAGATATTCAATGTCAAAGTCAAAAACACTTAAAATGACTTATCATATGGTAAAAATTTGTTTTGAAGTTAAATTTTTTGAAATACCATCAACCTTGATAAGAAACTTTTGGTTAAGCAAATCTGATTAAAATTTTGAAATACAAAAATTAATGACTAAAACTTCTTTTTTATTACAGAGTACTTTTGTTGTGCAAGATTCCAGTTTTTAGAGATATATGCAATAACATGCTTCTTGTTGATTTTTTATTTCAGAATTTCTCTATATCCTATTTTGAAGCATCTATTTCAACTATTTCAAAATTTTTCCATAAATATATATATATATATATATATATAACATATTAGATATTAGAATAAAATTATACAATGAAGTATTTATTAAATTCTTTTTATAAAATTTTAGAAATATAATTTTTTTTATAAAAACTTTAAAATCAACGATTAAATTAATAAATTTTATATTTTATAAAAAATTTATTAAATTTTTTATGCCTGATATCAACTGAATATATATATATATATATATATATGAAATGGATCCTAAAAAAATAAGAATTTGTCTCATTAAATTCTTAAGTTTGTGAAAAAAATTTATTATTTATTATTTTTAAAATAAATATTTCATTCAAATGCGAACAAGTAATGATAATAATATTAATATCTCTTATTAAATTTATATTTAATAGATATTATATATTAAATATTATTAGAGAAATATGAGAATGTTACATAATTATTGTTATTATTATTATAATATTAATAATATATTGGTTTAAATATATGTTAAATTTATATAATATAATTAATTTTATAATTATCATAAAATTTAAAAATTTTTTAAAATTTTATCATATAATTAAACATATTATGTCAGATACCATCTTAAAATGATTGTTGTCATAATATATATCAAATAATACTAAAAATTGTTTTAAAAAATAAAAATAAAAAATTTTGGAAAAATAAAATTCCTTCTAATTTTTTATATTTATCAAAGTCAAAATTAATAACAAGATTTGTTAATATTTGAATAAAATAACTTTTTTTCATTTATTTCATTACATAATATTACATGCCTTTTAATTTAGGTCAATGTCACTTTTACTATTCTATAAACTAAATTTTATTTTTTAAAATAATTTGTAAAAATATTCGTAATATTATTTTGTAAAATATCTTTTGGTATAATCTCTTAAAAAGTATTGATGATTGAGTTTGATCCTTACACTAAAAAAAACTTGAATCTAGTAAAGATTATTTAGATAATCAGGTTAAAGTTGTTGTAAAACTAATTTTGCAATAATTAACAAAAATAATTTTTTTCATCAGAATGTATTTTTTATGATTATAAAACAATGTTACAATAATAAAAATTATTCACCAACCAAATTATGTTATCATTTGTAGACGATTATAAGACATTGATAAAATTGGTATGAAATATTACACCACTCTTGAAAAATATCCTATAATCATCACTATATATATATATATATATATATATATATATATATATATATATATATATATATATCCACGTAGTAATATTTCATATCCGTCATAAAATATTTCATAACTTTTATGATTTTTTTTTAAATTTAGTGCTACAATTACTATAAAATATATCATAATTTTCATAAAAAATGATAATAGTCTTTTATTTATCATTGTTTTTATTTATTTAGCTTAAATATCTTCCAACCAAATAATTTGCACAAAAAATTTAATGATTTTGTCCACAAACTAAATAAACAATAAATAATAAAATAATATAAAATGAAAAACATTCGCTACTTCAAAAATAAACTAACATGCCTGATATAATTTTTTAAATAAAAATAAATTAAAATAAACATTGATGAAAAATTTTAAAATAACATCTAAGCTGTTTAATAACTAAAAGATGGTAGTTCATGACGGTCTATGCTCATGACTTGTTGATGAAGATAATCTTCTTTCTGCCAGTGACTTTAAATTTATGCTTAAAATTATTAAAAAATAAAGAAAAATTAAAATTATTTTAAAATAATTCATACCAATAATATTTAATTAGTAAAATAATAAAATTAAAATTTTAAGAAAGTAGTAGAACCATCCATCCTTATTTGGATGAATTGAGATAACACTTGATTATTAAGTTGTTGTTTAAGAAATGTTACTTGTTCCTCCAAAGTTTTATACTTTACAACTTTTTCTTAAACCTTCATATTTTGCAAATTTTTTCTCTGAAGTTACAATTCTTTCTTTACTTTGTAGCTCTATTTTGAGCTCATTTTTAACATTGGAAGATATACTAAAACTCTCTTAATTGTGAATAGTTCCAAAGATTTAAAAGAAACAAACATCAAATCTCCTGCCTTGAACATATTTGAGATGTTCCTTCTCAAATGCCCTGATGTAACCATCTTTATCAAAAATAGTGTTATTTTGCATATCTAGTAGTTTCTATAAAAAATTGAATAATTTGTAATCAATTAACAATGAAACTAGTTAAAAATATCTACAACTCCAAGTATCGTAATTCTAAAACACCATGACAAAAGAATTTAGAAATGATTTATATAACTCGCCATTTGTTTTTCTAACTTCATCATTTACAAAAGAATCATCTTTTCTCTTATGTGCAATAGAATACATTTTTCCTCTATTATATTTTTGTGTGGTTTCAATTTCCTATATTAAACATGAGATTAGTTACATCATGAAGAGAAAATTTTAGATTTAAATATTTAAATATGATAAAAATGTTTATTCAACCAACTTAAACTTCCTTTTAACAATTGACTTTGAGCCAGGTGTATTAGATATGGTTTACGGATTTTTTAAGCTGACTTTAGTTGGAAGAATTCATCATAAATGATTGGCTTTAGATTTCACTTCAACTACGTTGTAATGACCTTCCAATGTGAAAATCTCTTCTTTGAAAGTTTTCTTTTTTGTGGTTACATTCCCTCCTAGTTAGCAACATGAAATTCATTTCATTAGTCTGGAATTAAAGCACTATCTTTTAGGCAAAGCATTATTTATTTCATTCCTTCCTTTCTACATTAGTTCTAGAATCGATATAAAAAGCCTAATTTTATAATTCTCTCGATTTTAAGAAGGTTAAATAATCGATGTGAAAAATTCAAAACAATTGATGTACAAATATCATTTTATACCTATAAATTCATGAGTTCAAACAGAATTAGATCCTTTCATCTTTCCACATTATAGTTACATAATTTTCAAAAATTAATTTAACTTAAGTAAAAATAAAAATCTTTTAGTTTATTTCTTTGGCTTACATCTTCATTCTCTTATGCTTGTAATTAGGACAAATAAATTTAATAAAAAAAATTTGCATAATTTTTATTTCTATCAGTATTTAAATATTTTAATTAAAATTTTAGAAATTTTCTTTTCTCTTTTAAACTTTTGAATTATTCATGCTAATTTATTGTTCAATTATTTGGCATTACTAGTTTTCTTCCATCAACTTTTAATTTGTTATATTTTACATATTGGCTGCTCTCATACTAAAAACACAGTAAAATATTTACTTCACACAATATCATACTCAACTGAAAAGGAACTAATAGTGTTATTATTAACAATCTAATAACATAAAAAATAAATGGAGAAATCATTAAAAAAATTAACATATAGTTATAGTCATTTTTAATGATAATTGCTACATTATAAATATAAATATTTTATGATAGATATCAAGTTTTGTTACTAATTATTTTAATTACAATTATTATAAAATAGGTGTAATTATCCTATGCTACATACACAAGAGAAACTATAAGTATAGTTATTATATACTTACATAGGTTGAATTATATTCTAATTATTTTAACGATAATTATTAAAATATAGGTATAGGTACTTTATATGTATACACAAAAATAAATCATATATATAAGTATCATATACACGTAATTGTGAATTATTTTATTAACAAATTGTTAAATTATAGATATATGTACCATATATCTACAAATACAAGATATATGTATCAAACACATGACAAATTTTGTTAATAATTATTTTATGTATAAATAATGTTAAAATATTTATTAAAATTATTATAAATTTAAATTTATTTTTATAATTTAAACTTAAATATTTTTAATAAATATAACCAAATAAATAAAATATAATAATTTTAAAATTATTTTATAAAATAAGTAAAATTAGTTTGATAATTTTTTTAAAAAAAATATTTTTTAAATAATTTCATATCCAAATTAAGAAAATAAATTGTAAAAATTATAATACCAAATCTTTATTAATATAATATAAAAATTTAAATTTAAAAATCAAATCTAAATTAAGATAAAATAATAAATTTTTTAATTTATCTAAAAAATATTTTAAAATTATTATAATATATCAATATTTAAAATTAAAATAAATTAATAATTGATATTAATTCAATGATAACTATCAAAATAAAATAAAAAACAGTAGTTTGAAACTAATCAAATTCTACTCTGCTCACATTCTTCTTTCAAAATAATAATAATAATAATAATAATAAAAATGTCAAAGAACTAATGGAAAAATAAATTAAAGAAGTTCTATTCTATTCCACATTTTGTTTGGAAGATTCCTTCATCCCTGATTTCCCCATGGTTGCGACTTTAATTCAAAGTTAACCCAAAAGTGTGACTTGTAAGATGTTTGGGTCTCGGTTCCTGTTGAGGAGACTTCGTTGCACCGAGAATGAGCAATTGAAATACAAGCACAAGGGATGAGCTAATAAAGTGAAGAATTCATCGAAAATGATTAGACTTCAAACCGTTCAGCATCGCACCATTTCCATCAGCGTAACCTAGAATCGCTTCACTTCAAGTTTTCTTTGTGTTCGAGGTTGTGATTTGCAGGTTTAAGTTTATCTCTTGAAATTTTAATTACTTACATGATCAATTAGTTTATTTTTGTTCCTTCATTGAGTGGATTCATGTTTCTTTTTAAGTTCTCTTCTCTATTTTATCTTGTTCATTTTCTATTATAATGCTCATTTGGAAACTAAGGATATAGTTTTACGAGTTAGTTTTCTTGGATAAGGGTAGTTTTGGCCAAGTTTATGTTGGTAGAAGAGTGAGTGCTAATTGGTTGATTTATTTTGGTCTTTACTATTCCAAACCATCGAGACTTTCATGGCACCAAGATTACCATTGCAGTTGTACTTACAATGTACTAAGGTACTGGAACATATTTGGTTGTTAGCACTTCGAAACAATATTTCCTAACTATATTTGCTGATCTTCATATTTCTTTTCATCCATCAAGGCTGCAAATGACTGTAATTTGGAACCAGATGCATATGAAATTTTCAGCCAAACTTATATTCTATATGAAGAAGAAATTTCATCAGAAAGTTATTAAAAAGGGAAAGGCAGGCTCAAGGTCTGGAAATGATGGTATCTCACAAAGGTTTGGTAAGCCATTGGTCAATTTAGATCTTTGGAAAGTTCTTTTTCTCCTCGGTTTTCTTTTAATTCCATTTTTTTACAAAAATTTCATCAACAATGCCGAAAGTGGTTAAGAGGGATCATCAAATGCTGGTGATGAGAATACTAACCAACTAGTATATTACTCTTTAGCATCCGTACTTATGCTCTCAATAGCTTATAGTAATTTACGAAAGATTAATATCCCTCCTGAAATCTACTTGGCTCGTTCATATTTTACCCGTGGCTTTTTCTGTTACATAAGTTTTTTGTAAAAGTCTCAATTGAGCTGGTTTAATTGAAAGCATGCTGATCTTTGATCCTTCCTTTTTCCTGCAATCTCGTAAGTTTTATTTCGTTGTAGGAATCAGCTACAAACATGAAGGGGAGTTTTGACCAAATTCTTGTTGATGGTATACTGCAACCTTCTTTAAGATTATCTTTCTTGTACATGGTTACTCAAACAATTTTGTGTTTGTGCCAACCTTTTCGAAAGATAATACATGGAAAAATTTTGTTGGTACCATTTCTCAATCTTCAGTACCTGGAAAGTCTGTTGTGGCAATGTCTGTTATGTTGCAAATTTGTATTCTCTTAGTTCCTTTTTTTTATGAGGCAAAACTTTTTTCTTTTTCCTTCTCTATTCCTTTTTTAGGATGAAACATGAGCTGAAAAGACAGAAGAGAAAACAGTAAAATAGAGAGTCAGCTAGGAGGTCAAGACTATGCAAGCAGATACACTGAAAATTCTACTACATATTCCCTTGTTTAAGTGCCAGACTAAGCCATGTGTCTTGGTGGAATGCCCAATTGTTCGATATTTAGAAGCTGGAAAGCTATCTTGTTTTCCTATGTTCACTGCTATTATTTTACAACATTTGATTGCGTTCAGCATTTTTTGTTCCCATCAGGAAGAATGTGAAGAGTTAAAAAAGGATGGAGTCACTGGAAAGTGAGAATCGAACTCTTAAAGAAGAGCTTCAGAGAGCGTCTAAAGAATGCAAGAAACTTACATATGAAATAATTCTATCAAAGTAATTTGCCTGACCCAGACCATTCTGTTTTTAGAAGAGTTAGTGATTAATTACACAATGCAAAGTCCAGTTTGTCTTATTACAAACTCAAATTGTATCGTCTGACAAATACTGTTGTCTACAGGAGGAGTTAGAACAATTGTGTGGGCCAGAAGCAGTTGCTAAGCTTGAATAATTCAGCTTCTTATTATCATGCCAAAGAAAATTGATCAACTCCTGGAAGAGACAAATTTGCAGCTGGAATGTTATCAAATGGCCAAATTGATCAACACTACGATTGGGCAGATTTTTTATGAGGGTCCTAAGAGTGTTGAAAATTACAACATCCTTCATTTTAGTGTTTACAATTGCAATGAATAAACAATTTTAGGATGATTGAACACTATTATCTAGACTTTATTTTCTCAACTGATGTTAAGATGCTGCTTTAATTTTTGAGCACCTTGTAAGAGGTAACTAATCATCGCATGTTTATTCTACTAATATATTTGAGCTGATTAAATATGCAGGGATTTCTGAAAGAAGCTAGTCGTTGTTAACTCGTTACGCACTGCGAGTGTTGAGATTTGAGAAATGAGAATCGTTGTGGCTGTGAGGTTGGTTTTTACTTTTCATTTGGGTATATGTCAGTTTTATTACCTAGTTTTACTTGTCAAATTCTCTTCTAGTTCTCATGTTTGAAATGCAAAAACAATTGAACCAAAATTTAATGAATTCTAAAAATTTCCCATTGGTATAAACATATTAATAGGAGGAGTATTGGTACAGGGAAATAATGCACGTGATGTGGAAGTCCCAGAAGTTCAAGGCCATATACTTACTGGCTATACTGTATATGCTAACACTGACACTAAAATCGGGAGCAGAGATGTATTGAACATTTGGAGACATGCTTCTAAGTCACCCCAATGCTTTTACTCTCCTCCCAAGATCATCCTTCGAAGACATGGTTGTCATTTTAATGCTTATTCACCAGGCAAGCTTAATTATATTCATATTCATTTAATTTGTACATGCATATTATAATAAGATTAATTAATACATTAATGTATTTGTCATGGAATTGAATGATGGGAATTAATGCAGTTTATAACGTTTGGGTTTGCATGGACACCATTATACTTTGTGTGGGAGAATATTAATTTAAAATATAAAAGGATGAAATCATAAATGCTATTCATTTAAAAATTTAATAATAAATAAAATTACATTAATTTTTAGTTTATATTATAATTGTTTTAATATATTTTCAATTTTCACTATAAAATTAAAACTAACCAAAAATTCTTTATAATTAGTTTTTTTTCTTAATTTTTTAATATATGAAACCGGTTTTATATGGTAAAATTTCTGTCCTCCTCGACCATGAGCAATTGGAGGACCCTAGACTATGTCATTTGAGACATGTAATTAAAATGAAATTAACTAAAGTTTACCAAGAGTATAATTGAGTTTTTCATACCAAGACCTTGGACTTATTTAAGCCTATGTAAGAGCATGTAAAATTTGCAAACCAATTGATTATTGTTTCCAGGAAAGAATAACAATAAACTAAATTTCGTATTCGTGCCATATACGGATTTATAAACTTTTTTAATAATTTAGAATATATAAATAATAATATTAGCAACTATTTTCAAGTGTCTTTAGATTTGTTTTCATTTATTCTTGGATTATATAAAAACTTCTTTAATATTTATGCCAATATATCATAAATAATAAGGTAAAAATATTTTATAATTTTATATTTTTATATTTTTTCTTTCTCTGTTTATTCTTCCATTGGCTCACACAATTGAGCATGAAGAGGAAAATTATTTGTTTCCTATTTCATATTTTCTTTCATTAACTATTTATAACTTATTTCTTTCTGGATAAATTAAACAAATACTTTTTACTTTCTGTTTATGTATTAACACTTCTTTAAGTTTATTATTATGTATCTGTTGATATTTTGATCTCTAAAACATTTTGTGGAGATTATTAAGCTTGAAAACATGGGCTGTTGTAGGGATGACATATTTAGATAGTTTATTCAGCTATTCAAATATTTGGTAATGTTTCATAACTTTTTTTTATGTTATTTATACCTTTAATTTCTTTTAATATGGTTGTCAAAATCTTATACAGCTGTTAAAATTATTAACTTAGGAAAATATCTAAAAAGAGAAAATAAATTGTGATTCTATTCTATAAGATATATTAAAGGTCATGGCAAGAAATCTAATGATGGAGGATAAGGATAATTAATATATGTGAATGATGCATGTTTAGATTTTTTTTGTCTCTACATTTTTTAATAGAATCTTCTTCTTCTACTTCTTTTTTTTAATTATGATTGTATCAATATTGTTTTTATTATATGTAAGTGTTTGCTTAAGAAACTATTGATTGGCTGCTTGTATGTTAATGACTTTTGTGCAAATTAGTTTCTTATATGAATTCCTATATTCTTAAAGAAATGCAATTATGATGTAAAAAATAACAAATTAGAAAATCATAATTTTGATTATAATTTTTTATTGTTCAAAATATTTTTTTTATAATTTAAAAAATTGAATGTTAAAACAATTAGAAAGTTTATGATATATTGATAGTTAAAATTTTCAAAAAATTAACATTTAGAGGTGTACTGTAAATTGATTTTTTCCTAACATAAAAAATTGTTAGTTTAATTTTTATCTACGAACATATAAAATAATAAGTAAAAGTATGTATAAATTTTTACCTATAAACATAAGATCGTAAGTAAAAGTGCACATAAACTTTTATCCCTGCATACAAAAATTGTAGATAAAAATATTTATAAATTTTTATCATTACATAAAATTGTAAGTAAAAATGATAAAATAAATTATTCATAACCTTTATCAATAATCACATCAAGTTGTAGGTAAAAATATAAAACAATAACTATTACTTATAGTAATTCCTAAATTTTTATGATCATTCATCTTATATAATGGATGAAAAATGCAGTTATAATTCATGTAAAATTAATATATAACTACAAATTTTAACTTTCACTGATAGATCTTGTTAATCACTATAGGTGAAATTTATTATAATAAGTAAATACTTAAAAAACTCATTATAGATGCATAAACTTACCTTATTCCCTATTTTTCTATCCTAGATCTATCAACAATAGAAGCCTATTTTGCACAATAAATAGCTGTTTCAATATCTTGGACACAACGAATACTGACGGTGTGAATTACTCTAATAAAACCAAAAATCATCCAAGAAAACAAATACGGACAATAAAAATAAAATTCTAGCATATTGATATCATATGAAGACTATGAAATTTCACAATATTTCTACAGTTATGTACTGCTGCATACAAAAATTCCACGTCTAGGACAAAAGTTTACTTCCTATGAATAACTACAATTATGTGATAACTAAATAAAATATTTTAATAAATATCTACCACTCTGCTGGAATGGTGGATGAATTCCACATTAGCAAAACACACTAAAAAGAAAAACCCGAAGAACCACGGTAAGATATAAAATATAAAAGTTAAATTTAATGATATAAAAAATTTCATGCAGAGAAGTTTATTAACTTCAATTTATGGTGCCAAACCAAAATAGAACGTGATGGAGCAGAGCATGCAATTAAGGAGGCTTATAAAACATGCATATTAAGGAGAGGAAATAATCAGAAAACATCGCATTATAGTTTTTGTTAGCTTATTCCACTATAATAAAATTAAAGAATTAAATATATCATTTATCATTTTTATTAATTAGTTAAAAATTAAATGTATAAATACTATTTAAATTCCTTACATTAAGAAAATTCTACCCGAAAAAATTACAATATAACTTTTTTAAGATATTAAATGCTTGTATATTTTTAAAATTCTTTAACGACACACGTGAACAAAGTCTTTTCTTTATCGGGATTCTGCTAATGGTTGTTTCAACAACAGTGTTTAATAAATTATGAACTAAGTTTTTCGTATATTGAACAGATATGTTTAATTTTAAATAAATTTTTTAAGAAAAAGATAAAGAGAATAATAAATATTTTTAATCAAAATGCATCATGATTATTAATATGATGTATTGAAATTTAAAAATTATTTTAATTTAAAATTAATTTGTATTGTAATAATTTTAAAATTTATTTTATATAAAAATGAAAAATATCACTAATTTAATATATTATATTGGAATATAAAATTAAAATAAAATAAATTTAAAATAAAATTTAAATTTTTTTATTGAAAATAAATAAATTATATGTAAATAAAATTAAATATTTAAATTAAAAAAATTCATTTAACTTAATAAAAATTGAATAATTATTTAAAAACATTTATTTAAGAGTAAGGAGTTAAATTATAACTAGGATTAATCAATTGGATAAATAAAACGTTTTTATTGATAACAATAGTAAAATTGCAATAGAAATCAAGGTAAGGTACATTAATAACAGCCGTCTTAAAGAAAAAATATATCTTTCACCCACTTAAATTTTAGTCTTTTTAAAAATATGTATCTTAAACTTTAATTTTATTTGAATTTATTATTAAATTTTATCTTATTTTAATTAAATAACCTCAATTTTAATTTTATGTTAATTGATATTAAATTTTATTAATTTTATAAATAAATATTTTAATTTTTATTTTGTTTGAATTATTTATTAAATTTTACGTTTTATTCACAAATATTTATTTTTAAATTTAAATTTAATTTAATTTAAATTACTAATAGAAAAATTAAATAATTTACCTCAAAACATAACAAAAGATTTTAATTAAAAGGAACAAATGATGAAAAAGATAATAATAGAAAATATTCAATATATATATATGATTTTTTATTTATTGATTGATTTTGTTTTTTAAAACTATCATATCATATATTATATACTATTTTTATTTTTATCATTACTATAATATTGTATATACTTTTTTTTATTGATTTGTATTTTCTTCTAAATACAAATTTTTATTATATTTTAATGTTTATAAAAGTGAATAATAATTATAAAAAATATTAAATAAACTATTACAAAAACGTATAAAGCTTAAAAATTAATTAAAATGAAATTAACATTCATAATGTTTAATTGTAAAATAAATAAAGTATAAAAATTAATTAAAATAAAATTAAAGATTAAGATGTGAATTTGTAAATAAAGTAAATTTTAATGGAATCAACTATTCTTTTTTTTCCTAAAAATTCACTTTTTTAATTCTTTAATACACTAGTTTGTATTGTTTTTTAAAATTTTTAGAACATAATGGACTATGTCTCTGATCGAGAATTTCTTCTTAATATTAAAGGAAAATTTTTAAAAATAAAATAAAAAGTTAGAAGACAACAAAAAATCACTTTTTTTTTTCTTATGCCTTTGGAAAATGATATACTATGTCTCTAATTGAGAATTTCTTATTAACACATGGAAATTTTGAAAAACAAAATAAAATAAAAAATTAGAAGACATATGATATGTTTTGTTGCATGTGAATGTTATTTCCAAGATTGAGAAGAATATTGCAGTATGGTAGAGGCATGAGGCACGCATGGTTGAGACTGCACCTGTAAAGCTGCAACGTGTTCGCCACCAACCACCTATTTTCAGTCTGAATCTGGAAAAAAATTTCAAAGCTTCACCCATTCTTTATCCCATCTAGCCCTACTTTAGGTTTTCTTTTCTTCTTAATTTTTTTAACTTTCTTTCTATTTTAGAATTACCTGATCGTCTTTCGAAATTTATAATATTTTATTTGATAACGTTCCGTCATTCCAGTTATTTTTTAAGTATGAAAAATGGCATATTAATATCTTACTTTTATTATATACCAATATTTATGATTTTTTTAAAAATTCTTTTATGTAAACGTATCTTTTTTAAAGGAGATATGTATACTACTAATTATGTAAATTAACTCGTTAAAGGTTGATTCAATTTGATCAGAGATCACATATTTAAATTTTGGATATGTATATTAAAAATTTAGAAAAAAAAAATTACCATTCACAATAATTTTAGTCACTTTAAGTAAAATTATCTTTATAAAAAATACATGTGATTTAAATGAAGAAAAGAAGAAGATATTTACGAATTTTGAAAACAAAATAAATAAATAAAATATATAACAAAACAGAAATTAAAAATAGTATTAATTAAAAAAAAAGTTGAAAGGGAATTGGCTAATCAGTCTTGTTTTTTTACAAAAGTAACTGAGCTACTTCTACGTTGTTGGATTGTATTCGACTTAACCAAAAATCAAATTAACAGTTTGATTATACATTTACATAAAATTATATTATAATAGGATTTAATTTTAGACTTTTATAATTTTCACTTCCTTTTTTTAGTAATTGCATGAATATAAATTGAAAATAAAAGTAAAATAAAAAAAAATAAAAATGAGGACAGGAAGGAAAAGTAAAAGTGAAAGTAGAGGAAGTAGAAGTAAGAAAATTTTGAAGGTTCCAAATAAATGATGTTTCTTTGCCTTTTAATAAACTTATTGTGACTTGAATTCCCACCAAAATATATGTTGCAACTACTTGTTGAATATCGCAACCGACAGTCACTGTTGATGAGACAAGAAAACTCTCACCATTCAGCAATATCCTCTACCTAGATCTCTTGATATTCAACCAATAATGATCTTATGAATCATAATTAACATGCTGCTTCAGTTAATAAGTCCTATGTTTTTTTCTCTCTACCACTATCCAATGATTTGCGCTGTCATAATAATACCCGCATAGTAACGATACCTATACATTTAAAAATATTAATATTTATTTAATATCTTTTATCTTTTTATATTACTCTTGAAAACTTAAGAACACAATCATATGGATACGTAAAATACAGAGTTTTCAATCTAGCAAGAAAAGGAGAAAAAAATGGACACTCAGTTTCAAGTAAGTAAATAGAATTTGATACTCGATATCATAGATCCTTGTAGAATTACGTTGAAAGCCTTATCATATCACGATGAGGAAGTGCAGAAGAATTTCTTTTATCTGATAAAAAATATAATTAATGTTGTTAATTTTTAAAAAAATTATTTACTTTTTTAATTTACTCTTTATATATAAACTATACTTTTTATCTTTCTTTATTTATTACAAAAAATAAATATAAGGATATATGAAAAAAATAATTAATATTTTTTTAAAACTAAAATTCACAATAAATAAAAACAAAATTTTTACTTTTTGTCTAGATAGATAAAAAGGAATAGATGAAATATATTATATAATTCATAATTTTTGAAGATAAAACTTAGACTATATACTTTTCTTTTTATTTATATTTTATTATATATTATTTACCATATTCTATATTCCTCTATTTTTCTGTTTTTTAATTATATATCATTTATCATATCCTATAATTTTTCTCCTTTTCTCTTTTATGATTGTTTATTTTATTGTACAATTTTATAGTATACTTATAGTTTCTTTAACATTAATCACTTTTTTCTTTTGTTTTTCTTTCGCTTATAAGATATCTACATCCTTGAATGTCTTCTAATTTTAATCCATACCTAAAGTAAACTGTCACTCGATAATTTTAATCCATGCTTTACTTTTTTGGTCAATAAGATGGTTGCTTATGCACTTTTAAAACCACTTTAAGTTGTACTTTCAGGTTTTTGTGTGATTAATATGGTGTCCAATTACATTCACATTATCTTGAGGCTTGTCTTTCGATTTTAAAATCTATGAATGCCTTATTTTTTTCAAACAAGAAAAGTGCATTTATGCTCTGGTGGAATGAAGAATAAAATGGGAAAATAGAAATAAAAAATAGAATAAAATTACTTTTTAGATAAATAAAAATAAAAATAAAATATCTTATATATAGATGAGTGAAAGAGAATGTGAAAAAATAAATTGATAAATTTTTATACTAATTAAAAATTTTAATTTAATTTAAAAAGTTCTAGTTTTTTATTATATTTTTTAATATTATAACATTTATTTTTAAGTTTTGAAAAATTAATTTAATGATTTAAACACTTATAAACCCCAAAAAAAAAAAATCAAATAACCCTCCCCCACCCCGTTTCACAGCCATTGAGAGGAAATCAATTTTCGAATGGAACTCATAAAAATATTTTTTTCCATCTATAATTAATCTTCATTCAAATAATGGAAAATTTTTTTCTCCCTCATGTTTTTTCTTTCTATGAGTAAAGGGTCAAATTAATCCTTAACTTAGTTATGATCTTACAAATTGGTCCCTAACTTAAAAAAAGTCATCATTTAGTCCTTAACTCTTTCTTCCGTCATGCAAATTAGTCCCTCCGTCAACTTTGGCCTGACGACGTGCTGAATTGGAACGTTAAATGTTGAGGTGGGTCGTTAAATGCCACCTAAAAGGCCACGTAAGTTAATGGAACGACGTCGTTTTAAATGCTACCTAAAGGACCACGTAAGTTAATGAAACGACGTCGTTTTATTGGGTAACTTAGTAAATAACAGCATTGGAGGGAAAATTGTGTATTGTTAACGTTAACGACACGACAAATGCTTCTTCAATTGAAAACAAAGGAAACCAACTGAACTTCCTTAACAAGACAACTGTTCTAGGGCTAAATTGCTGGAAGCATTAATCTGGAACGTTTGCAGAAAAATGGACAACCAGGTTGGACTACAAAAATTTTTCAAATATTTTGAATTTGTTGGGATGGTTTAGGGTTTACATTGATAGACTTTGTTGGATATGCTTTTTTGTGATCCCTTAACGTTCCAACTCAGCACGTCGTCAGACCAAAGTTGACGGATGGACTAATTTGCATGACGGAAGAAAGAGTTAAGGGTTTACATTGATAGACTTTGTTGGATATGCTTTTTTGTGATCCCTTAACGTTCCAACTCAGCACGTCGTCAGACCAAAGTTGACGGAGGGACTAATTTGCATGACGGAAGAAAGAGTTAAGGACTAAATGATGATTTTTTTAAGTTAGGAACCAATTTGCAATGTCATAACTAAGTTGAGGACTAATTTGACCCTTTACTCTTCTTTCTATTTATCTAATTCTATCAAAACCAACATAATATCATAGTTCTAAACGAGTCCATTTGCACACAATTACGAGTAAAACGTTAATTAAGTCTATAAAATTAATAATATTGATAAAATTTATCCTTAGCTAGCATATACAAAAGAAAGTTAACTAATTAATTTTTGAAAAAAATAATAAAATTAATATTTATATTTTATCATAGATAACATAGTGATTTTATATTTTCAAAACTAATATATTCATTGCCAGATTTATTGAAAAAGTATTTGAAATTTATATATATTTATTTATCGAAGTGCTTCAACTGAAAACCAAATTTCTTTCAAAGTGAGCTAGTCTTAAATAAGTAAGGGATTATCTATTATTAAATTTCAGAGAGTTAAATTAGATTGTGAATATCATATTACATACAAGCTCACTTTTGAGGAGTGTTATCCACCTCAATGACATGTACGAGGAAACTTATTGCAGGTGACAGTTACATAGCAACCGATAGATAATAATTGATGGTAACGAATTTCAACAAACGAAAGATAAAAACGATTAAAAAGATGGAAGGTTGTACATGATAAATACATGAATAATGCGTGAAAATATTCTATAGAAAGAAATCCTCAAACAACGACAAAGAAGGAAACTTGATCAATGAGATTTACTAATGCCATAGTTTCACGGAACGTGTTGCCACAGTACCCATGCTTTGTTAATCCCAAATGGCCAAATCAGGAAGAAGCAGAACAATTGTGCAAAGAAAAAGAAAGGAGTCGGAGGTTGAGCATTTTTTGTGATGATTTTAGGTTCTGTCACAGTGTCACATACTTTCACTCAAGATTCTAGAAATCTCTATGACCAAAAATCTAAATTGGAGTTTTTAATTTCATTCTGGGTTCTGATTTCCTTGAAGCTAATGGTGATGCTTAAATATGCACTTTGTAATCTGAGTTTTGCTCTGATTTTGTTGTATTTAAGTAACGCAGAAGAAATATGCATTGTGTAAAGAGAAGATGAGTGAGAGTGTTATTCTTACACGGTTGGTGAAGTTTGGTGACACTGACAGCAGCAACTTTCTTCATCTTAAGTTTCCATCCTTGGCATCGCTTCAGGTCTAAACTTCACCATGTGACCCCAACATGTTAGTTTTGGTTCTGCACCATTGCATACTGTCTAAACATTCAAATGTGACATCACATACCAGAGCTTCAAACAGCACACAACACCATACTGTGGTATTTAATTGCTGCCATGTCAGTTCCGTCACCGTCACCGTCACCGTCACCGTCCCCGTCGCCGGACGCGCCACCACCTTCGACCACCACTCCGCCACCTCAGGTTTCCTCCCCTGCACCGGACACTTCAATTTCACCAGCACGACCATCTCAGTCCCCTCCTCCGGTTACTCCACCGGCTCCACCGCCTCTGGTGTCACCTTCAACTCTTGTACCACCATCGCTGCCACCACAAATGTCACCACCGGCATCTGCGCCGCCTCCGGAGAATTCACCCTCTGCCGTGCCTCCTGTGAAGGCTTATTCTCCTCCTACTAGGATAAGTCCTTTTGGTTCTTCTCATTCTACTCCATCACCTCCTTTTGGATTGGCTCCACCACCTCCTTCAACACAAAATTCTGGTCCTGCGAGGAACGGTGGTGCAGTGACTGTTGCTGTAGTCACTGCAATTGTATTGTTTAGCTTCATCAGCATTGCTATCTTGTGCCTGAGGAGACAAAGGAAAAGAGTTTCTGTGCCATCACCTCTTGCCTCTTCACCTGAATCAGGTAAAACCTCTATGCACTGCCATTATTGTTTCTTCAATAAATCCCCAAATTTCTCCATCGGGAATTTCACGGAAGACGCATCAACAGTTAGGATTGCAAAAATTTCACCCTAGTCCTTAAGAATCACAAATGTTAATTTTAAGGGATCAACGTGAAATTTTTGCATTATCCATTTTTGTTAACTTCAATACTAAAAGTCGATTTTGAGAATTTCCAAGGGGTAAATTTTTGTTGCACAAATAAGTATTTATTTATATTAAAAATACAATGAATATATGTTTTTAATTTTTTTAAAAAATATTGAGTACTTAATAAATTTTATATTTTGGGTTGGAAGTATAAGTTATTTATATAAGTAATTCGCTCTTAAGTTATTTTTATTATATCTTTTTTTTTAAAATATAAAAAGCGACAGGTTTGAACTATTTTTATTTCTACCTTTTTACCTTTTTACCATTATATTAAATATAGTAGTTTCTTTTTTCCAACTATTTGACATATGGAAATTCATAAAAAAATATATTTAAGTAACTCTTTTTAAATTGGTACATTGTAGATATTCTAATAAGACTTTTCTCTCATAACTTACGGTGCATGAATATAAATTACAATCATTTTCGGGATGCCCTGTATCAAGACTTTGAGATTATCTAAATTTCTAAAACAAAATCTATTGCAAATTTGAAGCCACTCAAAGAATTCAAGTTTGTAACATTGTCTCCAGATTTGTCATTTATCAAGACACATTCTTCAGCTCCTCTTATACAACAAAGAGGTTCTGGCGGTAACGCAGCATCAGCAGTGGGGAACTCAAAATCATTGTTTGCATATGAAGAACTAATGAAAGCCACAAATAACTTTTGGGCTGAAAATCTGTTGGGTGAGGGTGGGTTTGGTTGTGTGTATAGAGGGTTGCTTCCAGATGGGAGAGAGGTGGCAGTGAAACAGCTGAAAATTGAAGGAAGTGAGGGAGAGAGAGAGTTCAAAGCTGAAGTGGAAATTATTAGTCGCATACATCATCGTCATTTGGTTTCTTTGGTGGGATACTGCATTTCTGATAACAGGAAACTGCTTGTCTATGACTATGTCCCCAACAATACCCTTTATTTTCATCTTCATGGTAAAGCTACTTCACAGTGTTTCATGATATTTTTATTCAAATTGATTTGTGCTAACTGAAAGTGAAATTTGCAGGGGAAGGTAGGCCATTGCTGAATTGGGCAAACCGTGTGAAAATCGCTGCTGGTGCAGCTAGAGGAATTGCTTATCTTCATGAAGACTGTAATTACTGATTGTTATTGCATTGTTGTTGTTTGCACATAAGTGTCTGTCAGTTCCGTTTTCTTTAAGAAACTTGAGCTTATTAAGTTGGCTTAAAAAAGTAATTGTTAATTTGATAAAATATGTATTTAGTTGATCTTAAATTCTGAAATTTTGATTTTAATTCTGCATTTTTAAAACTATATGTTTTGATTTTTGATTTTTGATTTTTGATTTTTTAAAATATACTACTTTTAAAAATGAGAGATCAAAATTCATCAGTTTGAAAATGAGAGAATAAAATTAAAATTTTAGAATATTAAAGAATTTTTTTTTATCATTGCTAAATTTTCATACATGTGGATGAGTGATGGGTTCTACAATGAAAAACATTCCGATTGGAAACAGTGAGTGGAGTTAGAGAATTCAAAAGATAGAAAATCTGATTTTATTTTAGTGTGGATAACATGAATTCATAACTTGGTGATTGGCCTTCATGCTTATACTGATCCACTTTTTCTGCCAAAAATAACCCAAGTCTACTTTATTTTATCATATACTATCGTTATTTCTGCTATTGAATATTACGTTTTGCACCTAGGCAATCCTCGGATTATTCACAGGGATATCAAGTCATCAAACATTCTTTTAGACTACAACTTTGAAGCTCGAGTATGTGCTAATTATACTACTACTACTACTACTAATTCTAATTTTTATGTTTTCTGTTCCATTGATATTCTAATTAAGCTTATTGTTCATATTTTTCATTTTATAGGTATCAGATTTTGGACTGGCCAAATTAGCTCTTGATGCAAATACACATATAACCACACGTGTCATGGGAACTTTTGGGTGGGTAACGTCTCTATCATTTTCTCTTTTCCCTTCACTCCCTGGTTACAATTTGGTGGCTCATTTCTTAACTATTGCTCAAACAGTACATTTTTCTTAGCAAGAAAAGATGCTAACAATGATTGGTTTTTCCCTTCTTAAAGATATGTTGCACCTGAATATGTATCAAGTGGTAAATTGACTGAGAAATCAGATGTATATTCTTTTGGAGTCGTGCTTTTGGAGCTAATTACTGGAAGGAAGCCAGTGGATATAACTCAACCAGCCGGAGAAGAGAGTCTAGTTGAATGGGTAAATATAGATGCCAATTTATTGTGATCACTCTTTAGCTACTACAGCAATATTTAACTAATCTGGTACTTAGTAGTTGGGATCAACATTTTACTTTATATCTGTGCTATTTTTTCTTTATGGAAATTTCTACTTGTAGACAAAAAACATGACTGAACCTTCCAGTTCCACTATGGCCATAGTTAAATCCCGGCTTGTAAAGTGCATTAACATGTGGTATTAAGAGCTTTTAGTCTAATAGAATGCATATCTTTGCACCAAGAGGAAAGAGGCAACTGAATTCAACTTTGCAATTTAAATTTTACTTGTGGTAATGAAATTTGGTTGAGCAAGCAGAAAGTCTGAAAGGTTGGAAAACCAGATATAGGATTAGAGTACTTAAGCTTGGAAAATCAACATTTCCTCCCAAACCAATCTTGAATACTCTACAGAATTTCAGGCAAGCCATTGTGACTAAAGATGCTACCTTATTTTTCAGGCTCGGCCTTTGTTGAGTCATGCACTTGATAGTGAGAAATTTGAGAATTTGACAGATCCAAAGCTTGAAAAGAACTATGTTGAAGGTGAAATGTTTTGCATGATTGAGGTTGCTGCTGCTTGTGTGCGATATTCCTCTGTGAAAAGACCTCGCATGGGACAGGTAATGAAAGGGCAACAAAAGCCAAAAAGTTCTCTACAATATGTTAGTGTAACATACCAATTACTGAACATGTTTTTTCCCCTTGAATTATCGAGTTTCTCAGGTTGTTAGAGCTTTTGATAGTTTAGCAACTTCTGATCTATCAAATGGAATGAGAGTTGGGGATTCTGCACTTCAATCCGCAGAAATAAGATTATTTCGTATGATGGCATTTGGTAGTGAAGATTATAACTCAGACATTTTTAGCATGCTGGATTAGTTTGAATATGTGAGAGGCTACTGCTATATTGGAAGAGTTTATCTTGTCAATCAAAGCCAAGGTGTGGAATTATGTTGGTTTCAGATATTATGACTCTTCTAAGGTGCATATACACGTGAAATTGATTGCTTAAGCTTCCTTGATTCTTTGTAATAAACTCTTAATTCTTTTCACTTTCTTTTCTGTTCTTATGAAGCAGCTTTCATTTTTTGAAATTAGAATATTTGAAAAGAATGCTTTTGTTATTGGTCGAGATGAAAACAATGTTATACTGCGCAAACTGGGGTCACTAGTTGTAGTTGCATACAGCCTCTCTGCTTCCAAATCCAACCCAATGCAGACTTCAAACCCTCATGCATTAGGCCATTCAGCCTCTTGCTTTTATAGAAATTTGTTTGAAGTGAAATAAGGTTTAGTATCAGTTTCTTTTGAAATTGAATAAAAGTAATTTTAAACTATTGAACAATTTTAAAATATATAAAAGTTAATCTGAACATGTATTTTTTTAGAATATATATATTTTACATTAAAAAAAATGAGAATTGATTTTTCACTTTTAAATCAATCTTAATAGTTGAGTTTTTTATAAAAAAAATTTTTTTGCATAAAATTATTTTTTTACTCAGTTTGATGAAAGTAATAAATTTATTAATTCATTTTTTTCTTGCATCGTATAGATGTGTGGCCCATAGAATGACCTTTTTCAACGTATTCTCTTGAATTTTCAAGAAAAGCCAGAACGCATTTTTCTTGGGGATGATGGGGGAAGAACTCTATTGTTACATTGGCATCATACTGCACAGGTAAACGTTCGTCTTGAATTAAGAATTAATTACATTAAACATAAAAGTATTTGACAACATTATTGATTTGCTGTTGACCTGTTCAACCAGTAGTCATGGAACTACTTGGATTTTGATATATAAACATGAGGACATCACATGACATGTTAGAACGGTTGGGAATAAAATCAAGATCCAATTTATTGTGTTAATTTTTTTTATTATTATATTTATAATTTAATTATTTAATTGAATATAATAATATTTTAAATTAAATTTATAATATTTTTTTATTTGCTATATACAAGCTTTTTATTTATTCATTGAATAATGTAATACATTAAATCATTTTTAAATATATAAATTATCCCTAATTTTTCATATAATTATATAAATAAAAGGTGTTAAAGTCATATAAAGAATAGTATAAATTTTGGATAAAATATTGTTAAACTTTAAAAAATATAAATATAATTTATTCTAAATTAATATACAATTTTCTTATTTTTTAAAAATTGATCTTTCTTTTTCTTTTTCTCCTAAACTTAACTCACAAACATGTCTTCAGGGACAAGACTTCCTGTTAAAATGGTTCGTCTTTCTTTGTCAACAAATGGTTTATTTCTTGAATGTATAATATGTAGAGAATTTTTTTGTACCTCCTATTTATTAATTTTGCCAATTTGAATTTAGAATGTATAAATTTTAATTTTGAAAGAGATTTGCAAGCTATTTATGAAATTAAATTTTTAAAAGTGTTTAATTTATTTTAAAGTCAAATTTATTGAAATGATAAGAAAAGGGAAGGGGATGGGATTGGACTCCCTTAAAATGAAGAAATATACACTAGAGGTTATTTAGAAAGAAGAATTTTGATGGAGAAAAGAAGGACATAATTTTAATTTTAATTTTAAAATTTTATAATTTTAAAAAATAAGAAATATAAAATAATAAATTAATATAAATTTAATATATTATTTATTTATTATCATAACTAATACATAATTCTCTGAATATTAAAAAAGTTGTCCTTCCTTCTCTTTCCATCAAAAATTCTTTTCTCAAAAAACTTTTTAAAAATAAAATAGATTAATACCTTAGTTAAAAAATAATAATGATTGAGATTTTAAAATTTATCATACCATTAATTTTTATCATAATCTTAAACATATCTTAAACTTTAAAAGAGCCAAATCTAAGGCTTTATTTTTGGCATGCCCTTTTTTCTTTTTGCACCCCCTTCAATTTTTAAAATTTTTTTATTGCCATTTTATTCTTAACACATTTTCATCTCTTCCGCAAAAAAAAAAGTTCTTTTCTGCAAGTATTTATCTATTCCGCAAATTAATTTACGGAATGTATCAGTGTATTCCGTAAATTAATTTGCGGAATACAATTTTTTATTTTCTGTAAATTAACTTACGGAAGATTACAGTTTTATGTTCCGTAAACTAATTTGCGGAAACAAAAAAATTACATTCTGCAAATTAATTTACGGAATACACTAATGCATTCTGTAAATTAATTTACGAAAAGTGTTTAACGTTCCGCAAATTAGTTTGCGGAATATAAAGTCCGTTAGTCTTCTCCGATATTCCTCCTATGCTTCTTCGACGTTATTTTCTTAAGCGGAGGTGTTTTTATCTTTTACCTATAAGAGGATGCAAAAAGAAATTTTAGGAGTATAAAAAGCAATCTCAAATCTAAAATGTAGAGTTGCCAATAAAAAAACACTAATATGCATGTTAATGGAAGCTGCGCAGGACTTGGGCCTGGATATTGTAACTCAATCCAAAATAGAACTTTTTTTAAAGCATCCAAACGTGACAAACACTTTCTTTAACCCAGGAGCCAATGCTTGGGTGTATGTATTGCTTTTGGATCCCCGGATTTGCACTATGCAGGCTGCAGCGAAATTATATATGTAATTTTTATATTTTAAAATGAAAATTTTTGAAGTTTTTTTCTTTAATTTTAAAAGGTAAAAATTATATTTTGAAATTAAAATTTTAAAACATATTTTAAATTATTATTTTGAAAATTTAATTTTAGAATATAAAAGTATATTCTAAAAAAATTTAATTTTAGATATTTATCTAATGATAAAATTGAAAAAAAAAATTTTAAATGTGAATAGAAAAAACGGAGGGTTATAAAAAGTAATACCCCAGTGCTTGCTGCAGTTAAGAAATTCTTGGCTCTCTCATACCAAAACAGAAAAAAACAAAGAAAAAAAATAGAATTCTTGGCCTTCATATGAATGACCGTTTCAAACATGTATATGCCACATCATCTCAACAAAACTATCATGCATGTTCTCCGCCCATCATTGCAAATATAATAAATTAGATATATATTTTTAAATATGCTAAAAAATGTTAAGAAAGTGTTATGACCACTACTTGCGCGTATAAACAACTTCTCCTGCTACAGTTAGAGAATTATAAATAAATCAAGACATAATCATTAATTTAATATTAATTTTAGTGTAAAATTTTTATATTATCAATTGGTTAAAATTTATAATAAATATAATTTAAAATAATTATTATAAAAAAATTTATATCATCGGTATAATTCAATTAAATTCTATGATTATATATCCACTTGTAGTGAACAGGTAGCCTGCGGTTCCGGGGCTTTAATTCTCCATAACAGGAACAACTACCAATTGAGTAAAATATTATAATAATATTTATTTTAAAAGATTGAAGATATTGCAAGAAATATTTAATTTGATGAAATCAATATTCATAATTGAAGTGGTGCAATGGAATCTAGGTGCGCCCATAACCATCAAGTCCTTGAATAACAACTAGTCGGTCTCTCATTAAAAAAGATGGTGAAATTTCTTCAATTATTATATTATATATATATATATATATATTTATATATGGTTTTATTTTTCAATAAACTTAGAGAAACATAAAACTGGTTACACAATAATAATTCAAGGATACCTTCGTCATTTTCTCTGAATTCAATAGTTTATTCATTATTCTAATATACAAATGGTAATTTGTGACCACAGGAAGAATCTTCCACTATTTTAAAACTGATGCATTGCGCTGTTTGCGTCTTACATAAGGTAAAGTCTTGAGTTACATGCAAACATATTGCGGTGTAGAAAGGAAGAGGAAGCATTCTTCCATCAAAAGTGAAGTCCCACGCCAACACCTTGCAAATAAATCATGGCAATGTCAAGCATACACACCCAATCATTTATTGACACGTCATAGCTTGAAATGATTATAATCTTGAATTTTAACATTATATATATATATATATTATTTTATAAACGATAAGGGTTATTTAGAAGCTATAGTTTGCGTTTAGGTTTGAAGGAAATAATTGGAAGACACAAGTATCCATCACTATTGAGCAATATATCTTAGCTTTTCCTCATCAAATTATGTTCTTGCTTGGCCCTCACTAAGACCTGAACAGGGGAGAACGAACCTATTCTTTTAAACAGAGACATGCCTTCTTTTAATCATCTCCTTCAACACCATTTTTTTCTTCCTCTTTTTTCTTCTTCTTTTTCTCTTTCAGAATTATGGAAGATTGGAACACGCTTGGTGCTGATTGTGTTGTCATATCATGCTGCTGCCAGTGCTTGATGTTGCAGATTCTTGTATTTGTGTTGCTGAAGCTTCCCTGGAAACTGGTGAGGAAAACAAGAGAATATGCTAAGAAAAAGCTTCGTCAAAGGAAGATGCTGAGAGAAATGGGCTCTTATGAAGATGTGGTTGCAAGAATTGAAGCAGAGATGGCGGTGATAGATGATGCAGGAAACCATAGTGGTTGTTGTATGGATGAAGTTGAAAAGGTTATGGAGGAGTTTTATCAAAAGGGAGAGTTTGCATTTGGGAGCTTTTGGGGGAAGAAGGTGCCATGGGGTGTTCCTACAATTGTTAATGATCGTAATAATGATGTTAATTTTGTACCTTATCAAATAATTGATTTCGTTGGTTCCTTAAGCTATGCATAAACTTGTCACATATGCTTCTGTTTAGCTGCTCTCAGGATTCGTAGATTCGTTGCAACCAATACTATCTGCACTTTTCTCAATGCTTTTGTCTTACGATTAGCGTTATGAATCTCTTCTTCTTAAAACTATTTTTCATAGTTTCATAGCTTCTCTAGTAATCTATTGTTGTATTCGTACATATGAATAAAAACAAAAATATTCATTTTACATCCTACTTGTGATGTATTAAAATGAAAAAAAAAAAAGGTGAGACATATGATATGATAATATATGGTAGGTAGATGGAAAAAATAGAATATATTAAAATGAAAATATTATTGCTATGTATAATAATTAACATTAAAATAAAAATGAAAAAAGAAAAATTTATATCAAGAAAAAAAAAGATAATTTTGATTCTTGAAAGATTTAAAGTTAATCACATCCGGGGTTAAAAATAAAAATTTTCAGTTTCATTTTAAAAATGTGAAAGGAATTTAATTTAAATTTTTAACATTAATTTAGCCTAAGATAATTAAATCGATTGCTATTCTTTTCAAGGAACAAAATTGATGATTCTCATCTTTTGCAAATTAATATAATTAGTATATTTTTTTAAAGATTAAAATGGTGTTTCACTAAAAAAAAAAGCACACCACACCTGTAATAATGGTTTGTGCATGAGTGTATATATAATTTCATGGGTGAAAATAAATAAAAGATTTGGTGGGTTATTATTATGTTATATTATATTTTTTGTAATATTTAAAAAAATTTATAAAAATATTATTGATTAATTTTAATAATATTTTAAAAAATGTTGCATATGATTTATGTTGTAAAATATTATTAATAATATTTAAAAAATGTTATAAAAATATAAAAAAATATTATTTATTAATTCTAGTAACATTTTTAAAAAAATATTGTATCTAATATATGTTATAAAAAGTATAATATGTAATAGTGATAAAAAATAAAAATAAATATACATAGATTATTATATTTTATTTAATTGGCTAAAACTAAAATTAAATGAATGCATATAATTTTTTAAAATAATCATATGATTATTAAATAATTTTTAATTTTTATCATCTATGTATCATTATATGCAAATATATATTTTTCATAATCTTAAAATAAAAACCTTCTCATAATATATAATATATGTTAAGAAATGTCGGGTATTATTTTGTTTTTCCGTTTACAGTTGAAAAATATCAATGTCTTAAAAGCTACACAAGTTATAGAGATTTGCTTAATTATTTCTTAAATAGTTATTTTTTTATTAATTTAATTTTCATTGATTTTTAATTAAAATATTTAGATATATATTTTAAAATATGTTGATCCTTTTTTATATAAAAAATATAGATTTATTTTTTGAATAGAGGAATAGATTTTCTTTGATAAATATATTAAAAAATCAATACAGTGACATTCATAGGTATGATCATTGAAACACATGGTGGAAAACATATTAAAGAAGAAATGTCTATCATTCATATAGTAGCTTATTTAGGTCTATCTCAAATTCTAGATGTGAATGATTATGGGGTAAACTCACAAAGGTACCATAGTTACATAATATATAAATATAATAGTGAGTGAGATATTTTAGTCAAGTAAAATCTATTAAAAAGTAGTAATAAAATATCTTATAAATAAATATCACTAGTAAGCACATAAATCTAGTTCAAGGTAAAAATGAATGCAATAGGTGCATTTGGAGTATTCCAACATTCTCTCGTCAAATTTCTATGATGACAAACTTAAGATTAGGTTGAGATCTGATGTGTTTCATATCATATTAAATCTTGCTAATTTGAAATTGGCCATCCCTATAAGATGCAGATGTATGTGGCCCAAATTATTAATCTTTCATCAAATAATGAAGGGTGTCGGGATCCAATTTCCAATAAGAGTACATTCTAAGCATAACTAACATCATCAACATTTTCCAACATTTTCAAGGTTTCATTGAGGCGACTAAGTTTGACTAGAGTTGCCTGCCTACAAGGAAGAATTCTATGTAAGTGAAAAACTTAACCCTAGCTCATGCAACCCTTAGGCTTTAAAGTTTCTATGATCATTAACTCTTATCTACTTCCACCATAAGTTGATCCTTAGATTTCCTAACTCCCTTTCAAAGAAGGGCATGCAAATTATCCCCCACTAACGATTTCCAAAATAATATTTTTATGCATATGATGCATGTTTAACAACTACTATATATTTTATTTTTCTTCTCAACTAACGGTATTTCCTTCTTCTCAAAACATAGAATTCCTTTGTTCTCTTTCATTCAACATATATATGCTTACCTCAAAATCTCTTTAGATTTACATCTAAATTTGTAGAACATCAAACTAAGTTTCCAACCTCTAATCATTATTTCATTTCATTTATTCAAGACTCACTCATTAATAATTCAAGTTAACATTTTAAGATAATAAGATGTTATTTACCTTATTTAAGGAGTTTTGCGACTACGCCTAATTTCTTGTACAACTATGTTAATTTTGTATATTTAGAATTAGGTTGACCCTTTCAAGGATTTCTTAATTATCCAATGTTAACTTGCTTAGGTATTAAAGTCAAATCCTAATTTATGCTTCTTGACCTCTTATAATACTTTATAAAGAGATAATTTATCCTAAAATATCTTTAAGAGATGTTTAAGGAGGTATCAAAAGTATCTTGACTATGCATTATTGTTTGATCTACACAATATTATCTAGTTTGAACAGTATCATTGGTATAAACAATATCATTTGGTTCGAACAATATCATTTGATCTAAATAATAAAAATAATATTATCTGATGTGAAATAACATCATCTATCCAATAAAATTATTTACCATCTATCTAGTCAAAGCATATAATATGTTTATAGTAGAACTGTTTGTTCATTTTTTTACTAGAATAGTTTACCATCTACCTAGTAGAATAGTTTACCCTTACCTAATAAAACAGTCTACAAGTAGAAGAATTTACCATCTACCAGTAGAACAATATAGGTAATAGAATAGTTTGCCAATAAATCATAATTTACTATTTCTATGATAAGATAAATGCAAATCCAGTCTAGATCATTTCTATAAATTCAAAGATCATAGCATTTGAAAATAATTCCAAATTTTAAACAAAACACAACGTATTAGCAATTCAAGAAAATAAAAAGACAAAATCTAGAATCAAGGAAAAATTTGAGACTATTCCTAAATTTTATTTGAGTCTTCTCTCCGTTACTTGGAATAACGAATAATGAAGGTAGAAAATAAAGGTTGAGTTTCTCAATTTTAGCTTAAATTTTTCTCTTCAAAATTTCTCCAACTATGGTACAAAATAACTAGAATTATTGATAGAATAAAGCAATGATATGATAAGCTTGTCCAGGAATATGAAAATAAAAAAGAAAAAAAAAACAATCCAAAAAGAAAAAAGTGAAACTGTATTCCCAACATTTCAAAGAAAAATGAATTCTATCTATCCTTAATGCCATTTGGTAAATGGATTTAGTAAATGGACTCTAGCGGTACAAGTAACATAGAGGAAAATTGAGCAAAGTTGTGGCAGCTTGCGTGCGTCTTCTTATTTTAAAGAGAAAAAGACACGAATGTTACACAAATAACATATTTATCTCATATCAATTCCGTCAAGATCTCCATTCATAACCGTAAAGTCATCAAAATTCAGTTTTCATCACTCATAGCTTTACTCAATCATTATTTAACACCTCTTTAAGCTTGTTATTATAAAATTCCTAAATTATCAACCCTTAAATGCTAAGTTCAATGTTCTTTGTTTACTTCTATTTAACCTTAAAATAAAAGGTTCATATAGAAAACATAATGTTAACTGAAACAATTATTTTACTACTTGAATGACTTTTTAGATGTGAATTCTCCATAATTTTAGTTGTATTTTTGATTTTTGAACTTGTGTTCTAATAAAATATTAAAATTTTGATTATTTTATTATATTTTAAACTTATATTTTAACCTATATTATATCAAATTTTAAATTTTACTTATTTAATTAGATACTTATGAGACAATAATTGTTTTCATTTTTGAATTTAAAAGGTTTTAACTTCATAAATTATGTTAACTTATATTTTTAATTTTTTAAAAATATTTTTAAATACAAATTTTATAAGTTTTGATGTAGATCCATTCAACTAATAACTCATTAGTTAATGTGTAAGTAGTAATCAATTAACCAAGTATTATAATTGAGTTAATATCCCATCTAGATTTATAACATAAATAATATTTTTTATTATTTAAGTATTGTTGGATTTATGTAATGAATGTAAAGTTTTATTTCTATTAATCTTGCTGATGTTAAAAGTATTTATAAAATAATTTTAATGTCTAAGTTACTAAGGATGCGTACAAAATTTAAATTTAGAGTTAGAAAAAGTTATTATTTCCTTCATTTTAATAATGTGATAGAATATTTTTACAGATTTTATTTTATTGTAGTGATTCACAACCACACCTAATAATAAATTTTAGTTGATAATTAACATCATTGTTAACATAGTATATATAATGTTGAAATGTGACATTTTCATTAAAAATAACAGAATTTAATATGAAATAACTGAATTTGTTTAAAATAAATAAGATGGTAAATTTAAATTAACTTAAAATATTTATTTCACAACTTAAATCAAACTATATTAATAAAATAATATCAAAATTTTAAAATAATATATATATAGATCATTATAAAAAGTTTTGATAATTAGTCCCATAATAATTAATTGATAAAAATAATATTAATTAATTCATTAAATTAATTAAAAGGGATATACTTTTGAAAATTCAATATCAATTATAGGAATGTTAGAATGGAACTTATAAGAGATTATGAAAGCAATTTTCAACACCTATCTCATAAAAAGTAAATTAAAATTTTTAATGATAATAATATAATAAAATATAAAAAATGTTTTAAATTAAATTTAAAATACTTATAAAGCTACAAAATAGTAAAATTTTTTAGAAAAGTGCAATTGATGTTTAAAAGTCTACGATGAACCATTATTTTAACTCCCATGTTGACCAAAGTAAAAGGAAAAAAAAATTAGAAACAGAAATCTAAGAGAATAAAAATCAGCCTTGATTATTCATGCTTAAGAGATATATATATATATATATATATATATATATATATATATATATATTAATAGAAACTAACAACATTGAACATTATAAATGTTTAACTAATAGATTAATTATTTTTACCACCTAAAATCCATCTTAAACATAAGGTTGAAAGAATTAAATGTATCATCCATAATTTCTAATGATAAACTTCCTAAGTTACAAATTTTCTTTAGCAAAAAATAAAGTAAAGATAAGAACAAAATTAAGAGAAATTAGAGAATTTTTAACAAATGACGAAAATATTTTTACATTAGCATGACATAAATAAATGTGAATGTAACTCAAAATGAAAGTTAAAATACATTTCTAAAGATTTAGAATCCATCAATGATGGTTACAAAGTTACAAGGAAATATTAGAAATAAAGAGAAAATGAAAACATCATAAAAAATGCCCAAAACGCTCTTAGATTTTTGTCTCATATAAAGGTTAATTTTTTTCTCGAAAAATAGTAAATGACATAAGAATAATTAAGAAACTAATCAATAAGTGTTAGAAACATTGAGAAAATAGTTTGGGAACTTTTTGAAAATACACTTGTAAGGCCATGAGGGCAAGAAAATACAAGGCACAGCCCGAAACTTGAAGATTATCCATGTGCACAAATTTAATTCGTGTTAAATGAGTGGATGACTCATCTCATAAGTCATCACACCATTGATTATGTATAAGACATAAATATTTATAAGGAGAGATAAAATTAACCATGGTTAAAGTAAATTAATCTTGATTAATTAAAATTAACCATGATTAAAATAAATTAATCTTGATTAGTGTTATAATTATAAAGGATAATTTCTTACATTTACATTTAATTTGAAAAATGGAAAATTACATGTAAATGGACCAAATACCCTTAAGTGGGAATTTAATTTCCAAATACCCTTAAGTGGTCGAATTTGTTTTGGAAGACCAAGGGGGGCTCATTTTCTGTATTAACACTCTTCTAAATACTTGTGTAAACTCTCTAAACTTACCTAAAAGTCCAAATTTTCTTAAAACACCAAAACCTACATTAAGCTTAAACTTCCATCTTTGAAGTTTAAGTTATAACAAGCAAACTAACAAAGCCCCACCACTATCCTTGGAAAAAGTTTTGTGGATCACAAAAGAGAGGAAAATCAACTTCAAAGACCCACTAAATCCTTACATAAATCTTCAACAAGTAGGGTTTTTTTCATACATTTTTTCTAAGTTCTTAATTATGTGTTATGGTTTGTTTTTTTTTTTCTTTTTTTTTGGTGGATCTCTCTAAGTTTTATAGATCCCACTCTTTTGAGTTTGATGGAGTTCAAAACTGCCTTTGATTATTAAAAATGAGCATCAACAATTTTTTAGTGATTTTTGGAAATTAAAATAAAATTTTGATGGATTAAAATGCTTCTTGGAACCTTTGGAGAAATTAAATCGGTTAAGATTTTTTAAAAATAATTTTAATAGTATGGGATGATCTAAGAATTTTTGTTAAGAGTTTTGAGATGCTTAAAGTAAGCGATGGATAGAACTTGGAGTAGATCTAGTAGATCTCCACTTAGTTGTCTTGAAAAAAAATGTTTTCTTTATGATCTTTATGATAAAAATTGTAAGCTTGTTTATGTCACCTCTTAAAAGTTTTAATCTTGAAATTAAACTTTAATAAAATTCTAGATCTGGACCCATGTGATAATAATCCTAAAAGACTAGAAAGGTTAAATCCTGAAAGTTACAAACTTAATAAAAAAACTGGACCTTAAAACTAGTAAGAGCAAGAGTGGATTTATGAACTAAAAGTTGAATAAGACTCGTGAACTTTCCATGATGATGACCAAATCTATGGGAAAAGGAAAAATATTGATGGACACCCAAAATAAAATGATGTCACAAGTGCTAAAATATATGATACAAATGTTAAGTGAAAATAAATTGAGGAAAAATACCCTTGCTTGGACAAGGTGTAGATTCGGCCATTTTAATTTAAGTAAGAAGAATTTAGTTTAGAATTTTGATTAAGGTATAATAAGGAGCTTAGACATGAATGAGAAAAGAATTAAAAGTTTATGAGAGACTTAATGATGGTTTGGTAGCCATTCAACCATACTTAGGAAAATTAGTGAAAGTAAGATAAAATCTTGTTGAGATCTAAAAATGAACTCAACCATGCATGATATGTTGATTAAAAATCAACTATGGGTTGAGGAAGTTTAAAGGTTCATTCGACCATGTTTGGTAATTAAGAAGAAAAAAGTCTTAAAAAAAAGTTGGTTTAATCTATTAGCCATAGTCGTAACTAGTACAAATCATCTTGTAAGTGTAAGAAAAATGAACCATAATGCTTTAGTGGCTTAGGAAGTCAATTCAACCAACCATAATTTAAGTGTATAAAATGACTTAAATGAGATGCTTTAGGACATTTAAATAGAACATGAGTAAGAATTCTTGAAGTTATGAGCAAGAAGATAAAAAAGTAAATCAATTAGTAACTCAAAACAAATTAGTAAAGTAATGGTCAAGAAAGTATAAAACTTCTAACACTCAAACTTGAAATAAGTAAGTTGTGCATAAAACATCTAAATTGATTAATACAAAGAAGATTAACCTAAATAGGCTATTTGACCAACTAATCTAAGCTTCCATCATTTCATGAACTTATATTAAAAGTACAAGAGAAACATAGTTCTTGGAAAAAAGGAAAGGTTGAGAGACCACTTAAAAAATGAGTGGAGTAAGTCCCCATGAGAAACTTATTATAATGAATTTTGAGTATGTTTACTCGTATACAGGTGTACTATATGATCTCTTGAATGATGCATGAAAATTGATGTTAGTTATGGTGCCATTAGTGGATGAACTATATGAAAAATTGGATGATTTGGATGCTATTTGTGCATACCATATTGATTGAATATTGGTCATGCATATTATCACAAAGACTTAAAATGGAACCTATTCATTGAATATTGGTCATGCATATTATCATGAAGACTTAAAATGGAATCTAATAAGTCAAGAGATCACTAAAGAAAATTCTATGTAAAAATTTAAGATACTACTCTTACCATGCTAAGTCATAGGGCTTGTGCACATATGAAGGTCACAAGACCTTCTATATAGAAGCCATAGGACTTCAAGAAATTATGATGGTGATGACCATCTAGAATAAGCTCATTTCCTAAAATAGAAGGTAAAGTATATGGAAAGTGAAAGATATTATTTTGCTAAGATTGTTAACGATATGCTTTAAACTAAATTATCACTAAAACGGTGACTAGGGAATGAGAATGATTTATTATTAAGGCATAAAGTGAGTAAGAGTTAAATAATATCTATGTTATGATGAAAAAGTGATCTAAAGAATGCATGAGGTTTATTTCTATGAACATTTTGATGAAAAGAGATTCAAAGCATGTATGAGTT
Organism: Canavalia gladiata; assembly: GCA_037954105.1. Lineage (NCBI taxonomy): Eukaryota > Viridiplantae > Streptophyta > Magnoliopsida > Fabales > Fabaceae > Canavalia > Canavalia gladiata. The sequence continues at coordinate 32,493,572 of CM075658.1, forward strand.
GTATGCGAATGTTAAATTTAATTATTGCCACTATTAAAAGAAAATCACTTCAGCTTAAGATTTTCTAACCTTCTTGTCAAAGTCAGAACTTCACAATCCTCCTCGATTCAACATATGTATAATGTTTATTTGGGAGTAATTTAAATTCAAAACCTCCAAGATACTATATGAGGTTCTCAACCTCTAGGCATTTACTCGTCTCATCTAAAAATATATCATACTTATCAACACTTGAGGCATTTCAGTCTCCAAATGAAAACATAATTAATATTTTAACTAAAAATACATTTAACCATCACACTTATCTTTCTAAACAACCATTTAATTATGTAGAATTAAACTTAGGTTGGCCCTCTCAAGGTTCCTTACCTATTCAATGCTAATTCACTCAAGTTTCCAAACCAACATTTAGTTTAGGCTTCTTTATCTTTTAGAATATCTTCTAAAGAGATTGCAGAACCATAGATAACAGATAGAAAGGGGCTTCAATGTTGTGTTATGATAAAAAAAAGACATTTTTAAGATTGTTCAAGATATTATACAAGTTTGGAGAGAGAGAGAGAGATAAAGGTAGTAAGAGATTCACACTAGATATTATATTATTCATCCTTATCAATCCAAAGACTACGTCTAGTCCTTGTTACCATACAACAAATATTTTCACTATCAAGAAAATTTTGCCAAAAAATACAAACCTTAGTATTTTTGTACAAGCCTTTCTAGACTTAGTATACCCATGGAACATAGACTACACCTCCTATTTAACCATATTATTTCTTAGAACATAGCTTTGATACAACATACATGTATAGAATTTATAGTGCATGTTATGAAAAAAGTAGACAAGTACACGAATAGACAAGTACGATTCAATTTAGTTATGTCTCTTGTCTTTTGTTCATAAGCTTCTCTTTATATAATAAAGAAAAAATAGTTGTTGAGAGAGTGAAACAAGTTTCCAACATCTTCTACATGTCCATAAATGTGTGACCTTGGATTAGGTGAAAAATTTATGTTTTGAGCCAGACAAGTATCTTATGGTAGGTTTAATTTTCACATTGCTTTTTACTTTACCTCAATTAAGTCTCTTTTCTCTTTGAGCTTATTCCATTTATTCACTAAATATCTAATTGTTCCTTTTGCATTGAACGAGTATAGAAATAACATATCTTTTCTTGAGGTCAACTAGAAGAGCTTACTAAGTACGCTTTGAAGATTAGTTGAGTTCCTATTTTTATATCATTTTATAGTTATACTTGTTTAAAAATACACTTGCATATATTTTTGTCATAATTGAAATATTAGAAAATTATTTATACTTTTTTAATACTTAATTAATTTTTAATTTACAACAAAGATAATTTATTCTAAAAGATCTTTGAGATCTGTCTAAATATATATTGAGAATACATTGCTTAAGAAATGGCCTCTAGTCTAAAACAACCTTATGTAATTTAGAGTCTCACCATCTGATTTGAAGTTGTATTGTTTGATATGAAACAACCTCGTCTTATCTTAAGCATTATGTGCAAGAATCTGTGTATAAACTCATCTATAGGTACCCATCTATAAACTCATCTCGTTTAAGGTCGTGTTTGGAGTATCGTCGCGTCTACACCATCGTCTAGAAAAGGATTCATTTGAAGTGAGATATTTTATAACATCATCCATAGAAAATTTGTTTATATCATTATTCGTAAAAAACTAGTCTATGGACTTTTTTAAGAAACCTATCTATAAACTTTTCTATAGAGACTTATATATAGGAAATTGTCTATAGAAACTCGCCTACAAACTCATCTCATATAAATTTGTGTAATATGAACTCATTTGAAATGACGTATAAGAATATTTTAATTCTATAAATATATTTTTAACATCTAAGAACATCCAATCATTCTTAATTTATACTATAAAATGTTTAAAACCTTATAAATGATTCTAAACTTTAAGAACAACATAAATTTACAAGAATTCAAGAAATATTTAAAAGATATATTCTAGAGTCAAGGAGAGCTCTAGATTACTAGTAAATCCTACTTGAATCTCCCTCTAACCTAAAAATGAAGTTTGGTGCCGACTTTATTTTCTAAATGTCTCCAATGTTTCATTCTTCTACCATGCAAGTGAATTGGATATTGAAATTGAGTCATTTATTAAGTTAAAGATTTGAAAAGTTATCCTTTTAAATGCAATACTAGTAAAAAATTTGAAAAAAATTGTATATGGAATAAGAAGAAACTCAATACAAAAGTAGGAAGGAGGATAAAGAACACATGTATTTAACTTTGGCATTTCATGTAAATGAATGAATTGGCTTTGGAAGGGAGATATGCTCCCACTTGTCACTTACATGCATAATATATATATATATATATATATATATATATATATATATATATATATATATATATATATATATATTGGTTATTATATTTTTTGTTCAAAAGAAAAATTTTGTTGCCAAAATTTATGTGCCTTAAGACTAAACTCTCAAACGATATTTTCTTTACCAAAATATAATGGTCAAATCATCAAATTATAGTCCTTCTACATTCAGTCCATAACATTGGGTTGATCAGTTCCAAAGCTACATTGCTGTACTTAAGAACTAATCATTAATAATTCAATCAACTCTGCCATCTACCTTATACTCTATCTTCGAAATCTCAACTTTAAATATTTCATAAAAAGGATTAATATTTAATGAATGAGATTGAATCTCATCAAAGATAAGAAATTTATGTAAATATGGAAAAGGGATTTCAAAAAATTTTATTGAATCTTAAGAAGAGTTCAGATGACTCAAAGGTGAACAGAGGAATTTTCAATATTCCTAGAGTCAACATGGCCTTACATAGATTTAAGAATATGAAGAAGTCGAATCTCACAACATGAAAGGATATTTTGAATTCATTAAAATATTTATCATAGATCACTATAAAGATCCAAGAAAAGAAACTCATAATTTAAGAGTAATCAAAGCTAATTTTTATATTACCATGGGTTTTATAAGTATCTCTCTTTAATATATGGAATAGTCATAAAAGAAAAATATGGTTGGCTTAATAACCAGTTCAATTGAGAGATAACTTATCGTTTGGAAGAGTGGAACAATTAGTTTGATACAAAGTTTTAAATTAGGAGTAGAAAAAGGTCAAATCCAACATAGGATCTCAATTTTGTTAGAAGAAAATTTCAAATATATTGAGGAAGAAATAATAAAAGTAATCAGAAAGGTAGTGTAACGTGCTAATATAATCAAAAGGTTAGACAATGATAGTTTCGTTACTTTTTAGAAGAGATACTATTCTTGAGACACTCGCCTATATTAAGTTGTTTATACGAGTGACTTAAATGCTTACTCGGGATAGGGATATTTATCTATTATCTTCTAATTCCTTTATTTGACATTCATTTTCATAGTTGTTTTCAAGGTTATGATATCTACCATTTTCTTATCCCTTTATATTTTCTCATCACAACTACAACTTAAGTACTTTAGTCTCTTATGATAACTGTGGCTATTGGATAGATAATTCGTTTAACGAGGAATACTTCTATAGTTGAAACATCACATTATCGAGTTGCAAATAATTTATAAAGGCTAAGATCATATTCTTGACTTTTAGATTTTTTTTCCCTAAGTTAAGACTGATGTTAATATAACCTTTCGCTTCCTTGAGTTCCATTTGTCCTCTTGACGCTTCGTCATCATGCAGACTAAAATTTTGATAGTCAAGATTTTTTTCCAATTTTGATATCGCAACTTCCTTAAAGTATGACCTCCGAACATCATGCCATCAAAATGTAAAATCATGACTAGAATCAATAGTGTGGGAAAAAGTTTCCTTTAGTTGATGAATTCTATTGCTTTGAGCTAAAAATATAACTTTGACAATTCACTTGTTAGTAAAAAAAAACTTTGATTCTTAGATAAAACATCTCGCATGTGCCAAATACCAAGCGAACATGAGTTGTCATAACTCGGTATAGTTCAAGGATAATCCCAAGTTAAAATATGATAACCAGAATAAATTTGTAGAAGAATTATAATCATGAGTTGTTGTAGTTCTGATGGATGTAGATAATAATAACTAGGATATTGCTAAATGTTGAAACAATGAAATAAAATGACATAACAATAACAGATATTTTTAATTTCTTTACACCATTATAACTGATTGATAATTGATACACACCCAAGCCATGTGTTTCATTCAAAGGTTCTCCTTCTAATAATGATACCTGTCCTACGCTTAAGTCGTATGGTAGGTTCATTATTGGTTTGTTACTTCATGATGCAGAACTCTTTTTGGAAATACTTAGACTGAAAATATGATAGAATTTTTCTTTTGAAACATTATTGAAAGTAAGAGTCTCGTTATGGTAATTAATGTAGCAAAAAATAAATATCATGACATTGTCACTCACGTTAACTTTGAAGATTTGAATTTGTTTACTTGCCATCATATACGTTTATTTTCACAAAAATATTTGCATTATTATTTATATAGGTAATATTGAATATACACAACAATAAATTAAAGACTCCTACTGAGTCCTTTAAATAAAACAAAGCCTTCAATGTCCTTCGCAAGTTACAGTCATCCAAAGTAGAAAGTACAAAGTTGTACGAAACAAAATATGGTCCTCTACAGTTCTTCCCACATTCCAATCCATGAGCATTAGTTCTCTAGTCCATGTTACTTGTTTCCATGTAGACCATTGCCATTGCGAAGAGTATGAATCAAGACTCTGGAAGAAAAATGGGAGATAGGGAGTGAGAAATCATAATTTCTCAGTAGCGTCTATCCTAAGGTTGGTGTCATCATTTCTAACTTAGTCACTTTAATTTGTTAAGAAAATGTGGTAGGCATACAAGTTCAATTATTACTCTTTAAAATAATATTTATTTTAAATGGATCCTTTTTAATAATGGCAAGGATTAAATTTCATACAAACATATAGCTCATTCATTCTTTTGGGTCACCATATTAACATAATAATTCATAACATGAAAGATACTACTTAACACATTAACATCTTTTGTCATACTCATAACTTTCTCATTTAGTAATCATCCTCTCAGTGATACTTTAACATATGACACACCATTATACTCCTAATGACACATTATTAAACATTTGTCAAGTAATATCTTCTCACTTCCACACATACTTAACTTTATTTAGGATATGACCTCTTTCTTGATGTTCATCACCATCTTAGCTTGAAGCCTTATGGCCTCTAGGACATATATTCCCAGCTTCCACATATGCATAAGTCCCTGACTTGGCATTTTACAAGTATGTGCTTATTCAATTTTTACATAACATTTTCTTTAGTGATCTCTTGACTTATTAGATTCCATTTCAAGTCTTTAAAATAGGATGTATGCTCAATATCCAATCAAAATATTGTGTACATATAGCACCCAATTCATCCATTTAATATCAAATCATGAAACCATATAACATACACACAAGTCATCATGTCATCCAAGAGATCACACAAGTAATTACATCACTCAAGAGAGCATATAACACACTTACATATATAGGAACATGCTTAGGCATCACCATGATAAATAGAACATTAATAGTTAACCAAAAGTTTGTTTTTTTAGTAAAAATATTTACTTAAGCATGGTGCTTAAATTTTGGACAGCATGCATATTTCTTTTAAAATTGTTAAGTTGACCTTATTCTTTATGTTTTATGATAAGTTTCTCAAGGAAAACCTACACCACTTATTCTTTCTAGGTTTCTCCCAGCCTTTTCTTTTCTTAAAGAATTTGTTGATATTTTTTTCATGTTTAACTTTATGGTGGCCTAATGGCCACCATACCTCTTTAGTAGATATGAATCTTATTTAACTAATTTTAATCCTCCTTGACTGAATGATCCTTTTCTAAGTTCATCAAAATTTATGTTCATCTAAACTTTATAGTCACTTTTATCTCTCAAAATTTATTCCTAGGAGAGATGAACACGTAAGTTTTTCCTATTAAAATATTATCATGCCTAATTCTGTCTCCTTTGGCCGATGTCTTTGTAAACTTCAAAGATGTTGTTGTTCATCTTTCTATGCCCTAGTGGCCAATATATTAAAATTAAATCTTATTAAGAATGAATCTTTGTTCTTTTACCTAATAAACTAATTTACTAATATTCTTACAAGTGTATGTCAAAGTGTTCATGTTTTGACATCCTAAACTATGTCCACTTACTTGGGATCATCTTTGCAACCTAAATTACTTAGTAACCTTAATTTATTAAATTTTAGTTTTTTCTTACTTTGTTTTCCCAGATGCTTGGTCAAATGGCCATTGAGATCTTCCATGGTCATTTAACTAATTTTTCTTGAATCTATGTGTATGTCCTTAATATTAACATTTATGGATAATGTTTAATTTAAAATATTTATGAATTTTAAGTCTTTGTTTCCTCATAGATGAAGCCTTGGCCGAGTTGTTCCTATACATCCAAGGTGACATTTTTAACAACCTTTTTCCATATTTGCTTCTAGATCTATTGTCTTAGCACTTAGTAATCATGGTTTATCTCAAGGTCCACCAAGTCTTTGACCTTATTTAATGGTCCTTGTCCTTAGTGCAAATTTTACATTTTTGTTTAATTTTCTAAGTCCAAGAACTCTTCACTTTCTAACTTAATATTTTAAAGGCCAATCCTTTGGAAGTTATCCTTTGGAAGTTATAGGTTAAAGTTTAAATTTTTATCCTCAAGAATTTGAGTCCAAGACCATACTTGACCAGTTTTTAAGTTCATAAATTTACATTTCAAGACCTTGACTTTTTAAAGTGAAAGGAATAAACTTATACTTTTCTAGAAATAAAGCAATACATGGTGGATTTATGCTCAAATAAGATAAGGTTCACATAGTCCTCTATAAACTCTAAAACAACCTCCACTTGAACATATTCCAAGACTAAAAATGAAACATCTCAAGTCTTCCCAAACTTTCTAAAAATTACTTTTAGAATTTTTAACCAATTAAAATGTAATAAGAGTATAAATAAGCATTATGATGCATCAAAACTGCATTTTGACCCTTTACAAATCATTTAAAACTTAGGAATACTTATTTGAAGGGCTTAGGGCAGCCATGGACAAAAGAATGCTCAAGGAAATTAGATCTTTGAGTTTTGAGAAAAGATCCACAAAGAATAAGAACAATAAGAAAAAATAGTTAACAAAAACACTTAAAAAATTTTAGGGAGAAGACATCTGATATCTTCTCAAATCTATAAATCCACCATCTCTTGAGCATATTTCATGACTTAGTTAAAACTTTTAAAATGTTCCCAAAAGTTATAAAATCATTTTCAAGAAGGTTTAACTTATTAAAATGTTTAAGGAGTTTCAATAATCACTTTAAACCATTAAAGTTTCATTTTGGACTCTTAAAAATTATTTTAAAAGTGAAAATGCTTATTTTAAGAGCATGGGGAAGTTTTAAACCAAATAATACTCAGGAATGTTGGATCTTGAAGTTTAGAGAAAAGATTCACAAAGATGAAGAAGGTTAGGCAAGAATACTTAACAAAAATTCTTATAAAATTTTAAAGGTAGAATATCCTACTTGTTGAAGCCTTAAAATAGAAACTTGGTGGATTTAGTGATGGAGAATCAATCCCTTGATGGTCCCACATGAAATTTCTTCAAGGAAAAAGGAGGAGGCTTGTTTTCTTAGTGTTTGAGCTTAAGCTTCAAAGATGGAAGCTTAAACTTAGTTAGATTTTGGCTCAGGAAAATTTAGAGATGAAAGCTTTATCTTAGATAGTTTGCAAAGAGTTTGGATGAGTGATTGTGCTGCAATGAAGATGACCAGAACCTTAGTAAATTTCTTCCACCTCATGGTTGGTTACTTAGAAATTAAATTTTTAACTAAGGACAAAATGATCTTTTCACTAACAATTTCTATTTTCAAATTTAATTGTAAAATTTGAGTAATTATCATTTAATACTAATCATGATTTATTTATCCTAATTATAGTTTATTTAACCTAATTATGATTAATTTTAAACTTAACCATGGTTACTTTTATCTCTCTTCATAAATATTTTTGTCCCTTATGCCATTATGGCTTAGTGACTAATGGTACTTAGTCATTTCCTCATTTAAAACAAGTTAATTTTCATGCATGCTGATTGACTCCAAGTTACATGTCTTTGCCTGATAGGTTTTGGCCCTCCTAAGCTTTCAGGAGCATTTTGGTCATTCTTTAAAAATTTTTCAAAAAAGTTTCTAAGCTATTTCTTGATTTTTTAACCTTTATTAATTCATTCCCAAATTTTTTCTAAGTCATTTTATATTTATTTGGGAATAGTTTAAGCCTTATAGAAGTTAGAACTTTATAGGAGCATTTTGAACATTTTCGATGCTTTTTCCTTCTTTCTTCAACTCTAGTTTTTCTTCATGATATTTTAACCTTTATTGATGAGTTCCAAGTCTCTAGAATATCTTCTATCTTTTTATTTTGAGTTTTCTACTCATTAATCATTATTGTCCCAATTTAGGAGTATTATCGTTATTTTATCAAAAGATTTGTACTTTTTCTAAATTTTGTTTTCCTTTTTACTTGTATTAATTCATGATATTGGGAGTATATTATGCAAATTTTAGGTGTTACATATGAAATCGATGAGTAGTCCTCTTTGCTTATGGAAAAGATCTTTAGTGAGTTTTGAGACTTTATACTCGACTATTATATATATATATATATATATATATATATATATATATATATATATATATATATATATATATATGTGTGTGTGTGTGTGTGTGTATGTATGTATGTACTATTGTTACTAGGGCATCTATTGCTACTGACGTTATAATTTTAAGTATTTTCCTTCGTCACTTCTAGATAATCTCGAGCAATATAATCGAGTTGCTAGCATTTATAATAATTACTATGATCCTTCAAACATTCTCTAACATGATGTTCATAAGTGAAACAATATTTTGGGTTATCAATGCTTATTCATAAACCTCTAGTCACTAAGTTGAATCTCTAGGAATTCAAAGAGCAGGTACTTAAAAAATTTGACAGTTCTTAATATGACTTTCTTGCCTTTGGTTCTCTCCCCTAATGCGTATATAATCCTAGTTTATCAATATTCATTTCCTCCTCAATATTCATTTCATCCTCACTCTATAATTTTCCAAAATAACAAAACTATTAGGGACTTACATCCTTCTTGACCTCTAACTTTAGCTTGTTCTTGAACTTTATGTATTTGGAATGATCATTTCAGAAATTTTGATGATTGGGAAAGTAAAAGAAGTTTCCTTAAACTTGCTGGCATATTTTTTGATCATCATACTCTCTTACTTTAATTCTAAGGACTTAATGTTCTTATTATTATTAATATGCTCAAACTTATTTTTAGGGATCTCTCCTTGGGTATCTTTTAACAATCACTCTGGGTCTTACACTTTTAATATTTTTATTTATAATAGGATGATGTTGATGGTGAGGTATGAACTTCGCATAGTAAGTATATAGCTTCTTCGGTAACACAGTCCTTAAATAGATAAGAGCCTTCTCGCTTGACTCTTCTAAATAATGTATAGTTGTTTGAGTTAGCAATATTTGAGAAAAACTTCTCAATTCTTGATTATTTCTTTTCATGATCGAAGAAAGTTACAATATTATCTTCTTTTTTCTTGAATTTTTTCTTATAGTATATCATCAATTTTGTATTCAAACTAATCTTGCTTTTAATATAACAATTATTTTAACTGTTGAACTTTAATAGTGTAAGGGAAAATCTCTTCCATTGAAGTAGTTCTTTGTACCAGGACAAAATTACAATTCTTGAATACTAGTCTTGTTTATTTTAGTTGAAAAGTTCAAATACCTAAACTCATTTATCAATTTTATCCCATGAACCATAGTATAAATAATAGGTAAAGATTTATTCTTAAAATATTAACTATCTCATTGAACTTTGCTAAAAGATATCTTAAATTATAATTTTAAATAAATTTCATCAAATCTTTTTATCGCATATTAAATTTTTTTCTATTCAAATCAATACCTAATTTTTATGATCTTTATGAATTGCAAACTTAACTCCATATTAATGATGTTCTCAAAATTTTCAGATAATATTAAAAAATTTAATTCTAGATCATAAATAAAATAATCTTTCTATTAATATTTTTACCTAAATATAAAAATTATAAACTTTTCATCTTGTATTAATACATAATTCGATCTCTTATTAAAAATATTAATATAAATCTTAAAATTTCTAATAAAATTTAATGTGATCAAGATAAAAAAAAATATCATTTAGTGTTTAATCTTTAAAAACTATTTTTTACCTTTCATGCTAAAATTTTCTTCCTCCAATTAGTTCATTTTTAAATAGAATGGATTGTAAAAAATTTTAAATAATTTTTATAATATCACTATTAAAAAAAATTATTTTAATAATATTTTTAACTTTTTAATTTAATTACTGCCTTAATTTTATTAGAATATACTAAAATTAATTCCTTTAAATCATAAGAAAGAAAATATTTTAAACATAAAATCCTAAGGAAGAAAATTTTCTTTGCTAGATTGTTCCTAAAAACTACAGAACTCACATTTTTATCAAGAAAACAAATTCCATAAATATATATCCACTATTTTCATTTTACTCAAATCTATCTATTGTGAGACATATTTAAATAATTTTTACTAATGTAATCAATTAAAGAAAGAAAGAAAATGTTTAGGCCGAAACTATTTAATCTGAAGTGATAATAATAAACACATTAGAATGATAAAAGACACTCCTTAATTTGTTCTTATCTTCACCAGTTGAATCATATCAGTCTCATTCAATGCAGTTGGATAGCTGACACTGAGCCAGCTCCCCCCACTTTTTGTGCTACCTGCTGCACAACCTCAACCGTACAAATTTTCCCAAATTTAATTATTTAAGCAAATCTCAAAGATCTTATCCAAAGCCCCCACGGAGATTAGTTTCTTTTCCTGGTGAGAGCACACATGGAAATTGGTTTAATTTGGGAAATTAAATCTCAATTCCGTTAGAATATTTGACCGTATTCAAAACAAAAAAACTAAATTTTATAATTTAAAAAATAAAAAAGTATCTTTTCTAGAATTGATTCCAACCAGACATGCATTAAATATAGCAACTTATCCTGGACAAAATCCGCACTCCTTCCTTGACCTTATATTCATACATTTACTAACCGATAAAAATTTTACAGTTAACATTTAATTTTACGCGTTGAACCGAGGCATCGATTCCTTTGAAGCATTCCAATTTGCAAAGCGTGATATATCATTGTCATAACACATCACAAGACGTACAAACCCCAAATTCTTTCAATCCCCAAACAAATCATAGAACCATTGAAATCCATGTCAATGCTCGAAGGCGATCAAATGAAGCAATTGAACGACATATTCAAGCGATTTGACATGGATTCCGACGGAAGCCTCACGCACCTGGAGCTAGCGGCGCTCCTCCGTTCCCTAGGCATAAAACCTAGCGGCGATGAAATCCACGCGCTTCTCTCGAACATGGATCACAACGGTAACGGATACATCGAATTCGACGAGCTTGTGAATGCAATTATGCCTGATATGAATGAGAGCGTCCTCATAAACCAAGAACAGCTATTGGAGGTGTTTCAATCCTTCGACCGTGACGGTAACGGTTATATAACCGCCTCCGAACTCGCCGGAACTATGGCCAAGATGGGTCAACCCCTCACCTACAGCGAACTTACCTCCATGATGGCTCAGGCTGATACTAACGGTGACGGCGTTATCACCTTCAACGAATTTACCACCCTCATGGCTAAATCCGCCGCTGAATTTTTCGGCGTAAAAGTTGTATAAATTAAATTCATCTTTTAAATTGCGGTTGTAGTTATGCCATTGCCACCATCCTAAGTAATGTGGCTGTGTGTTACCATGAAATTTTATTATTGTGTACTGCAATTTAAAACAATGATATAGATGATAGGTAGATTCTTAATTTGTGAAAATCTCAGGTTGGTTTGTGATTTTTTTTGGGATTTTAGGTTATGGAAAGAGAAGAAAGAGAAATAGTTGTTGAACGGTAAAAGTGATTAATGTAAACAAAAATGTTTTTTAGTGAATGCAGATTTTATTTGGAATTTTGTGTATTAAATGTTAATCTGACATTTTTACGGTTTTTCTTGCTTGTAAGAACCTTATTTGAAGATTTTTCTTTACGGTTGATAAACTTGTAAATAATTAATAAATAAATTAGTCACAATGAATGAATAATTTGTTGAAAGAGTTTTGTATGCGGTTTCCTTTTAAACATGTCTTTCTCTCTTTTGCAGGTGATCTTTCAAACTTCAATATTAAGCACTTGCGGTAGATAATGCCTAATCTTCTTTAAAAAGTGTACGAATGTGTAGTTGGAAAGAATGTTGTATTAAAATGGAAACAATGTTGAAATGGATGAGGATAATTTATACCCACTCCTCTCAATTTTTATGCACTCCCTATTCCCTTCAGAAATTTTGTGCGCTCTTTTAACAATTTGTGCCATCATTTATTTTAGATTCAGAAAAATTTGAATTACAGGTACACCTGTACTGGAGAGATACAATGTATTTTTTATAATCAAATTGGATAATGTTTTTTTTTTCTTCAAAAAAGTCAATCCAGATCGAATCAAAATTCTAATTTCTACTTTAAAATTATATTCAATATCTTTAAATTGCTCTTTGTATTAGGACTTATTTATATTTGACATTCTTAAAAACTCTATATCAATTGATATATAATTGGAATATTCTTAATGGAAAACATGGTTTATTTTGAGTGTGCTCTAAAGACTTCAGATGTTGGCCAATTGTGGCATTATAAACATACTAATTTTACCGTTTACTGCTGCAATGGTAATGGGAAACTTCAAACTATTGAGTGCATTCCAAATGAGTAATGACACTTTTGCCAAGCATCTCTTTCAAATCAGGAAAATCAGACCGTTAGAGGAGAGCACAATCCTGTAACAATATGTTTGGAAGTTAAGTTTTGAAAAAATACATTTTATTTTAAATTAAAAAAATATACAATACTTTACTAAATAAAAGAATAGTTCGTTAAGTTAATTGGATAGATCAAAACAAGGTGTCAAAATTTTTAAGCTGTGTTAGAAATTAAATCCTAATATATTTGTGTCGTGGATGTAATTTGCATGGATTATATATAATATTTATATATATAATCAGTACTTACATTTGGTTATCTTTAAATATAGATTGTTAATTTTTTATAAAAAATATTAAATTATAAAATTATAGATATAAATAGATGTATAATATTATTTACATGTATGATTATATTTTTATTCTTTTAAATAAGTTGTTGGATAATGAATCGCCATATTGTTTAACAGAGTTCAAGTCACTTATTGGTCAAGAAAAGTTTTAAAAATATTCTAACATAGTTGAATTACATTGATTGGGATTTCATTGAAGCAGATAAAAAAAAATTCAAGATTTTGAAGACGCTTCCCAAATGATTCTTTTCTCAATAGACTAAATTATGTTAAAATAAAATATAACTTAATTACTTGGTTGGGCCCACAATAGTTATTATTCATCCATAAGCAATATAGCAAGAAGAATCATGGTGATTATGATAAGGATGTATCTACAATTTTAACGTCAAAATTACATTGGAGATAACTCTTATTTTATGATATTAAAATTAATATAAAATAAATTTTATATTTATCATTATGTAATTAATAAATAAGGATGGAAATAGTTTAAGTTGAGTTAAATTTTAAATATTTAAATTTGATTGTTTAAAAATTTTGAGATTTGAGTTTGAATTTGTTATAGACTTGTTTTGTTATCAAGAATTCATCTACCAAGCTTGTTTAAAAGTTTACCATAAAAAATGTTAATAAATAAATTTAAAATCTATATAAATGATTGGTTAAAAGATCTAAATCTTAAAACTAACAAAATAAAATGTTCGTAAGCTTAACTATGTAGTTTTAGAGTAGGTATATTAAATACTAACCTTATACAAATACAATAATATATAAAATATATATATCACATGAACATAGCATACACACATAACATGTATGTATACATAAATTTAGATATACATAATAATTAAAGTAAAATATAAAGCATTTATATTAAAATTAAAGTAACGTATATAACTCTTATAATAAATGTTAGAGAATTTTATAAATATATGGTTCTTTTATTTTTTTTAAATTAAAAATTAAAAATTTTATTCTTAATAAAGTATATAAATATATTAATATTGTATAAATATATTATATTAAAATAAATATATAATATACAATATATAAAGATAAATAAAAGTATATAAATATATTAATATTGTATAAATATATTATATTAAAATAAATATATAATATACAATATATAAAGATAAATATGCTCCTAATTAGGTTAAAAAAAAATTTTAATAAACGCAAGCCTGATTTGTTTATTTAAAAAGATTTTTTAACAAATCTGCCTATTTCTTAAACAAGCCGAGTCAATAAAATTTTAAAGCAGATTAAACTTTAAACAAGACAAATCGTAATCCTTTACGAAGAACCTTATTCACTTCTATCCTTACTAATGAAAAAAAAATATATTATTTTTACAATTTAAACTTCCATTATTTTATAGCTGATACAATTTAGATTAAAAAAATGAATATCATAATTTTTTTTCTTTCAATTTAATTTAAAGCATATTTAATGGGGAGTTTTTATTTTTTCTAAATTAATCAACCGTATTAAAAAAAAATCATGTTTAAAGCGCTATGATGTGCCAACACAAATAAAAAACAAGTGCGTATATAAGAAACTTTACTTTATTTTAGAGAATAAAAGTATCTTAGTTTGTATTAAAACAAATTAAAGAGTTATTCAAAATTAATAAATGTAGGATAGTTTATGGTACATATATAGTAAATTTTATAGAATTGTATCATTAAAATATATAATTTTTTTGTATTTTTTATGTTATAACAAAATCTTGATTATGATATTTTTATTTTTTTTATCATTATAAAAATCAAAATTATTTTTTATTAGGAGTATCATATGTACAATTATGTTAAAACATAGAGAGTATAAATGAAAGAGTTTTTATTACTTATTTTTCGGTAAGAAAATAAGATTTTAATGTTCTTTGTTTAAATTAAAATATTTAAATTTTAATATATTTTATATCATAATTTTTTTCTTTAATATTTCTTTTCTTTCTACCATATTTCATATATTTTATAAATTTTCTAGAACAATTTTATCCTGCAAGTATATAAGTAAAAATGAACAATAGTTCAATGTACCTTCTAATTTAGTTTTCCATCTAGCGCAAAATTTGAATACACAATTAAACTTATATTATATATACCAAATAAGTTAAAAGATATATTTTATTCAGTAGCTAATGATCAAAAAGATTGAGATAATCTTAAAAAAATTAGCTCCTGTAATTATAGTTAACAAATATTTCAATTTTCACATCATAAAAAGAAAAATATACAATAAAAATGTTAATAAAGAAAATAAAAGAATGTTAATAAAGAAAATAAAAGAGACATTTTGTAAAACTATTATAGTGATTTATATATTTACTTGTTACTTTTTTATTTATTAATAAAAAGTATGTTAGTAAACTTTTGATAAAAAAATTATATTTTATTCTATTCAAAGTTATTTTAAATAAAATAAAATACAATTATATTTCATTATAAAAGTATCGGCATCGTTTAATATATAATATATATTAAATATTATATTAATTTATATTTTATATAAAAAATTAAGATATATGAAATATTATATATTTTATCTTTAAAAGAAAAGAAAATAAAATAAAATAAACTAATATTTTGTTAGTTAAAAAATCATAATTTAAAATAAATTTTAAAATAATTTACAAATAAAAAAATGTTTCTATAAAGATCAACATATTAATTAATTATGAAAAGGAAAAATATCATAATTTGTAATAAAGTATTATATCCATAGGAAAGATTAAAGTAATGTTAAAAGTGTGTGGATATCAAATTTTTTTTATGAATCTTAGGAAGTCTCAATATAATTTATCTTAAATATGATTACAACTATTTGTATGCAAACTTAGGGATATTTTAGAAAAAAAATTCCATTAAATAACATGTGTACATTACATGTTTACGTTTTCTATCTTTATTAACCATGTTAACTTTTGAAAGGTAATCGATACAACTAATTTTAAACAATAAAGAGATACATATAGATGTAAAAAATAAGGTATAATGTGAAATTGTATAAACACATAACATGTCAAGGTAATTTTTCTTGAGAAAAGGTATACTTAAGTTATGTAATATAAAAAGAAACATGTTATATTAAAAAAAATGGATTTAAACTTTGTTTGATTACTCCATTAAAAATATTATTATACACTAATATTTAAAATAATCAAATTTAAGTTATTTTAACATTTAGTTTTAAGTATAGTTATGAAAATTGAATTAAACCAACTAGTTAGATTAGTCGGATTGGGAGCTAGTCATCTTTCCAAACCACTTAAACTATAAAACTGTTCCCTAAAAAATCAGTGATAAACAAATAAGCTAAAAAAATTAGTTTGTATATAAAATGATTATTTTAACCATTTTATATAAAAAATAAAATTAAAATTATGTTATATTTTATTTAATCTTATATATATTACTTAATGCAAAAAATTAAAAAGTTATGTAATTTTTAAGTTAAAATTATGTAAAACTATAGTATTAATATATTATACTACTATATATATATATATTTAATATATTATATTATAAATATTTTAAAAATAATATATAATTTATATCAATTTAACTACAGTATTAGATTGTTAAATCTTAAACCAATATTTTAATTAGTTTAATAATCAATCCAATTTTAAAATTTTTGATTTAAAATAAAAGTTTTATATGGTTTAAGCTTTATGAGTAATTTTTCATAGAAAAAAATTACATATTTTCCTCTACATCTATAATCTCTCTAAAAAATTAAAAATTATATACTAAGAAAAAAATTTGTTGTCTTACTTTGATAGAGATATTAAAGAGATATTAAAGTTGAATCGTTAATCTAAATATTATAAGTTTAACGAAATAATTAATGCAACTGATGTGTATATGCAACCATGTATTTTTAGAAGGATAAATAAAGGGATAGACATACTATTATGAAAAGAGGTGATTCATCAATGCATTAAATACTAAAGGATAAAAATCATAATGAGAAGAGAGAAAATTAATCATGGTTAAGTTACTTAACATGGTTAGGTTAAAATCTAATTATAGTTAGATTATATATAATCATGGTTAACCTTAGAAGATAAGGTTGCATGATTTATAATTAGTTTTTAAAAAGGTAAAATTGTAAGTGAAATAACCATTTTATTCTTGGTAAAAATTAACTCCTTATATAACCATGAAGTGGTCAAATTTACTAAGATTGATAATCATCTTATTGCCTCATAAAATAATCATCCAAACACTTAAAAAAATTTCCAGAAAATAAAGTTTCCATCTTCAAACTTTCCTAAACCAAAATCTAACCAAGTTTAGACTTCGAATCTTAAGCTTAAGCTATAAAGCAAGTAAAGAAAAAACTACTTCATCCTTTCTCAAGGAATTTTGTTTTGGGACCATCGAGGGATTATAGCATCATCACAGAATCCA
Organism: Canavalia gladiata; assembly: GCA_037954105.1. Classification (NCBI taxonomy): domain Eukaryota; kingdom Viridiplantae; phylum Streptophyta; class Magnoliopsida; order Fabales; family Fabaceae; genus Canavalia; species Canavalia gladiata. Next base: position 32,511,318 of record CM075658.1, read on the forward strand.
ATAAGCATCTTTCCTAGCATTCAACAAGTAGGATGTTCTACTTTCAAATTTTTTAAGTATTTTTGTTAAGAATTCTTACCTAATATTCTTCATCTTTATGAATCTTTTCTCTAAACTCCAAGATCCAACTTCCTTGAATAATAAATTTTGTAAAACTACCTAATATTTTTAAATAATCATTTGAAACTTTTAAATAATTTTGAAGAGTTCAAAATGAATTTTTAATGGTTTAAAGTGCCTATTAGAATTCCTTAAGCATTTTAATCAGTTAAATCTTCTTGAAAATTATTTTTATGTTTTAAACATATTTGAGAAGTTCTAAATAAGTCTTGGAAGTATGCTCAAGTGATGATGGATTTAGAGATGTAAGAAGATCTTGAAAGTCTTATCTTATTTGAGCTTAAAATATCTATGTACTATCTTATCTCCTCCAAAAGTTCAAGCTTGTTACTTTCCTCATACTATGTTAAAATTTTGAACTTTAAACTTAAAATTCTTAGATCTAGACTCTTATGGATGTGACCCTAAAGCTTTAAGAGTAAGACATGAAGCTTAAATTAGAAAACTAACGAATGGACCTTTATGACAAAAAGATGAAAAAAGAGACGTATGGGCTTAGAAAATGAAAGGAAAATTCTAACTTTCACACTAATGACAAAGACCATGAATTATGGACAAACTCTGATAGGTCCAAAAATAAAATATATTTACTAAATGCCTTGCTCCTAGGTCCAAGAGTTAGAAAGGGAAAATTTGATGAGAATGACATCTTGATGGCTAAGGAGACTCATTCAGCCATGATCCAAATAATAATGAGACAAGAATTTAAAGTTCACTAAGACATAGAAATCAAATCCCTCCCTAAATAGTAACATAAAATATGTACACAAGAAGCCATGAATAATAAATTAGGAGCATTTAGCGGAAAAAAATTATCATGTTTAATTAGTTTAATGACCTAAATCATGATCTTTCAAGAAACAAATTTTAAGGGGTGAGAAAAATAGGCTACAAAGCCTTAACTATGACAATATGGCCATTCGGCCAAGTCTTGGAAAATTGGGTAAGAATGGTTAATAAATTCTAAATTAAAAGCCATTAAGTGTTTTAGGATACAATGGTGATTTCAATTTAATGGATATGATTTTGTTGGCAAAGAAATGAACAATTTAACCTAAATTAGTAATCAAGTTAGTAAAATAATTTAATTAGCAAGGTCTAAATAATTAGTCTCATTAGAATTTGGATTTAAATTGTGACCATAAAGGCTTAGAACAATGAACATCAAACTTGTTGAAGGTGGAAGAGGTCATTCGGCCAAAATAGTTTTTAATTAAATACATAAAACTTAATGGATAAAAATCTACGTGTTCATCTCTTTTAGAAATGCATTTGAGAAATAAGAGTGGTCATGGGATTTAGATCAACAAAAAGTCTAACGAGAGGCATAAAGGCCATTTGAATACTACAAATTTAAAGATGAGAAAACATCAACAAAACTTTGAGAAAAAGAAAGATTTAGAGAAAATTAGAAATGATGAGTGGTATAAGTTTTTCTTATGAAACTTATCATAAAACATAAAGAAGGTGGACAACTTGGATAATTTTTTAAACAATATGCATGCTGTCCAAAAATATAAGGATCATTTTGAACACTTAATTATGTTCGAGATTAAATTTATCAAAGGAAAACTAAAAATTAAAAAATTCTAATCCAAAAAATAATTTAATCTAAAACCATTCAAAGGATAAAAAAAGAGTAAAAATAATAACAAAATAAGGAAAAAAAAATAAAAAAAAATTCAGTTACAAGTTAGTTAGGAATTAGTTAAAGTTAGGTAAAGTTAGTTAAAAATTAGTTAGAGAAAATAAAAATAATAATAATAAATAAAGAAATAAAAAATAATAAAAAGGAGGGAACCTGCCAAAAAAGAAAGGGGCGGAACTTTTGGTACTTAAGCTTGAACGAATAGGTGCATAGGGGGATCTTCATTTTCGAAAAATTTTCTCTCTTCTTCCTGGAGGTTCTCTTCAGTTTTCTCTTAGCTTTTCCCAGTTCCTCTCTCCATGAGGCTAAACCTCTCGGATCTTCTTTGAGTTTCCCTTTTCTTCTCTAACTCTAGCACAAAAGAAAGGAGAATCCTCTCAAATCTTCGAAATTTCTCTCTACCTCTCTCTACTCTTCGGTGCTCCTTTGGGGAAGAGCATTTTCTCGGATTGTTCTCGATTCTCTTGACTTTATAGCATTCTCTCAATCTCTCTCAATCCAAAAAAGGTCTCCTCATTCACCCCCATCTCCAATTGTGAAAGAGCTCTGAATTCAGAATTTTCAGGAGAATCACATTGTTGTGTCAATTTCCACTATAGTCTACTCCATTTTCACTTCAACGGCAAGGGAACGTTTGATCATCCTGAGTCTAACAATATTCAGGTTAGATTTTACCACACACATTCTACATCTTGTTGTACACTTGCTCCTGTGTTGTCTTTAACTCCGTATACGAGCCAATTCTAAACTCCTTTATGTGGTTTATGTGAACTATGAATGGCAATTCAAATCTAGTTTGAATGCTTTGCCTCTACCATCGTTTTTTTTTTGCTTGCATGTATTTTGTATCAACATTTATGTATGGCTAGCTTGATAAATCTGAATAAGAAAATGTATAACCTCTTGTTAGAGGCCGTATTGATACAAATAGCAAATTCAATTACGGCTACAATACTTTCACCTAGTCACACAAACTTTTCCAATCATTGAATACCTCAGTAAACTTAGGAAATGAGCTAAAATATCCTATCCTGTTCATGCCTTACTCTGATCTGTGAGGCCATAATTTATCTTTTTAGATTCAAAACCTCTCTACAAGAAAATTATTGCTCAAACAGAATTTATAGTCTTGTCTGTTGGTGCATAGAATCTACCTATAGAATGCCTTAGGTCCATAGTCAATGGCTCTGTGTGTGGACTGGTTAGAAGCATATTGAGAAGTGGAAAAGTGGAAAACAACAAAAGAAAAGCATGCCCATGCTATGAATATCGGAAGTGAGTTAGAGAATGAGAGAATCCAAAAGCTTCAAAATATATCACAAAATTAAATCGTGTCAATGAATGGCGTGTTGTTCGTCAATTTGAAATCATTAAAATGAATTTATATGTATTGAGACAATGGGTCACAAGTTTGCGAACGCTGTCTTTTGATCCTCCAATTTTAATTGAATTAATTTTCTTGAATGCTAAATCAAAGTTGGTGCCTTAGTCTAGTGGTATGCACGTTGCCTTTCGCACGACGGGTTTCAGGTTCAATTCCTCCTCTGACCTTTTTCTAAGAAAAATCACCATCAACAATATAGTCGTTTCAAGTAAAATTTGGTGAATCTGTATCTCAAGTGTAGAGCTTGGCTTAGTGGTTTACTTATTGGAAATTGGAAATATGCAGCCTGGCTAGGGTTTAAACCTCAAGAGGAATATTTTTAACTATCCCATCTTTTGTTTTACCTTGATCCAGATCTGCCTAATTATAGGCCCAAAATTAATAAACAAGGTCAAACTTAAATGTTGTTAGAAAATATAAAAGGGGCTTACTTTTCACACCCTCTTTTTTTCTTTCTGCACCCCCTTAATTTTTTTGTAACTTTTTTATTCCAATTATACCCTTAGCATCTCCCTTTTCTTCCACAATCAACCTCTTCTCTTCCGCAAAGTGCATTCGTCCTCTTCTCTTCCGCAAAGTGCATTCGTCTTCTCCACAAGCACCTTCAAGGTCCAACCTCCAAGCTTCAAGTTTCGTGTTAGTATCATTAACATTTGTATTTTATTGGTAGGACAGATGTAGGGATTTAGGGATTAGGGGTTTAGGTTAGGACTTAGGTTAGTTTCTCTGGTGCACCCTAGGTAGAAGACGACCGATGCATTCCGCAAACTCAACTTACACTCAATTAACAAATTTTGGTTGGAGTTCTCTTCATTCTTCATTGAACAAAAATGGCAGATGAAAACGAAAAAAAAAAAGAAAACGAAGAAAAAAGAGGAGGTGTTGATGAGATATAGTCACAAGGGTATTTTTATCTTTTCACGTGTAATGGGGGGTGCAAAAAGAAATTTTGAGGGTGTAAAAAGCAATCCCCAATATAAAATGAAAAGGGAAAAGTTGGATTATTGAACATGATCCAAATCTATCTCATTGTAGGCCCAAAATTAATAAACAAGGGCAAGCCCAAACACTAAAAAAAATTAAGCAAAATTTTCAAAAAAAAAACATAAAGCCAAAATTTTTAGAAAAAAATTAATAAATATCAATAAAGTCAAAATTTCATTCCTTTTTGCAATTAATTTGGATTAAGCCCAATTTTTTTTTAAATCAAGTTCATTTTTTAATTTGGATCAAGGTCAATTTCCTTTTTTATTTGAAATCGAGCCCATTTGCTTTTTTATTTTTAAATTAAGTCTATTTTTTATTTGGGTCAAGCCCAATTCTTTTATATGAAATCAAATCTGTTTTAATTTTGGTCGAGCCCAATTTTTTTTTCTTTTTCTGAAATCAAATGAATTTTAGTTTGGGTTAAGCCCAAGTTCTTTTTAACTCAAGCCCAATTCTTTTTTAGAAATCTAGTCCTTTTTTTTATTTGGGTCAAACCCAATTCCTTTTTAATTTCAAATCAAGCCCTATTTTAATTTAGGTCAAGCCCAATTTTTTTTTAATTTAAAATCAAGTTTACTTTTTTTATTTTGGGTCAAGCCCAATTTTCTTTTTTAATTTGAAATCAAGTTCTTTTCATTTGGGTCAAGCCCAATTATTTTTTTTAATTTGGATCAAGTCCAATTTTTTTTTAATTGAAATAAAGCTCATTTCCTTTTTCTATTTTGAAATTAAGTCTATTTTTTATTTGGGTCAAGCCCAATTATTTTATATAAAATCAAATCCTTTTTAATTTGGGTCAAGCTCAACTCTTTTTCTTTTTTTGAAATCAAATCCAATTCTTTTTAATTTGGGTCAAGCCTAATTCTCTTCTCTAATTTTAAATCAATTCTATTGTTATTGTGGGTCAAGCCCAATTCCGTTTTTTAATTTGAAATCAAAATTCAATTTTTATAGGGTCAAGCCAAAGCCCTTGTTTTTACTTAAACCCAATTCTCTTTTGTTGAAGTCAAGACCATTTGTCTTTCTGTTACATTAAATTTGGGTCAAACCCATTCTAATAGGCTCCATAAATCAAAATCATTGTTTTTACTAATTCCGTCAAAATATCTGTTTTTTTATTTTCTAAAATTCATGCAACGAATTCTAATGCGAGCAGGCAGCCTTGTCTGCTATTCTGTGTTTTAATTCATACAGATTTAAATGCGACTTACGACGGTTTGGATTTTGCAAGCATTTAATTTTAGAAAATCATTGTTTACTAACTCTGTTAAAAAACATCTGTTTTAAAGATGTCTATTTTCGCTTTTTCTGAAATTTGTGCAATGGATTCTAATATGAGCAGGCAGCCTTCTCTGTTGTTCTGTGTTGTAATTCGCACAGATTCAAATGTGGCTTAGGACGATTTGGATTTTGGAAGCACGTAATTTTAGAAAATCACTGTTTACTAACTCCGTTCAAAAACTTATGTTTTAAAGATGTCTATTTTTTCTTTTTCTTAAATTTGTGCAACGGATTCTAATATGAGCAGGCAGTCTTCTCTGTTACTCCGTGTTTTAATTCGTGCAGATTCAAATGCGGCTTACAACGATTTGGATTTTTCAAACACGTAATTTTAGAAAATCACTGTTTACTAACTCCATTAAAAAATGTCTATTTTTTATTTTCTAAAATTCGCGTAACAAATTCTAATACGAACAGACAGCCTTCTCTGTTGTTCTGTGTTTTAATTTGTGTAAATTCAAACACGGTTAACGACGGTTTGAATTCTGCAAGTACATTATTTTAGAAAATCGTTGTGTCAACTAACTTTGTTTAAAAAACAATTTCACCTAAAATCAATTCTTCTATTTTCCAAGAGATCGGTCTCTTACACCAGAACTATATAGCTTCCCATTGCACTAGGGAATACGTAGGAGTAGGATCAAGTTCTATCGGGATATTTTCTATAAACCTTTTTATTTCTATTCTATTTAAAGGGATCAAACAATTTTCAAAAGCATCAAAATCACACACTCATTTTAAGGGTACAATTCTTCGGAACGGGTGAGTAGGGTGCCTAATACCTCCCCTATTCGTAACCAACTCCGGAACCAGATTTCTTCGTCAAGTTAAGGTTTTTTCAAATATTTTCCCTTAAAATAAAATTTGGTGGTGACTCCACTAATCAATCAATTCTTTCTAAAAATTTTGTCATTTCTTCGTCTCGTTGTAATTACGGTTACGACAATCATGCTCAAGTAAATATTTTTACTAAGAAATTAAATTTTTAGATAACTACTTATGTCTATTTATCATGGTGATTCTTGAGCATGTTTATTTATGTGCAAGTATGCTATGTTCCCTCTTGAGTGATGCAAAAATTTAATATGAATTATGGTTCCATATGATGATGAATTATGTATGAATTGAATGATTTGGATGCTATATGTCTATAGCATATTAGCTGGTTATTAAGCATGCATGTTATTATGAAGAATTAAAATGGAACCTAATAAGTGAAGAGATCACTAAAGAAGAATCCTATGTGAAAAATTAACATTACTCTTAGTGTGCTAAGTTTGGTACTTGTGCACCCTCAGAAGATCGTAGGTCTTTCTATGGTGAAACTATAGGTCTTCACTAATCCTTCTACAATGAAGCCGTAGCTATGCATAAATTCTTATTGTGATAATCATCTAGAATAAACTCATATCCTAAGAATAAAAGGTAGTGTAGTAGATAGGTGGAAGATATTGCTTGACTAAATTATTAATGATACGTCTTAAATGAAACTATCACTAAGAGGGTGACTAGAGAATAAAAATGATTATGACTAAGGCATAGAATGAGTATGAGTTAAATAATATCCATCTTATGATGAAAACATGATCTGAAGAATGAATGAAGATTTTATCTATGTATAATTTTGTGAAAAAAAAGAATCAAAACATGTATGAAGTAAATGCTAGTCAAGTTTAATTTATGCCATTATTAAAAAAGACCACTTCAGATAAGTATTTTTTAAAATCAATAATTAAACTTGTATGTTTGTCATATTTTTTTAATAAATTGAAGTGGCTAGGTTAGAAATGATGTCACCAACCTTAGGGTAGATACCTATTGTGAAATTTTGATTTCTTATACCATACTACCATTTCTTTCCCAGATTCTAACAATGTCGTTTTCCATATTAGTGATTTACCTAGAACTACATAATTTCCATTGGATTTTTAGTACTCATGGGTTGGTGATCTTGGCCCAGGTCAATGTGAGAGTTTACTTCTCCTTTGCTCAAATCTTTGTTCCTCCTGTGTTGAACCTGAAGTTCACAACAGTCGAGTTAGCCATATCTCTTGAGACGTTCCATGTGGATGCAATATTCCCTTTGTTCCTAGGTTTTCAAGTTCCCCCAACTCTACTAGCTGAGGAGGTGGTGTCTACTAGTGGTGAGAGTGACCTTTCACTCCATCTCATTATCACAGTTTGTCACATTGTGGTCCTCTCAAGGGAGTTCTCCTGATGATATGCCACCCCCAAAAAATGTCTACCAAAGGTATTATGTGTGGAAATACTACTCTATAGATGACATGTGTTAGTGTTATATATGTAAATTTATGTTTGTAAGGAAAGTAATATATGCAGGGTACTTGTAACACCAAAAATTTCTAATGATAGACTCCCTAAGTTAGAAATGTCCTTTAGGAAGAAATAAAACAGAATAAGAACAAAAGATGAGAGAAATTAGAGAATTTTTAATAAATGACAAAAATACCTTTGCACTAGGATGACACAAATAAATGTGCAGGTAACTCAAAATAAAATTTAAAATACATTATAAAAGTTTATAATCCATCAATGATGGTTATAAAGTCATAAGGAAAGATTAGAAATAAAGATAGAATGAAAACATCATCGAAAATGCTAAAAAACATCCAAAACGCCCTTAAAGAGTTTTGGCTCCTATAAGGGATAAAATGTTCCCAAAAAATGGTAAATGAAAAAATAATAATTTGAAAATGAAGTAATAAGTTTTAGAAACATCGGGAGAATAATTTGGGAAATTTTTAGAAAATTATCAAAATACCCCTAGAAGGTTGGGAGGGCAAGAAAATATGAAGCAGAGGTGCGAAACTTCAAGCTTATCCATATACACGAAAATCCCATGTGATAAATGAGGGGATGACTCACCTCATGAGTTATCAAAGCTATTATGGAATATAAGACAAAAATATTTATGAGAAGAGATAAAATTAACCATAGTTAAAATCAAATTAACCTTGATTAATTAAAATTAACAATGCTTTAAAAAATTAACCTTGATTAGTGTTAAATTAATCTTAAAGGATATTTTTTAAATTTATAATTAATTTTTAAAATGGAAATTACATGTAAATGGACCAAAATATTCTTAAGTGGGAATTTATTTCCCATGTATTCCTAAGTGACTGAATTTACTATAGGTTAAAGGAAAGTTCATTTACCTCATTATCACCTTATATACAATTAAGAAAACTCTCTAAACTTACTCAAAACTCCAATTTCTTTTAAAACAACAAAGCCTACACTAAGTGTGAACTCTCATATTTGAAGTTTAAGTTATAACAAGTCAAACAAGAGGAACCCATCATTAGAGGAAAACCAACTTCAAAAGACTTGCCAAATTCTTATATAAGCATTCAACAAGTAGGGTCTTTACCATACAATTTTTCTAAGTTTTTAATTATATGTTATGGCTTGTTTTTCTTTTCTTTTTGGTGGATCTCTCTCTAAGTTCTATGGATCCCACTTGCTTGAGTTTGATGGAGTCCAAAACTGCTCTTTATAATTAAAAATGAGCATCATGTATTAATTTTTGGAAGTTAAAAGGAAATTTTGATGGATGAAAATGCTTCTTTTATCCTTTGGAGCAATTTAATTGGTTAAAATTTCTTAAAAATGTTTTTTAGAAGTTTGGGCAGATTTGAGACTTTTTGTTAAGAGTTTTGAGATTGACACGCTCGTCGCAAACGTGCAAAAATAATTTCTAGATTTTCCCCAAACTATTCGTATAGTATAAGGTGCAACTAGGTCATCTCCCAAAGACCATTTCATATTCTTAAGCAAATTAGGAGAAAATTAGAACAGGGGGATTTTGTAAAGATTGATATTGAGTTCTAAATGCAAAATACAGAATGAAATTAATTTCACTTAACAATTATCAACTCAAGGAATTCAGAGGCTATTTTCTTAGCTAATCATTGATCACTAAAATCATGCATTGTGTTTATCAACCTAGGATCATCTGGAACCCCTACAATGATCCTTGAATTCTCTACTGAGAAACCTCTCAGAATTCAATTGATTATGATCAACAAGATTTAGTAACCACTTAATCTTTCATCTAAACCAATTTTATAATCAGAATTCAGTTGAAGTAAGTAATAAAATGAAAACCTTCAATTAAATTACTTAATTTCTACTCTTCAAACTTTTGGAAAATGATTTACCAATCAAAAACCAATTATAAATCAATTATGCATTAATCAAAATACGTCAACCGATCAAACTTTGATTAAAGAATAAAATTGAAGAATATAGTGAAGTAGAGTAGAAACCACTTAATAAGCATGTAAATAAAGATCAAGACCTCAAAGTTAAAATGAGAATAGCTTGAATCCTTGAATTGAAACTACAAACCTAGCCTTCCATGAAGGAGGCAAACTAACAACAAAGAAAGAGGCAAACTAACAACAAATAGATCCTAAGCCTTCCATGTAGGAGGCAACTAACAACAAATAAATCCTAAGCCTTCCATGTAGGAGGCAACTAACAATAAAGAAAAATTAAGCCTTCCATGTAGGAGGCAAACTAACAAGAAAGAAAACCTAAGCCTTCCATGAAGGAGGCAAAACTAACAAGAAAGAAAGAAAGAAAGAAAGAAAGAAAGAAAGAAAATGGTATTGGAGTTAATCTCCAAAATTGGTGTGTTTCTCCTCTTGTAAACCCTTCTATTTATAGAGGATTTTTGAGGCATCATCTTCAGAAAGTCACCAACTAGGATATTACTTTTCTATCCTTTTATTGGTTTCACATGGGCTTTGTTGAAAATGCAAAACACTTTTGAATTTTTGTCACCAATTAGCACAACAATTTTGACTTTCTTGCACCACAATTTCGGATGTTCACATGTCCGAATTAGAGCTTGACTTCTGAACAAAAGTTGTAGCCCTGGATCTTAGCTGTCCAACAGATTTGATTTCATCTCAATATGACTTCTGTATCTCAAGATATAGCCGGATCTTTGCACACTGTTCAAATTCCACGTCAGCAACACTATCTCATCTTTTGAGATAATTTCGGAGTCCTAAACATCCCATTTAGAGTCTGCTCTTGCTTTGTAACTGTGGACACTTCTTTAAGCTTTCATTCAAGACAGATTTCATGATTTTTGGATGTCTAAAACTCCTATTATGCTCAAAATACTATAATAGTGTCATTTTAATCGGGTAAGCAAAGAAATTCAATTAAACTTCATATGAACCCAAACTCATAAAATATGACAAAGATCACTTAATTGAACATATAAGAAGTCTTAATGAGATAAAAGTGAGAGATAATTATTTATAAAATCTATGCTTATCAGAGATGCTCAAAGTAATGGATAGATAGAACTTGGAGTAGATCTAACACATCTCCACTTGGTTATCTTGAAAAAAAATGTTTTCTTTATGATCTTTATGATAAAAAATGTAAGCTTGTTTATGTCTCCTCTTAAAAGATTTAATCTGGAATTTAGACTTTGATAAAATCCTAGATCTGGACTCATGTGATAATAATCCTAAAAGACTAAAAAGGTTAAGTCTCAAAAGTTACAAACTTAACTAAAAATTGGACTTTAAAGCTAGTAAGAGCAAGGATGGACTTATGGACTAAAAGTTGAACAAGACATTTAAAACACTACATGATCATGACCAAAGCTATGAAGAAAGGAAAAATCTTGATGTATCCAAAAGTAATTGATATAACAAATGCCAAAATTTATGATACCAAAATCAAGTGAGAAGGAATTAAGAAAATGACTCTGGCTTAAACAAAGTGTAGATTTAACCATTCTCCATTAATTAAGGAGAACTGAGCTTAAAATTTTGATTAAGATAAAATGAGAAGCCAAACCATGTAGGAGAAAAGAATTATAAGTTTAAAAGAGACTTGGTAATGGTTTGGGTAACCATTCGGCCATACTTAGGTAAACTTGGTGAAAGTAAGTTAAAATCTTGTCAAGACTTAAAAATAAACTCAACTATGCATAAGGTGGTGGTTAGAAATCAATTATGGGGTTGTGGGAGTGTAAAAGGACATTCAGCCATGTCTAGTAAGTAACAAGGAAAAGTCTTAAAAATTTCTAAGTTGGTTTATTTTATTAGTTTAAGTCCTAACTAGTACAAATCACCTCCTAAATGTAAGAAAAATGAACCATAAAGCTTTAGGGGTTTAAGAGGTCAATTCCACCAACCATAGATTAATTGTACAAAATAAGTTAAATAGGATGCTTAAGGACATTTAAATAGTCAAAAGTAAGAAGCCTTGAATTTATGAGAAAGAATGTAAACAAGTAAATCAATTAGTGACTCAGACTTGATTAGTAAAGTTAATGATCAAGAAAACATAAAACTCCTAATACTTGAACTTATAATAAGTAAGTTGTGCATAAAACATATAAATTGATGAGCACAAAGAAGCTTAAACTAAATAGGCCATTCGACCAACTAATCTAGGTTTTCACCATTTTATAAACTTATATTAAAAATATTAAGAGAAACTTAATCTTTGAGAAAAGAAAAGGTCGAGAGGTAACTTAGAAGGATGAGTGGACTAAGTTTCTATGAGAGATTTCTCATAAAACTTAAGGAACAAAGCAAGAAGGAAAAATTTTTGGAGAAAGGTTGCTTGCTATCCAAGAAAATTTTATCAAGTATAATTAAAAAATTTTGACTAGGAGGGAGGTTTCTAATTAAAATAATTATGATAATTTATTATATTTCTTTTGAGTACATAAATATATGTATAATGTAAATAAAATATACTATTTATTATTTATAAAAATGATGTGTTATATGATGTTCATGTTTGGATGATGAATGTGAAGCTGGAATGAATTAGAAACTATATGTGCATGACATATTAGTTGAATTGTTTGAGAATGCATGTTATCTAGAAGCTTTAAAAAGGAATCTAATTAATTAAGAGATCACTAAAGAAAGAACTTATGTAAAAATTAATACTATTCTTAATGTGGATTTTGTACATTTAGAAGGAAAAATGATCCTTCTAAGATGGATACTAAAGGATTCTCCAAAAATCCTTCTCTTATGAAACTCCAAGTCTTTAATAATTATGATGGTGACGACCATCAAGGAATAAGATTATGTCCTAAGAATATAAGGATGAGTAGTAGAGTCAATGACAAGATATTGCTTGACTAAAATGTATAATATGCCTATGATATAGATTATCACTAAGAGAGTGATAGAGAAATGAGAACAACTATGATTAAGGCATGAATGAAATGATAGTCAAATGATATTTATGATATGATGTAACGTGGTCTCAAGTGTATGTAAAATGTATGAAATCCAGAATAAAAACTTGTATGCTTATGATAGAAGTTAGTTCCTACATCTGTAAAAAGAAATCCACTTCAGCTAAAGATTTTCTAAAAATTAAAAGTGAACTTGTATGCATGTCATATTTCTTAATAAACTAAAGTGGATGGGTTGAAAGTTTTGACACTAACTATAGGGTAGAATTATACTAAGAAACTTATTTTCTCACCCCTTTCCCACCATTTTCTTCCCAGACACCAAATCATAGTGTTCGTCAAACTTAACAATGTTAACTAGTCTATTAACACTCATGAGTTAGTCATCATAGCTCAAGCCAACGTGCGAGTTTATTTTTCTTTGGGTCACATTTTCGTGTTTGTAGTGTTGAGCTCAAACTTTTCTACAATTGACTTCACCATACCTCTGGAGACCTTTCACCCTAATGTGGCATTTACTTCACCATCGGCTTATCAGGCGCCTTGGGCAGCACCCGTGGAAGTCTCCTTTTCTTCTGAAAGATAAAATGATCCGCAGGTGCCTTCATATTACTACAGTCCCTCCCACATGTGTTTGCCACAGGGGTAGTGTTGATGAAAATTAAAGGCAAGTATACCGTACCATTTTTTTAAGAGTAAAGGATGAGAGAGTATCGTTTCCACAGGGATTTCGTTCAAGTAATGAGTTCCCAATCGCTCTACTATTTGAGCTAAGACTATGTGGGATTTGACATTGATGTGAATGTAAATGAGTTGTGAATTATAGATTCTATTTCTAAGAAGTAACACTCAAGAATGAATGAAGATAACCAAAACAGATTTCAACAACTATCAAACAACTATTGAAGCATTTTTTGGACTTGGAGAAGTTGAAGTTTATGTTTTACCCCGATAATTTACATTTTTTATATGATAGTCAAGGATGAATGTAATATAAATAAATGATATGTAGAATTATGATATAGTGTATAAGTTGTAAATAATCATGTATTAGGTATGACAGTAGTAATTATGTGTAATAGTATGTGGTGTGCGAAATATTTGTATAATATATGTATAAGATGTATAAAAGGGGGACTAATACCATAGTACTATCCTTTGAACTTAAGAACATGTAATAAGTATTAAGAATTGTATAAATAATATGAAGCGAGTTCTTTATGCATTATTCTGTTATATATCAAGTAATCAAAGCAAGTTAAAACGTGAGTAACAATGATCAACTGTTTATTTTCTGCTACAACAAATGCTACAATGAAGCTCGTATTTTCAACTAAGATTTTCTTAAAAAAATTCTCATATTTTCAATATCAATAATTTATAAAAGGAGTCTACATCATGTAGTAAAAATCTAATAATGAAACTGTGAATACGACTTGAGCGTAAAAGGCTTCATTTTTAGGGTGTTACAGTATTGATGCCCATTTTATTGTACAATGTACTAGTTAAGAGCTTTAGAATTAGCCAAGACTTGATATCTATAAAATTAATTATGTACACATATAGTATGAATCAATGTATATTATGTTAAAGTATATGCGAGCTTTAAAAATTACCTCAAGTGACGACATATGAACACTTATTACTACAATAAGACTCACACCTTCAATAACTTTTTTAAAAAAATTGTACTGAATTTTTTATAATAATATTTTATAAAAAAGTACTGTATCATGAACTAACAAACTAATAATGAATTTTTAATATAACTTAAGCATAGAATGAATATCATTATTAGAATGTTACATGATATATTATGCTAATAATATCATACGATAATTTTATATTTGGTTTATTAAATTCTTTATTATGTTTTCCCAACAAATTCCTTACTCACTAATTACACTTTTATTTTCTTACCATCACCAAATAAGAGACTTCCAATATATATATATATATATATATATATATATATATATTTGATAAAAAATATTAGTTTAAAAATAAAGAAAAGAATATATGAATTTTCATCTCTAATTTTAGCAAATTAAATTTTATAATAATTTTATGATATTTTCTATAATATGTAATTATAATCATACATAAAATGGATAAAAGTCATATGTATTCATCTATTGTCACTTTCTGGGTCTTCCTAATAAATAAAAATAATAATAATAATATGACTAATGGATACTCAATTTAAAATATAAGAGTTACTTATAAAATCCGAGATTACACAGAGGAGGGTCATGGCCCTAAGACCAGCCCATTTAGCCCTAAGTTTTGATCCTACATGATGTGGCCCACTTAGAAGTAAGGCTTTTTTAAGTCCTACCTACATGATCCTCAATTTAAAGGGCTTAGTTAGACTGACCCAAACCTAGCCTTTTTTTTTTTATTTTGTAATTTGTCTTAAAATATAATTTTTAATCTAAATTCATATACCCTTCAAATTTCATCCTTTCTCTTAATTTTTTATTTCATTTCTTTATTTCTCCCTTTAAATAATCTTCAATATTTTTTATTATACTAAAATATTCTTTAATTTATTTATCTTTTTTTTTTAGATTTTTTATTTTTCTCTAACTATTTGTCTCTAGAATTTTTCTCTTTCTTTCTCAAATTTTTCTCAACTTTTTTTATACTTTTATCTTTTCTTAATTTATTTTTTCTAATATATTTACCTCTCTATCTCGAAAAGTATCCTTTCTCCATATTTTTTCTTTCTGCTCTCTCTAAATTTTCTTATTTATTTTAATTTTTCATTACTACTTTATTTTAAGAGAGGAAAAAAAAACTAGAAAGGAAAAAAAATTATAGAAAAAATAAAAATATTTGAAGAAAAAAATGAAGCTCATAGGTAACCTTAACCCATAGGATTTAATGAGTTTTATTGTGTAGGCTTTGCATGCTTATGAGTCATTTTGACCTTAGCCCACATGGGTTAAAGTTGAGTTAGATTGGATGGGTCAAATTAACACCTCTATCAACAAGAACACTTCTTATTAGAGTAATAAAGAAAAAATAACTCCAAATTGAAGCGATTTTTAGTCAAAAATTTCATAGAATAGGAAATATAATCATATAAGTTTATAAAGTTAAACAAACGTTACCTAAGCTTACTAATATAGCAGAACTTGTTAAAGAAAACCCAAGTGACCACCTATATTAGATATAACATCTTGGTTGGAGAAAATTGTTAAAGATGAATTGATCTTATAACATTGGTCATTGTTCCCGTGTGACAAACTTGTTTTGATTCTTCACATATAATTAAGTGAGTAAGGTTTTTTTAAGATTGTAAATTGTTTTGAACTTGTTGTATATTGCTTATCATTTGTAGTTCTTGGAGTTTACTTTTCCTAATCTTCATGAAGTGAAGGACATGACATCAATTACATTTTTTCCACTTAATACAAATTCTTTTATTTTGCTTGAAATGTTTTCGTTGTTAGAACTAAGGTGAACGACTTGGTTCAACTCGCTAGCTCTTAACTCAAGTCACATAAACTAAAAGTTAAAATAAATAAATGTAAAATTTTTGAGATTTGTAATTTACTAATATATTTTTGATAAAATGGTTGTCTAATTGAAATTTATAAATATAATTATAGTCTATATAAAATATAAATATTTACATTTAAACTATTATTAATAATTAATAAATCAAATAACTAATTTGTACATTGGACATTTTAAATTTATATTTTGTTACCAATTTTGAAATTAAAAAATTTTCTAAACATATAACTTATAATAGTATATATTATGATTAAGTTACGTATTTTATCTATTTTATACAAAAATAATAAAAATTATATGAATTTAATTTATATATAACAAGTTGGTTCATGAACTAAACGAGTAAAGTTATACATAGCTCAGGTTCAATTGGTTTAGTTAACAAGTTTAATTTTTAGCTCAAGTTTAGCTTATTTGGTTCATGAATTACGTTCAACGAATTAATTATTGAATCGAGTCTCAAACTAATTTCGAGTTGGTTCGATCCATTGTCATCCCTAGTTACAATCATCTTCAAAAGCACAAGAGTTCATAATTTCATTCGATAACCTTTTTATTTTTGAATCAAAATTTACAGTCATCAATTTAAGATAATAATAATTTTTTATGTAAGGGCTGGTCCTAACCCACTTGACCCTAAGGGATTTTTATATTTAGGGCTTTTTGGCCCTAAGAGCTTTTTAGGCCCTAACCCAAAAGGCTAGGGCTAAATAGTTTAGGCTCCATTTGACAGCTCTAGAGGAGGCTAATGGATATGAACTCAATGACTTCTTGTAATTTCTCGATATTCATACGATAACTTTGTCTTGTAATGGTAACTTATATTCTTAGGATGTTAGATTATTCTTTATTTTTCACATCAACATCCATCTCCACATCTAGCGAGGGTAATCATAATGCAAGTTCATTATAGAATCCTTGTATGCCCATGTCTCCATTCGTCTTGCATATCTTCGTCTTCATCATTTGGCACAATCATTTTCAAGTTATGCATAATCATACTAATCAAAATCTAAAATTTTACATAATTTTAGCCATAAAACATTCATACTTAATTCCTGCACAGTCATGCTTAAGTACAACATAGCTGTGCTCAATTTTCGTACGGTTATGCTTAAAGTATAAATCAGAAATTCATACAATTTGTTCTTAGCATGATCATGTTTAATTTCAACACAATTGTGTTCGAGTTCAGCTCTACCGTGCTAAAGCTTCAACACACAAAAATGATGAATTTTTTCCTAAACATGGCCATGCTTGATACTACAAAGAAAAAATAACACATGTGTGAGCATTTAAACACTTATATTAGCTTCTAACTTCAGTATAAAATTTCAAAAACATACCTAGAATTAAATTTAAGCATAATTAAAAATCAATTCTAAATTTTTTCCAAAAAAATAAATATATTTCACTCTAGAGCTAAGTAAGTTCTAGAACTGTTCCTAACTTTGCTAATGTAGACTTTATTTTCTATACATTTTCATTAAAACTTGGCTTCTAGTTCCAATATCAATTAGATCCACCCTTATACAAAAAATTTGAAGTTTTGTAATAAAGACATATACGTGAATTCCTGATGAGCTATGGTTGAAGTTTCACAGAAGAAAGAAAGAATGATTGAATTTGGGAAGCATAGAAAAGAAATCTAATAGGATCCCACAACATAGCATGAAAGTTAGCATAGTCAAATCCATAATACATGTGATGCTTAAAAACCATCGATGGACATTCGAAGGGATTAGGTTGGTAGTTATTCTAGTTTATCTCTATTTTTTAGTATTAGATTTATGTGTTGGTTGACTACTTTCTCAAAGTCGATAACTTCTTTTATCTATTAGTTTTATCTATTATCTTTTAGTTAGCTAGTTTTTCAAAACTAATAGCTTCTTTTATCATTTAGTTTTATTTATTATCTTTTAGAATTGGGAATGGTATTATTCAAGGAATTGATGTATAAAATTTGAGAATATCGAATAATATTTTTTATAAGCTCTTACATTTATTTCGTGAGAATTGTCTCGATACCATAAAATCATATCAATTGGTATCTAGAGCCAAGTTGCGATCACATTAACATTTTTCTCAAGCTAGGTTGCGATCACATCAACACTACGCTTATCAAGATATCAACCAACAAAGAATGTCTTGATTCGTGGAAAATATCTGTGGGAGGAATACATGAGTCCATGGAAGAATTGTGTGAGTCCATCGACAAGATTCTCAAGAGGATGCCCTAAATCAAAGCATAAACATCACTCATCATCATCAACATCATTAAGATCTACAAATACTAACAATAGAAGTAAAAGTTTAAATTCAAATTCGTTGATCCAAAGTAAATTGACAAAATTGAATGGAGAAGGAAAGAATAATCAATCTAAAAACCCTAATCAGTTGAAATTTCTCTAAGTTTCTTAGAGAAAACCCTCAGATTTGGTTAGACCAGGCACAATAATATTTTGTTTCCCACGATATTCATGGCTTGAGAAAGGTATTTTTAACCTCATTCTACCTTGGCGGTGAAACCAACCAATGGTGGTATTGGTTCTCACATGTAAACAAGAAAAGGAAGATCGCATGTAAGTTGTTTATGGAGGGGTTATTATTACGCTTTGGAATAATAAAGTATGAGGATGAAAACGAGACAATTTGTAAATTGCATCAAATATATGAGAAAATCCCTCATCACTTGCTTGAACAAGGAATTACCCACGGTGGAGCTAATACATTATCACAACGTCTACCGACCAAATCAAATTTAGATGAGACAGTGGCTAAGTTGTGCTTTGGAACCACCAAGTACGAGGATGAAAATGAGATGATTAGTAAACCACATCAAATAAATGAGAAGATCCATTATCACTTGCTTAAACAATCAATCAATCACCCACAATGCATATAATACATTATCACTACATCTGCCAACTAAATTAAATTCAGATGTGACTGTGACCAATCTACATTTTGGAAAAACTGAGCACGAGGATGAAAACGAGACGATTAATAAATCATATTAAACAGACGAGAAAATCCTATGTCACTTGCTTGAACAAGGAATCATCCACAATACAATTGATACATTATCATAAAGTCTACTGACAAAATTAAATTTGGATGAGACCGTGGACAAGCTGGTCATTATCTCACATCCTATATGGACTTTATGTAAGGACATGAGGCAAATTCAAGGAGGAAGCGATGATGAAATCAACATGAAATACCATTATCCCCAATTACACCTTGAGGACAAGGTCCACCTTCAAGGGGTAAGGAATGATGAGATTGTTCTTCAACATTATTAACGCAACATATGCCTTGAGGACAACGTGCAGCTTCATGGAGAAAGAAATGATGAGATCATTCTATAACATCATTATCCTGACATACATCTTAAGGATAAAGTACAGTTTCATAGGTAAGGAATGATGAGATCGTTATGCAACATTATTATCCCAACATATGCCTTGAGTACGAGGTGTAACTTCAAGGAGGAAGGAATGGTAAGATCTTTCTGCAACACTATTATCCCAACATACACCTTAAGTATAATGTGCTACTTTAAGGAAAAATAAATGATGAGATGATTCTGCAACACCATTATCACAACTTACACCTTAAGGATAACATGCAACTTCAAGGAGGAAGGAATGGTGAGATCATTCTGCAACACTATTATCCCAACATACACCTTGAGTATGATGCACGGCTTCAAAGGAAAATGAATGATGAGATCGTTCTGCAACACCATTATCACAACATACACATTGAGGATAACATGTAATTTCAAGGAGGAATGAATGGTGAGGTCATTCTACAACACCATTATCCTAACATATACCTTGAGGATAATGTGCAGCTTCAAGAAAAAATAAATGATGAGATTGTTCTTCAACATCATTATCCCAACATATACTTTAAGGATAAGGTCCAACTTCATAGGACAAGGAACAATGAGATCATCGTGCAACACCATTATCCCGAATTACACCTTGAGGACAAAGTGCATCTTCAAGGGATAAGGAATGATGAGATTGTTCTTCAACACCATTATCCTGACATGTATTTTGAGGATAAGGTGAAACTTAAAGGAGAAATAAATGATGAGATATGCAAAATTATTCCCAATTACACATTGAGAACAAAGTGAAGCTTCAGGGGCAAAGGAAAGATTGGATTATTTTGCAATATCATTATCCTCACAAACACCTTGAGGATAAAGTGCAGCTTCATAGGATAAGGGATAATGAGATTGTTCGGCAATATCATTATCCTAGCATACAACTTGAGGATAAAGTTCGACTTCAAGAAAAAAGGAAAGATGAGATCAATCTGCAACATCATCATCCAAATGTACACCTTGAGAACAAAGTGTGGCTTTAAGGGAAAAGGAAGGATGAGATCATTCTGCAACATCATTATCCTTACATATACCATAAGAAAAAGGTGAAACTTCAAGGAAAAAGGAATGATAGAATCTTAGGGCACAACACCAAAGTTTCCAATGTCAACTTATACCTTAAGGATAAGGTGTACTTTCAAGAAGGAAGGCATGATATGATTGTAAGGTGAAACACTAGAGTTTCCAATATCAACATATACCTTGAGGACAAGGTGTACCTTCAAGGAGGGAGAAATGATAGGATTGTAAGACATAGTGTCAAAAGTTCCTACTATCAACTTATACCTTAAGGATAAGGTGTATTTTCAAGGAGAAAGAAATGATAAGATCCCACGACGTAGCATTAAAGTTAACATGGTTAAACCCATAATACATTTGATTCATAACAAACATCAGTATACATTCGAAGGGATTAGGTTGATAGTTTGAATAGTTTATCTCTATTTGTTAGTTTTCATTTTATCTATAAGTTGGCTACTTTTTTGAAGTTGATAGTTTCTTTTATCTATTAATTTTATCTTTTATCTTTTAGTTAGTCGGTTTTTCAAAATTGATAGCTTCCATATCATGTAGTTTTATTTATTATCTTTTACAATTAGGAATGATTAAGGAATTGATGTATAACATTCAGGGATATCGAATAATATTTGTTATAAATTTTTACATTTATTTCGTGAGAATTATCTCGATGCCACGAGATCGTATCAAAACCACATTTCAAAATATTCAATTAAACAATGCAAACATAGTGTATGAGAATTATTAATGAGGTATGATTGATGTTTCATAGAGGAAAGAAAGAATGATTTAATTCAATGTGCATAGAAAATAAATTATCTTTCAAATATTCAATTGAAATTTAATTGAATCCAAAAATATTTGGCATTTGTTAGTGAAGAAAGGAAATGCATTGGAGTTGCAAGAAATCTTCCCAAGGATTAGTGGAAATTGCATGCATCCAATTTGACATTTGGATTTTTGTTTAAAAAAAAATCATAACATTACATTTCTTCCCTCCAAAAATAAATTCATCCTTGAAATTTATATGCCTTAAGGAAAAATTCTAGGATATAATTTTCCTTACAAAAAATAATGATCAAATCATTCATATATTAGTTCTTGCACATTTAGTCCATAACATTAGGTTAACTAGTCCCAATATTATATTACTGTACTTCAGAGTCAATAGTTAACAATTCAATCAATTATATCATTTCTTAATGCTCTTCCAAAATATCAACTACAATTGTCTAATAAATAAGATTAGTATTCACTAAATGAGATTGGATTCTATCTAAGACAAGAGACTTATGTAGAAAGGAAAATAGGAATTTTAGGAAATGCCATTAATTCTCAATGAAAAACTCATACTATTAAGAAGTCAACAAGGGAGATCTCCATGTTCCCACAGTCCGTGTGACGTTACATAAGTCCAAGAATATATGGAAGTAAAGTTTCACCTTGTACATGAAAATTTTAAATTCATTGGGGTTTAATATATATCACCATAAGAACTTAATAAAAGAAATTCAAAATTTGAAAGTAATCAAATATAATCTTTAGATTACCATAAATTATTATAAGTATCTATCTTTCATGTAATAGGCAGCTTGATCAAGGGGTAATTTTTTTCATATGGATGGAGTCAAACAATTAGTTTGATACAAACTTTTAAATTATGAGTGAAAAAGGATTAAGTCTAACATAAGATCTTAATCTAACATAAGAAAATTTCAAATATATTGAGGAAGCAACACTAAAAGTATTCACAGAGAAGAAAGATAATACTATGATACAATCAAGGAATAGACAATCACAAATGTCATTTCAAGCTTACAATAACAAAGGGAGGAAATTCACCAATGTAGTACTACCTTTCATAAGAGACATTATTATTCTTGGTTGGACAATTTCCTTTATGATGCATATTTCTACCATTAAAGCATTGTACCATGGAGTCATAGGTTGATCTATAATTGCTAATATAAGGTTCTTAACTCTTATATGTTCTACCTTGAGTTAAGATGGGCATCGATATAACCTCTAGTTTCCTCGAATTTCTTTCTTCCTCTTAACGTTTCGTAATTTTCTAGGTTTAAATTTTTAATAGTTCAGACCCCTTGTCATTTTTTTATATCACAATTTACTAGAAGTATGAACTCCAAACAATACATCCTTAAGCAGATAATTGTGACTGAAATCAATAGTTTGAATAAGTACTTTTTAGTTTGAGTTTCATTGATCTGAGCTAAGAATCTAACCCCTACTCTAATCAGTATACAAAGAATTCTAGATTTTTAAGTAGAGTATCTCTGCATAAACCAAATCCCAAAATCTTGATATAACCATCCAAGAGGACATAGATTGTAACTAATTAATTTAGTTCATAGAAAGAGATAAGCAGAATAAGTTTCCATAAGAATTATGATCCTAAATTGTCATAATTCATTTAAGTCTAGGTATACTAATGGAGATACTATTAAGAGTAGAAACAGACAACTAGAATGGTGTGGTAATAGTAGATAAGTTTGATTGCTTCACACCATTATAAGTGATTAACAATTAAAAAATACTTGAATCATATATTTCCTACATACAAAATACCTTCTTCTATAAGAAACTTTCCTAGAATCATGTTTTCTATTTAGCATATCCTTTCTGCTCATGGTGAGATCTTTCCCTTGAATTTTAGGACTTCTTAATTAACTAATTTTATTCTTCTTTTTACCATTGCTATTGAGATGATGAGTGTCTTTGAAATATCATTGTAAGGATTATCCTTCTTCACCTTTGGGACAATCTCGAGTAATATGATGTGGCCTTCCAAACAATCAAACCAACACATGAGATTATTAATACTTATTCCTAACCTTCTAGTCATTGAGTTAGGTCTTTGGGATTCCATAGAATAAATAGATGAGAACCTGAGCAGTTCTTGCTATGGCTTACTTCCCTCTAGTCCTCTTCTTTGTTTCTTTTATAATTTATAACCTCTAAGTTTTGTCATTGTCACTTTATGGTTATTTTAAAAATTCTATATTTATTCACCAATGTAGAAAAATAATGAACTCTTGGATACTGATAGCTTCCTTGATCTTCGATCTTAATTTGTTCTCAAATTGAATAATCATCTCGAGTATATTGATGACGTGAAAACTAAAAAGGAAGCTCCTCCAACTTGGTGGTATACTCCATAATCATTATTCTCCCTTGATTTAGTTTCAATAATCCTATCCCTTTCTTATTCCCGATGGCTTCCAAATTATTTTCAAGATATATTCCTTAAATATCTCCCAAGTAATATTTAAGCCTTCAACTTTCTCTTTATTTCAGATTGTTCATGGTGATGTTTAAGCTTTCCACATTTGTAGTACATGTCACCTCACACATCTAGATGGTGTATAAGTACTTAAGTTAGTAATGTGAGGAGAGATCTTCCATATTTTCTACCAAACGAATTTTGATGAAGACTTCCATTAGGTAATAGTATAGCTAAATCCTAGATTTGTATGTATGCATTGATAGCTCTTATATTTTAATCAATCTCTCTAAAATGGTTTTTGAAAGAAAAACTTAACAAGATTATAAAATGAAAGGTTTCAAGGTTAAAATAAATGTTTAGAAAGACTACAAAAAGTCTAAATGTTTTGAACTATGAAAACTTGGCTTTTCTAACATGGATATGAAGTTAACCATATAAATTTCAAGTTAACCAAATGTTACACATAGTTAACCAAAGTTTTGAACTAAGTTAACTATATGAGTTTGAGTTAATCATTTATTACAATAGTTAATCATTTGTTGAATAGAATTAACCAACCCTATAGTCGATTACAACATGGAGTAATTCATTACTAAAGCTTATTTTATCAATAAAAACATGCAAAATATTGGTTTAATTGATTACTAAAGTATTTTGGAGGTTTAGTAATTAATTACCAAAACATTCTGAAGAAACAGTAATCAATTACCAATGAAATTAATCGATTACCAATTGATTGTAGAAGTGAAATAATCGATTAAAAATGGAATTAATCAAATTATAAGAGTTACATAATGTCCTAATAATTGATTATTAAAGATAGTAATCAATTACCAAGCTTATGTTTTGAAAATTTTGAAATGTTTCTCAATTATAACAGTTTAAAACCAACTCATTTAAAACTACCATCTAAGTTTACATATAAACACTTGTCTCTAACCAATTTTTTATAAAAAAATAAAATAAAAGAGGATAGGAAAGAAAACAAAAGAGAACAATAAGAAAAATAAATTTTCAGAATTTGCTTTGTGAGAACTTTGATTCAAAAAGTTTTATCATTGCTTAGGATTTTTCATTGTATTGAACTTTAAGGGTGTTTGTGTTTTGATCTTCTGCTACTCTTCTCAATCTTGGTTATTGATTCTTGAGAGAAAGAATGCTTTCTTAAAGGTGGTTGTGTTTATGCAAAGATGGTGATCTTTGCATGGTTCTTAAGGCTTCACGTTGAGGACCTTGAAGTGATTGTTTGTAAGAGAATTCTACATATAGTGAAGAAAATACCAAGGGGTTCTTGGGGATTGGATGTAGCTTTCTGTGGTTAAGAGTGATAGGATAAATTCATAAGCGATCTTCTTCTCCCTACACTTTTATATTTCAACACCTATTATATGTTCTGTATTATCTTTAGTTGTAGACCAATCTTTATGGCTTAAATATAATTTTCTTGAATTGATCATTAGGATTACATTAACATTGTGTACATTGTATAATTCGTAAATCATATTTAAGATTCTTAGGTGGCTTGTGTTTTTCATATCACTGTTTTTAAATTAATTGGTAAAGTCTGAATAAAAATATATCAAACCTAATTCATCCCTCTCTTAGGTTTGTGGTCATTCAAGTAAGAAGTAATACTTGAGCAAACCTTCTCACTTTTTGGTTATTTCTCTTCATGATTGAGGCAAGTTACAATATGATCTTTCTATTTCTTAACTTTTCTTCCTTCTTTTAATACATTGATTAATCTTATGTTAAGACTCTTGACACACTTGGTATAGCAACTTTTTTGGATGTTGAGTTTCCATCACCTAAGCATCAAATTCATATGTTGAAGTTAGGAATGGTATTATGACGGAAATATCTTTAAAGTGAGAAGTCTACATGTAAATTCAAAAAGGACAATCCAAAAGTTTCAAAGTGCTTCAAGTGACAAGACTTTGGTCACATGGCCTCTAACTTTCTAAATTAAAAGATAATAACCATCATAAATAAAGGGTCTCATGAAGTGTTTGACAAAGAAACAAGAAGAGTTAGTATTTAATAGAGAATATCTATTTTATGATGAATTTTTTTTCCAACAAATCATGGTGAATCACTAGTAAATAGAAGTTTACATGAAATAATTATGAGAAAAGATTGGCTTAGACAGAATATCTTCAACAAACAGTGCACTACTTTAGGAAACATTTATAATATTATCATAAATAATGGAAGTTGTAAGAATGTGATGTCCAACTATATGATAGAAAAGATCAAATTACCCATACAAGACCATCCAAAGCTATACAAGCTATAATGGCTCAATAAAGGAAACAAGGTTAAAGTTTCTAATAAATACCTCGTTTCTTTTTCTATTAGTCAAAAAATCAAGATAAGGTATAGTGTGATGTTATTCTTATAGATTCATATCTTCTTTTTCTTGGGAGGTCTTAACAATATGATTTTAGCATCTTATATGAAAATTATTCCAACATTTATTTCTTCACTATAAGTGGAGTGAAGATCAACTTGGAACCTTGCCATCCTATGAATATAGCTAAGAAAAAAGTTCAATGTCATCTTGTGTCTTTAGTGGCTAAGGAGAAATTCAAGGTGACAAAAGAAGAAATCCAAACCATGAACTTCATTTTTTTGTTCAAGTTAAATAATGAGACTATTATCCCATCAAAAGTTAAGAAAATGTTTTTTGAATTCCTAAACATTGAACCAAAATAAATTATGCATGGTTTACCACCTACATGATATATGCACTAGGCCATTGATTTCCTCCTAGAAGTTTTCATTCCCAACAAACCTACATAAATAATGAGTTCGCAAGACCATGCTAAGATCTAGCAGCAGGTGGAATAATTGTTGTCAAAAAGGATGATTCAAGGGTGTGTTAATCCTTACATAGTACCTATTATTAAAAAAGGATGGGAGCTAGAGAATGTGCATTGATAATTAAATTGTTAATAAGATCACTATCTTTTTATACCAAGACTTAATGATGTGATAGATTAGTTTCATGGTACCATTATCTTTTCAAAATTTGATCAATGTAATGGATACCATTAAAATAACATTTGACCATAAGATAAAAGGAAGACCACTTCAAAACAAGAGACAATTTATATAAATGGATTGTGATGTACTTTGGATTATCAAATTCCCCTAGCACATTCATGTGCTTGATGAATCAAATATTTTTCCTTTTCATTGGAAAACTTATAATAGTTTACTTTGATGATATTTTGATTTATAGAAAAAAAAATAAAGAAAAATACTTAGAACACCTGTGTCAGGTGTTACAAACTCTTCATGAAAAGATATTCTATGCCAACTTGTAAACATGTTCTTTCTTAACCAATAAAGTTATTTTCCTTGAATACATCATTATTGTGCATTCAAGTTCATCAGAGCAAGATCAAAGTCATTAATAGTTTTCCTATTTCAAAGATTATCCATGGCATGAGAAGTTTCCATGGATTAACTTCATTCTACTAGAGATTTGTTAAAAACTTTAATTTCATTGTTCCTCCACGTATAGACTACATTAAAGGTGACAAGTTTCAATCGACAAATCAAGCTCAAAATCTTTAAGAGTTAAAGTGACATTTAACCAAAGCACCTATACTAGCCTTACAAACTTTTGAACAAGTGTTCAAAGTCAATTGTGACACATCCAATAACAAAATTAATGTTATTATAAGAAGGACATCCAATTAATTTATTTAGCGATAAACTTAACAATGATAAGCTTAAGTACTCAACTTAAAATAAGGAGTTTTATGTTATTGTTCATAATTTACAATATTGGAATCATTACCTACTACACAAGAAGTTTCTTTTTTACTCAAACCATGAATCAATGAAACACATTCTCAATAAAATATTAGCCACAAACATGCACGCTAGAGTGAATTCCTACAATTTTTCCTGTTCCTACTTAAGCATAAGATTGGTGTTCAAAATAAAGTAACAAATTCTCCCCGTTGCCACCATGCTTTGATTTCTACTCTCTACACCAAATTTGTTTGATTTGAGACCATTATAGACATGTATTGATTGATACATGTAAAATGCATGTGTAAATTTGTATATCCACTTTTACCCACATGCAAGTATATCTGTCAGTTGAGATAGAGGATAGTTGAGACATCTAGTATCGTCCTATAAAGACTCTGCCAATAATCGATAGAAAAGGTTTAAATTTCAAATTTTGGGCTCACTAAAAGAGAAAGTTTTGTACAATGTAAGAGATAAAAATAAGAAAGTAGAAACAAATAAAAATAAAAATAGGAGAACACAAGTGAGAAGTTATGGAGAAGCATGGTATTTTTGATCTCCTTATAAGTTTACCTATTTTTACCCTCCAAATTTCCTTACGAACAATTTAAACATCAACTGCTAACCACTAGTCAAATAATATAACTATCCAATAATCGTGCAATAATAATAATTTTTCTCTAAGTAAATAATCGGTTAGAAGCTTGGGATTCCAATTGATCCTACAAAACCCATAAACCCAATTACCTCATAGTTTCATCAATTAGGAGATGGTATGATTTTCTACTCCCAACCAATTGAGAGATCAACAAGAATGGCCAATTCTTATTAATGAAATAAGAGTAATAAAGAAACACAATTGGATAAAGAACCATACAATCATTTATAATAAAAAAATCATTTATAAATAAAAATAGGATACAAATAGTTACATCAAAATGTTCACCAAAGGTCCATAATTTAGGAGTTAGTTACACATATCAAAAGATTAAAAATGATAAAAACCTATTCCAAAATTATCCATAATCCTAATTTTAAGATAAGAAATACAAAAGTATAGTGCCACCGAGGTTGGCAAGTGACTTTGTAACTTGCACAGTGTAGGAATTTCTTCCATCGAGATCTTACGGGTGTACGTCAGAAGAAGAAATGGAAATGGGGAATGAAGATGGAAAAGAGAAATTTGAAAAAGATGGCTCAGAGAACCCCTGAAAATGTAGAGGGTGTCAAGATGTATTTTTCTTCCAAGCCGTCACAGCTACTCTGGATCACCTTTAGCATTATCAAGGCCAACTAGGATCCCTTCCTATGTTATTAGGATTGACTTGGATCATTTATGGCACCTCCCAGAGTTAGCACAGCTGTGTTGGAAACTCCAAGTCATTGTCAAGCCATGATCAAGCCTGTACAGTCATCCTCCTCATCTGAAACGGTTGTGCTATGGTCTAAAACAGGCGTGCTAGAAATCTTAATTCGTTGTAAGGGCATGCTCTAGCTAGCACGACTGTGCTAGATTTCTCCAAAGGAAATTTTTTTTCTTCTACTACTCTTTCATCTTTTCATGCCTCTTTTGCCCTCTTTTTGGCCCAAAATATGCTTAGTTTCTGATTCTCTACTTATGAGACCATTCCTAAAAAAATAAGAGAAATTAGGTGAAATTACAATCAAATAATCACTTATTTCATAGAATTATAGATAATTTCTCATAAATTAACAAAACAGTGGTTTCTCATGTACTAAAATAATGCTAATTTCCACAAAGCGTCAAGTGCCACTAAATTACACTCATCCCAAGGATACTATAAATATGATGGATTCTTATTTAAAATCAAATCATTTTGTATTCCTCAAGGTTCACTACGATAAGTAAACATTTGGGAGGCTTGCAATGGAGGATTAAATGGTCACTTTGGGAGAGACAAGACTATAACATTAGTTAAAGAAAACTTTTATTGGCCAATACCTAAAAAGGACATCAACAGACATTTCAAAAGGTACAAAATTGGTCACTTGACCAAAAGAAAAAGTTAAAATACACTGTTATGCTTACCTCTCCCAGTTCCTAAATCATAATGGAAGGATTTTTATGACACCCTCACTTGCTATAACATCAATGTTATCCTTTTTAATACCTACATAGTCGTTGGAGGACAAGATCCATGACTGATAAATCGTAATCATATTAATTAACACATGTATAAAATATACACATATTTATAAGGAAGGCTAAAACACAACTATGTCTCATGAATGAGTATGTTAATTAATTACAAATCCCATCATATTCCTATCGTTTATAATATAAACATGGCTAGGTTTCCAACCCATCTCCTAGAAAAAATAAATATCCAAACATCCAAAAATAGAGGGTCACTCATCCAAAGCTATGCATAAAATAAACGTCAAATATAAACATAATAATGCACTCCCTACTCGTACATCCTTGGTAGGATTAATCTCCACTAGCATCACTATGGGATAGTATCATCATGAGGAAGAATCTCAGGCGTATCTAGGAAAACCATTACGAGTTTAGAGGTTTTATTGACTACTCTCAACTAAATCATGTAATAAAGAGATAAGGCATATGAAAGTAAAAAAGCATGGTAAGCACACATATACAATTCATACCTAGAGTAGGCATAGAAGTAATCAGGAATAAATCCATTTATAACATAGAAGACGTCAACAACATAGATATTACATTTCATGTTGGTATACAATCATCACACATATATATACAATTCCCATGAGGAATGCAATGCAAGCATGTACATTCAATTATGATTTTAATTCACCGTTCTTATCCATTCTCATTAATGTTATGCATGGGGATCCCATCAATGCCAATATTTCAACAAATTATGTTCACCATCCAACTAAGAAAGCGATCGAGAACTCACATTTCGTGCAATGGTACTGTTGCGTGCAAAACGTGAGTATAAAACTCTTTGCCAAGTTTTACCCATAGAAAAGTATACCTATAAATGTAGAAATAGGGTATTTTAAGCCCTTAGTATCAAGTATATCTATGTGCATGAAGTTTGAACTCTAACTTTTGAACTCACCAAAAAGAGGGGTTGTTTTGTAAAAGAAATAAAAGTAGTCAAAATAAAAGAAATAAAAATGAGATTTCTATTAAGTTATAAATAAAAGAATGCAATGCTAGTTATGAAAAACTTATAGGGCTTTGGATCTCTTTGTGGCTTTACTTACTTTTACTCTCAGTTCCTCCCTTAGTTCAATTGCTAACGACCTACGATAATTCTACTACTACTCTTTGATCCAACAGTAACAATAATCCCCTTTCTAGATAATATCCTTATTGATCCTACAAGATAGATAGATAAAAGAGGAGTAAAGTTTAAGAGGGTGTTAACTACGGGTCAGGAAATTAACTAGTTAGAAATGTAGGTTCCTGATTGATCCTGAAAGACCTTTAACTTTAGTTATCCTATAATTTCGTTAATTGGGAATGGTACGATTTCCTAACCACCTACCAACTAAAAAATTAATAGCATGGATCAATTCCTATTAATGTTTTAAGCATAATAGAATAACATAATTGTAATAATGAAAACATTATTAAAAGGAGAAAATTGACGTTCAAGCAATCCATATTGTAAAGTTTATCAAAGTCCCATGAAGGATAATTAGTTATTCATGAATAAAAATAACCCATAAGTATCCATATTAAAAGCAAATAAGGAATAAAAAACTAAGGTTACCAATAAAGCTAAAGAACTACTCTAAGATTGCATCGTACAAGGATTGCTCCTACCAAGATCCTATGAGAGGATGCCAGAGAAAAACTTGGGAATGGAGATGCTAAAAATAATAGGTGGAGGAAAGGTAGGGTTGTGCCTAGGGAGAAAGATATTGTTCTCCTGTTTGGAGAAAGATGTTGATCTATAGAGGTGTGTTGAATGGTGTGGCAAAGCCTCCCTTTCATAGGCCTAGATTAGGGTTTCCAATATCATGGACCAGGCTTGACCTAACTTCCTTGAAGTTGTCTCGGTTGTTTTAGGTGAACTGCATCGTAGCGTTGACTAGGATGCCTCCTGCATCATTAGGGTTGGCATGGCACTGTTTACTAAGGCTCCCAATATTGGCATGGTCGTGCTCAAGTCTACACAGTCACACCAGTCTACTAAAGGAGGCATTTTTGTCCTTTTCTACTTTTTTGTCTTTTTTTCCTCTTTTAAACCTATAATTTTTCTATTTCTGGATTCTCTATTTGTTTGACCATTCTTGCAAAAATTAGAGATATTAGGTTGAATTACAAATGAATTATGCTTAATTTATGTAGTAATCAGACCAAAATCTCACAGATAAAATGACAGAAGGACAGTTTATTAGGTTCTGAAACCCTTGATTCAAAAAATAATTTAACACAAGTTTTAATTCCATCATTCGGAAATGGTTTCCAACCAATCTTGACAATACCCACAACAATTAGAGTAAGTTGGGTTTGCATATGGAATTCTCAACTACAAGAAGCTACTAAGTGTCATTGAAGACCTCTCACCCCCAATATACTTGTGAGGCTTCCATCCAAGCCACAACATTAATATTAACATTATTTTCTTACAATTAAGGCATTCATTTGCCATTCCATATTCTCAACGCCCTCTAGCATATACCATGCACACAAAGGGTTTGTCCTAGCCTCAACATAATACAACTCATCTACATACCTTGTCTATAATGCAAGTGTCTGCATGGGCATCTAACATACCTCACTTACATATAGGCATGTAACATATAAGTGTCTATGGTACAACAACTTGCAAAAGTTTCCATAAGTCATATAGAATGAATTTAGGGATGAAATTTAATAAGGACACACTAGACATAGAATACTACGTACATAAAAATGTCCAAGGTGAAACGCAAACATTTCACCATTCAATTCATCCAAAACAAATAGTGGAATTTCTTCACAAGACAACAAAATCTTGATTTCTTAACAAGATCAACAACTTGCAAAAATTGTCACAAATTTTACAGAATGAATTTGTAATATGCAAAAATTGGCACATGGAAGTTTTTCCTTAGTCCAACAACTTTATAATCCTCTATATTGAATATCAAGCAATAAGCCACGTTAGTCAAGTTCCATTTTATTCTTTTGATGAAATTTAAAGTGGTTGAATTGGAAAGAAAACATTATTCTTTGGCTTCCTCTACCAATGTAAATATGATTTCTATCAGAAGCAGCAGTTTCTTTTGATTTTCAAATAAAATACTCTAATTCAAAGCCTAGGTAGGTCTTAAAGAAATTATAATTTCAACCAATGAGCCTAATGATGGTTTAGAGTTTCACCAAAGTGACACGTTAACAATTGAACAATCTCACCCTTTGTCTTATTAGGAAACATGTTTAAGTTCTCAACTTGAGAGCAAATATTTGGATGCTGATTTTAAGGAACAAATAAGAGCAATTAGAAGCTCAACAAATATGTTCGAAGATATCAAATTTAAATTTCTACATCACCTCACAAATTCCTTACTTGTTGCCAAAAAGCTATATGAGGTTGTTGAATTACTTTTGGCCTATAGTGGGAATTTGAGTTCACAAAACATAAGCTAAAAAAAAACAATTATAGTAACTCAACAGACTCACAAAAGCTGGATCTAGTACAACAGCTGAAATTATCATTGAATTGAGTCGGAATGGAAGGATAAAGCTTAATCAAAACAATCTAGAAAGATACAACCAACTTTGTCCTTCAATTCCAGGTAAGTAAAGGAGACTCAAGTACACTGTAAGAGTAGTTCTAGAGCATTCATAGCTCTTGAATGCAATTTTATTTTCTATTTAATAATTTAGAATTATACTTAATTATGTACGAATTTAATTAGTAGATTGAATTGATTTGGTTGATGATTGATAATTTAATTGTTTGGAGATGTAGGTAGGATAATGAGATTAGATTAGACAAATTAGTTAAATTGATGTGAAATAGTATACTCAGAAAATAGTATACTAAAATTTTGAATTTAAATTGTGTGGATCTCGCTCGTAGGTGAAACTTTGTACATAAAATCTTAGGTGCCTCACAAAATATATTTGTGAACTACATTCATAACATTTTGTAGACAATAGAAATTTGTGCGATATTATATAAATTTTAAAATTTATAAGGCTTAAATTTAGAGCTATTACAAAACGTCCCTGAAAGGGAAAATTATTTAATAGTTTGTAAATTATAAAAATATATTTCCATAAAATAGATATAAATAAGTATTTAATTAAAAATTTTGGTGAAAAATTGAATTATCTTTACTCTATAAAAATGTTTAAAATTTACTACTTTATGAAATTTATTCTTTTTATCCAATCTTTTCGTAATGTTTAAATATATATATATATATATATATATATATATCATTTAATCAACCTATTTTATATTTAGCAAACTTTATATTTGAACCTTGCTAAGTGAGGATAAAATACTAAAAAAAAGTTAGAATAATTTATATTAATATTTTCATAAGTTAATTGATTAAGTTGTTTTATCACTAGATAATGTATGACTATTTCATTTTTATTCCTGTTAAATGATTTTTCAAGAAATTTAGAGAAAAAGTAAAATTATGATCTAGTGTTTTGAGTACAATTGAGCATACTTTAAACACGGTCGTGGCAAATGATAAAAATGAAGACGAGCTAGATGAAGATGTACAAGGTTGAGAAAGTATGGGTGTCAAAGCATGAAGAACAAAATCATGCAAAGGAATCCATACGGACATGCAAAAGTAGGACTACACAACCGTGTAGAAAATATGCACAACCATTCAACGTTGTTTTAGCACAGCCGTGTAATATATTGAGCATGACTATGCAACTAATTTAATGAGTAAAAATTATCATACAAGTTACTTTGATGAGATGTATTAAGTATATTTATGCTGAATAGACTAGAAGTCTGAAATACTAGCAATGTGTATTGTTGTTAATTAAATTAAATTGATGATTTAAGGTTAAGTACCTCAATAATTGTTTATGGATTTTATACTAGATTTAGTAACTTCTAAGTGAAGTACATATGTGAATGATATATGTATATAAAATGAGATGATGAAGGGAAGATTGATGCCTCATATAAGGAAGCATTAAATTAAATTGTGATTTAAGGAAAATTGAGTAAAGCCCAAATAATAGGTAGAAGATGACAATGAGGTCCTAATAATTGAATAAGAGGTGAAGTCTTCATTTGAAGAAGGAAAGGATGAAGAAAGTAATTGAATAAATTGATTTTCATGCACCATATGTATACAAATATTGTTTTGAAAATTTTCAATGTGGGGATTATCTACGAGCCTTTTTGTGAAAGGGAGCCAAAATATTTAAAGGTCGACTCACATGGAAATAGATCATAGCTCATGAGAGATGGGAATTTTCAAGCCTAGGGTGTACATGAACTAGGTTTGAGACTTTCCAATGGCTTGGGATTGTTCCTTGTAGTCGAGGCTGTTCTTGCCGGACTTAGCTGCCTCGACAAAACCCTAATGATTATCATTATCGGTCGATCAATTTCATGCTTTTGTAAAATGATGATGATTTGAGCATTTCCAAAAGCATATTATTATTATGGTGAGCGTTGCTTAAGTCATGTTCTTACTATGGAAAGTGGATCCCGATAGCCCCTTTTTGTTTTGATAATGTGATGATGATGTTTTGGACCCATACATTTGCATCTGTCCAAATTGGATATGAGAGGAAGAGATGTTGATTCTCCATTTGTTTAGCTTCACACGTTTCTTATAATGATGACTTTGTTCTAAATCTCAAAGTTCCTCCTCCAAGGTAATGGTGCTTGAGAGTGAAAAGGAGAAGGGGAAAATTAGGAGAAAATGAAAGAGAACAACATTTTTATAAAAATAAAATTTGTAAATAAGTTGATTCTAAAGAAGAGATATATAATGGACTAACTTTCCTACTCATCAAGATAAGGGTCAAGGAAACACCATTTGTTCTTGACTTGTTAAGTGAGTGGCAATATGTCACATCACTTAACCTCTTGTCCTCACTCTTCCCAATATCTCACGTC
Organism: Canavalia gladiata; assembly: GCA_037954105.1. Taxonomy (NCBI): domain Eukaryota; kingdom Viridiplantae; phylum Streptophyta; class Magnoliopsida; order Fabales; family Fabaceae; genus Canavalia; species Canavalia gladiata. The sequence goes on from CM075658.1 coordinate 32,546,968, forward strand.
TCTATGATAACATGTCACATCTTATCACCAACTTATCACATTCATAGTTAATGCACCATATTCTTAACTTGGCTAAAAAATGCATCTTATCTAATTGATCAACCTTAACTTGGCTAATCTTTACATCTCTAGAATGATTACTAATAATAATAATAATAATAATAATAATAAGTAGAAGGTTAAAGAGAGAGTGTTACAATGTTAGTATGGATTTTGTTCCTGGACTTCCTTGAACTCAACAATGGAAAGATTTCATCATGGTAATTATGGACTGATTCTTGAAAATGCCTCATTTTATTCTATGTAATTATTGATCCATACTTTAAATAGATTTTTTGTCTCCATGACCTTCCCAAAACCATCATTTCCAATCGAGATGTTAAGTTTTTCAACCAATTCTTTAGAACTTTGGGGAAAGAAGATGTGAACTAAGTTTCAATTTATCATTGTTAGTCATTCCCAAACAGATAAACAAACTGAGACAATTAAGAGATTCTTGAAAACTTTATTAGAAAAAATTTGAAACAATGGAATCTTATCCTTACCCAAGTTGAGTTTTCAAATAACAATTCCACCAATCAAGCCACTAAAAAATGTCCATTAGAGGTGGTATATAACATTCATCCTCTTAGTCAACCAAACTTAAGACTTTCACCTAATAGACAATTTAGTGCAGATACAAAACAAAGGGCAAAGGAGATCAAAAAGTTGCATGAACATGTTTGTGAAAGGATTTAGAGAAATAATTCTAAGCATAGAGACTAGCAAGATAAACATGTAAGAAAGCATATTTTCAAAGGAGATTTGATAGGATATACTTCCGAAAGGAAATATTCCAAATCGACCCAATGTCTAGTTACCTACATGAGCTTACAGTCTATTTAAAATTATGCATAAAGATCAACAACAATACCTATAAAAAAGAACTATCAAACACTTATGGAGTTTCAACCTCCTTCAAGGTTGTAGACCTTTCATAATACTTTGAAGATAATGCAAAGTTTAACTTAGGGATGAACCCTATCAACCCAAGGAGTATGATGAAGGATCATGAATAACCATTAGCCAATATAAGAATTATAATTATCCATTTAAGCTCCATAATAAGGTTATCTTATAAAAACTATAACTTCCATCATAATGTTTTCAAATTTTTCGTTATTTTTAAAACAAAAATTACCCTATATGAGTAGTATAAATAAGGTTTCTCTCATTGATATGATTCTCAAACAAGAAATTAAGTTTCTTTCTATAAAATAAGTGCTCTCTCTTTACTCTTTGTACAAATCTAGGAGAACAGTAAAACTAGCTATCACATATAATGTCCACAACAACAATTTATCATGACAAAAATTTAGATGGTTCAAGCTATAGCTAATATTAATCATTATATTTTAATCTTCCACAAATGTTCTAGTTAGAGGATTCCCTAGAACTACTATAGTACAGGTGAGTTGACATCTACTTGATCTAGAATATTCTTAATTAGAACCAAAATAAATAAATGTGTAAAACAAATAAAGGAATAAGACAGATTTATAAGATTACATAAAAAAGAACTTCTCAAGAACATAATAACTCTGTTTTTTACAATAGCTTTATCCAATCCTACAAAGAATTCTAGCTTCTCTATACAGTAACTACTTAAAGGAGGGTAAATGAACACCTCAAATGACCAAAGCAGATGTACATCTTTATTCTTCTGTCCAACATCAGTGCTAAATGTTAGTTCTGTGCACCATACAATCATCATGGAAGTGGATCTAAGCAACATTCTTCTGGATGAGAGGAGCCAGCAAGCAATTCCATGATCATGGGCAAAGATAATCAGTATATCTTCAGAAAGCTATACACAAACTACATTCTTTGATGGTTAAAACAATTTGTAAAAAAAGATTATCTAGGGTTAATATTTCTATCTCTAATGTGAGCCTTAGCAGCTAAGCGTGCTGTTGAACCTACAGTTGTTGGCCGCAATGATCTCTGCCGCACCATATTACAGAACTCAGGATCCTTAGTCTTTCCCTCATACCTTATCCATTGTACTATTTCATGATACATGGCAAAAAACCGCATATGAATTGCTGAGTATGAGAAGTATGGTATAAGGGTTGAGATCACCACAAAGAATGTTACAATCCAATAGGAAGGGGAAGGAGCAAGAGCTTCAATGAAGACTTTGTAAGCATTTGTAGAAAATTGAGGAGCCATTAGTCCATACACCAGGAGAAAAAGATACCAGAAAACAATGGAACCCCAGATGAAAAAATGTTGGATCAATGTGAAGTAACTTATAGCCAGTGCTATCTGCAAGTTTACGACCCAAACTACACAAGTATACATTGTTGCTCCCAGTATATCCCTTCCAGCAGTTCTCCCCTCCGCATCAAAGGCTTGGATTTCCATTGCTTTTGTGCAGAAGAAGAAAATTATTAAGGCACTGATAAATCCATTAAGCATCCAACTGAGTATTCGACGCCAGCTGAAAAGGACATTCTGTACTCCTTCTTGATATAACAAAGGGAACTGCCACATTAACAACAAAACATCATCAAAGAAGCAAGCAAAGGAACCCCAAGTCAATCAAATCAATGTTTATTGTACTTTTGTTCAGATACAACCAAGGGAGGATACATTGAGGCTTTAACATACATGGTAGCTGGGTTTCAAAAAATATAGCCACCTTTAGAATTGAGTTTGATTGTAATCCAATCAAAATCAATTAAATCTAATAAACATCTGTTGGACTCATTCATTTAGCAGAAAGTTAAAGTGGATTAAAGATGAAATCTAGCAGATAAAATATAAAGTTGTGAATATTAAGTAAGGTTTTATTCAAAAAGTGTGGTGTACAATTTGCTGGGTTGACTTCCACGTATAAGATATTTAGTGAATAGTAGACAAATCAATCTTTCATCTCACGAAGATTTCTTGTAGTATTCAATATGAACCTATGCTCCACGCAGCAAAACAAACTACCAGAAGCAATGCCCAATTGAACCCAACAGTGTGATGAGCTTCTTAAGTGAGGTATATAAGAGACCAAAAGACCAAAAGAGCTAAAATCAATGAGGCCTAAAGCTAGTTCTGATTTAGGCAATAGGTATTATGCAATCATGAGTACTATGCAGGCTTTTTGTATATTTATTTTATGTGTGGTGGGTTCTCCCTGCTCTTCTATCTACCAGCATTCCAGCCAGCTATTTCATGGCAGAGCAAGAGTGAAATTTCATTTCAGAACCATTACAGTAAAGATGGCTTGCATATATGATGGCAAGAAGAAACTGACCTTAAGGCAATACCGAGCGGATACATCCTGGTCAAATACCCCAAGTGCAATCACAGGAAGTGATGAAAAGAAGACATTATAGAGAGACAAAAACCAGTCATCATATGCAGGTTCTCCAGAGAATGATGCATACACCTCATATAGGAATAGAGTAAAACCAAATGTGATATTCTTGTAGAAAAAATAGCATATCTGGCAGAAAAGCAATGAAGTTAATCGAATATCAGTGGTTTCCTGTATATTATAGAACTACTCTCTAGAACAATGAGATCGGAATATAAGTGGGGTAAATACCATAGATGAGATCCTCCGGTAACACCAATGTCCATGCACCAGAAGTAATCGTTCCAAATATTGGAACTGTGCAATAGCAATATCGCTGGACATAACAGCCTGGGATTGGAATTATAAGAAACAAAAAATTGTTTAGAAAACAGCATGTAGAAGTAAAAATCAAAAGGCATGAATATTTTGTGAATTTTCACAGCACCTGCATTCCTTCAACACCACTTATACCAACCCCTATATCTGCTTCTTGAAGCATTCCCACATCATTAGCTCCGTCTCCAATAGCTAATGTTGTTTTCCCAGTTCCATATTTGACCAATCTAGTGACCTTTAAGGGAGGAACAAGACATTATTTCTGAAAGCTAACCAACCAAAATTATCAGGATTAGTAGAATACAGACAAAGAAGATTGAAAAATACCAGTGCCTTCTGCTTTGGCGATGAGCGACAGCAAATAACAGATGCACAACGAATTGCTAGGTCCAGAAACATGTTCTTCATATTATCTTCTAGGGCATAAACAAGTGATTTCCCATCAATAATCAAAGCAAATGCTTGCTGAGTGCTCCCTCTGTTTGCAGTAAGTTGTGCAGCACCTTCGGATATCTGAAGAAGAACACTTTGCCTTGATGCCTAAAAGATGAATTAGTATAAAAAATATGACAGTTGTAAATGAGGCAAACGCAAGTTTTAAGGTGAAAAAAATAAATGAAAAGAAACAGAATGGCTGAAAATTTATTAAGCATAGAGCTTAAATATGCCAAGCAATATCATACAATACACAGGTATGTATTGTCATTCTTATATCCTTTGAAATAGAAGAGAGTAATGCTATTCTAATGCAGTTACTTGTATTTTTTAATGTAATTTCTTAATCTGTTTTGATCAAAAAACCAGAATCAAATATAATTTCAAATCGTCAGCACGGAAAGCACATTAAGCTGGCATGTCAACTACATGTAAAGGATGTCATTGGAATGTTGCAAAGTTGAAGAAAACCATCTAATTAGCATGCGAGGACTATAAATGCAAGCTATATTGTTAGGCCCAACTCTGTTTAGGGGAAGGGAAAGACTGAAGTATTGGCTCATGAACGGATGGGTGAGGGATATTTTGTATACAGGGAATGGGGGAAAGGAGTTTGTTTTTACTACTGATACAGTGTTTTCAGCTGGTAGCTGGGCAGGGTTTTTCCCTGAGGAGATTGGCTCTGGTTATCTTGTCCATTTTCAGTTTTTTCTGTTAATAGTACCCTCATTCTCACGATTCTATTTGCAAGTCCCTAACATACATTATTCCTTGGCAACAATACTACTGCTAAGTGATGAAGTTTATTTTACCTTAGCAATAGCCATCTTGTCCCCATCCTTCTCCAGTGCTTGAATTTCTGGACTATCCAAATGAACTATAATCTGCTTCATTCCTTGTCTAAGCAAACTACAAGCAAAACTGTAATTGAATATTTATGTCAGACAACTTTAAAAGTAATTCACATGGTGAAGCCATAGTACAAAATGCATAATCAGAATATAATACCCAATATTGAGTGCAGTTTCCATTTTATCCCCAGTCAAAACCCAAATTTTAATTCCTGCTTGGGCAAGTTTGTCAATGCAATCAGGAACCTAAAAAACAATATGAGAGGCATCACTTCCAGTCCTGTTGCAATGAATAAATCTTCAAAAGTAAAACATGTATTTCTATTCTAACTCACCCCATCTTGGAGCTTGTCCTCTACTGCAGTGGCACCAAGAAGGATTAGATTCTTCTCAATCTTATCTGATACTTCCTCAATTAGCATTTCCTGATTAGAACTAACTATGTTCTTCGCCTTGGAGAATTTATTATCAAACTCCTTGTATTCTTCTGCATCAAGTTCACGATATGCCAGTATAAGGGTTCTCAAACCTGCATCAGCATACTCATGCACATGCTCCATGGTTTTCTCTTCAAACTCCCTCCCATTCTTGGCAAGCCTTTCAAGCATGATACTGCATGAAAACATCCCTCAAGGTAGGTCAATAGGGTGACGCATAGGACAACAAAGGTAAGCATTCAAAACCATTTAAGGTTACAGACCAGTTTATCACAAACCTGTCTGCACCTTTGCAGAGTAGCAAAATTTTCCCTTCCTCATCTTCAACTATCACTGACATTCTCTTCCTCGAGCTATTGAATTCTATAACATTGAGAAGCTTGTACTTCCTGCAACATGAAACTAGTTAATGAAAATCTGTACCCCCGACATGCAGAAAAAGAAATCCTGAAACATAGTAGCTATAAACCTCAACTAAGTTGGGTATACTGTATTTTAGAAGTATAAGCATTAGTGAGCATGAATAAGTGAAATCTTCAGTCCCAGACAACATAATTAAACAGTAAGAAAGATTAATGCACACAAAAAATGGCTTGGAGATTATTTAAGAAAAAAATTATTTTTCATTTTATATATTTGAAAACAATACAAAGACATTGGGATAAACAGGTATAATCCAAAAGTATAAATTCACCAATTCTTCGAGCAGTTATAGTGTGTAGTTGGTCAAGTACAGATGACTATTGACTCCACCAATATCAGAATCTTAAGGATGCTATTTTAAGCTCTTTCTATTGAAAAGTTATCAGATTAAAGTTAATATAAAATTTAGTGCACCCTTCTTGAGTACTACCCATCCTAAATTTTTGCATGTCCATAAGCAATGAAACTGGAATTCAAGAGTTAATAAATAGACAAAGCAGTTGAAAGCTCGAAACACCTGACCTTTCAACTTTCTTGCCAGAAACCGGATCCAACTCATATGTTGATAAACTAGTCTGATCCCTTTTATAGAATTCAAAACCAAGTTCTCTTGCTGCAATCACAAATGCTGCTTCATCTGGGGATTCGGCCTCATATGAGACTTTTCCTGTGCCTTCATCCACTTCTGGTATGGCTGTATGACAGACTGCCAATAAGCGAAAAAACTTCTGGATAACATCTGCTTGAGGCTCATTAACCCAATTTCCATTTATTATTCTGTTTTCAGTAAAGTTAAAACCTTTAATGCATGCTTTTTTATGAAGAAAACCCTTAGTGTCATCTGCTTCAGTTTCAATATCATCCTCATGAATTGATTGGGAACGTTTTCTTCTAACCATGGCCTTCTCAAACTCTGTAGCACCACACCCATAAGCTACCCCAGCAATAGAGCATTTGATGAACTCCATTGAGTTGCAGGTCAGAGTTCCAGTTTTATCAGAAAGTATTGTATCAACTTGGCCAAGCTCCTCATTCAAGTTTGAAGTACGAGCATGGGCTGGCTTGTCTGCTTCCTTGTAGTACATATGGATATCTTGATTGATAAAGATGCTCTGAAGGACTTTGACAATTTCTATTGACACATACAAAGAGATGGGAATAAAGAAGCCATATAACATTAAGGCCGTCAAACAATGAAACAAAGCAGCAGCAGGTGACCTTTCCGGATCAAAGAAAATTGTAGAATCATCTGGTCTTAAATACCATCTTTCCATCAACCCATTTTGAAAATCATCTTTAGTTGCTACGCCAAAGAAAATAGATCCAACAAATGCCATTAGAAATAAAATACAAAACAAGAAGTAGATGACCCTATCCATCTTCTTCTCAATTCTGCTTCTTTTTGAAGGTGGGTCAGTAGAATTCTGAATAGTCTTGGTGTCATGACCAGTGAAGATGACAACTCCAAAAATGAAGTCTGTATTACGAAGTTTGGAGTCACGCAGAAGAAGTTGTTGAGGAGAAAGGGCATATTTTTGCTCTTCAAATTCCATGCTACCAAGAAATGAGTACAAATTTGCATTTGGGTCTTCACATTTCACAGTAGCTTTAAAATTTCCGAAGTCGAGATCCTCCTGTAATGAAGAAGTTACCTCTAACCCTTGTTTTAACTTTAAATTTGTCTCCCCATCCAAGATCATAGTGTCAACATAGCATACAGCATCGTCATAACTGGATGAAAGAAGTAGGAGGTCAGCTGGGAAGAACTCATCCTTCTCCACCTTCACTATATTTCCCACCCTCAGATTCTTCCATGCAGTATATTCAAAGATGCCATCAACTTTATGCACTTTAACTCTTCTGTTGTTCACCTCAATATCCTGCAGAAGTATTCAACTAGAAAAGTCATATACATCGACATCATAGCTTGCCACAAAAACCATCCTTTATCTTCCCTTTCCTGCTCTTTTTGGTCATCATCTTATATACAATGCTAAAGCATTGTTGCTTTAGAACTTCAGTCTATTATTTTAATTCAATGTAAACATTATTTGGAAAGGATGCATTTAAAAGAAAAAAGATTGACAGATGGAAACATTGAAAAAAAAAACATATTGGACTTTTTGGTTTCCAACCATACAGGCATTTGTATCAAATTATAGTCAAGTCAAAGTAGGAGAGATTATATAATCATATGCAGGACAGACTTTAGATAATAACGTTCAGTGTTGGTAACCATTGATTAAAAATAACAGTTTAGGTTTTGATATAATAAAAGAAAACAAACCATGGGTTTGTTTGAATTGACTGTCAAATATTTTATGGGGGTTATCACGTGCAGTTTAATCTATAAATTGCACGTCCAATTTAGAGGATTCAAATCCTTTAGCATAAATTGGAATTGTACGAACCAACAATGAGTAACCGCATATCATCCCTTTCAAACTACTAAGAAACTAAACAGAAAGGCTAACCTGTTTGCTCTCTTGGTCCACAATTTTTAATAAGGCTACCATCAAGAAAAAGTCTTGCAATCTTATGGTGAAGACAGTTCATGGCCTTGTAAAAATACCACTTTTCTTTTTCTAAAGAAAATTATAGTTACTGATATTTTTTAAGCCATTAGATATTTTATAGACGTAAGCACAATAGTTATCTACAAACTTGTGGTGCAGGGTAGAGGGCAAAAAGATTCAAAAAACTGGCTTTATAAGATGATATTCACAGAAAGGGGCTAATAGGTAAGCAGAATATATCACCTGCTTTTTACGACGCCAATCTTCAATGCCTTCTTTCACTATAGTTGCCCCAATAACAATAATCAGTGGAAGGATAGCACTGACAGCAGTATAAGGTGCAAGTTTTGTGAAGGCCAAGGTGCCAGTGACCAAAAAATAGAAGTTTGCCACCCGCCTAAATTGCTCAAACAATGATTTGGGAAAGAAAGTAAGAGGAGTATATTTTGTAGATCTGATAGAATTATCTACATAATTCCTGACACCAGCCTCAAAGTAATCTGTCTCATTGCAGAACACAACCCTGGAATAACCTTTTCCTCCAATCTGTGAATGATCTCCCTCAAAAGAAGATGCCTTACAGCAATTCAATGAGTAGATCTTGCTCCAACGCAGCTTCCTCTTCCCACCACCACTCATTCTTTTTCTTTTATTCCACTGGTGAACAAAACGTAATACAAAATCAAGAGCCAGAAAAATGCCCTCTATGATGAAATAGGTGCTCTTCTTCCTATGAACAACCCACCAAAACTAGCACCCAAAATGGAAACTTTACCCCAATCCCAAATCTCAAAACAGGCTCATTCATCAGAACACTTAATAAGAAGCTCAGTTTCAACTTTCAAGTGCAAAATAATCCTAAATGTACAGCCTCTTCCTAAGCAACAACCACAATTAGCAACTACCCAAATACTTCATAACCCATCAGCACAAAAATAACCGGTAAAAATCAATAACAAATCATGCAAGCAACAGATTCTAAACCCCAGATAGGTTGCCACCAGAAGAAGCTCAAAAACCCAGTAATTTAATAATAATCAAATAAGCAGCAACAAAGAAACTAAACAAAATAATAAAATAAAAATAAAAATTGAGAGAGAGACTAATAAAATAAAAATGGACAGCTAGAGGATCTTGGAGAGTAAAAAGGGTGAAGAAAATGATGAGTGAAATTGAGACAAAACAAGCGATAGACACAACCCACAAGCCACAGCAGAAACAGGCCTGCAATCTCTACACTGCAGTGAACAACCAATGTGAAATCTACACAAAATGGCCAGAAGAAGACACACACCAGTGAGCCTAAGACACCAGAAATTCTTGGATAAGCACAGAGAAGAGCCAAGGAATAAAAAGTCTGCAGATTTGAAGCTCTCTCTGACGGTGTCTCGAAAAGAAGAAGTTTTCAACAGAGACTTCAATTATTAGATCTCGCATTTGAACTCTGCAAGAGACAAGAACCATTTCCCTTTCACCGCGTGACCAATTCAAATTGGCCTATATTTTCCCGGAAAGCTCAGTGCCATGACAATTGACAAAACCTTTTTTTTTATTTTCCGGGAAAATAAAGTCGGAAAATGTTGACGCAAATTTCCGCAGAAAACAAACGTGCAATAGCTCTTCTCTTAATTCTCTGGTTTTCTTTTTCTTTTTCTTTTCGCGGGAAAACTAGGAATGAAGCTCATCAATGGTGGTGACTGAGTAGTAGTAGTTCTCTCACTCTCAAACTCTCGTTGTCTTTTTTATATTTCTCATTTTCCACGAAACTTCACAACAAACATGGTGAAAAAGAAAATTAATAAAAAAAACCATTTTTGGATAACAATAATGTGGTATCAAATCAAAACCAACGAGGAAGGGTCATCCGTAAAAACCTGTAACAAAAAGACAAAGGAATATGGGATTTTTTGTCTTTATATTTTGCTCAAGGGAAAAATGGAATTACCTAATTAAAGCACAAACCAGAGTAAGGTTTTTAATTGCAGATGGGGACAGAGAACCTAGAGAGAGAAAACATGCAGAGGGAGAAAGAGAGATAATAATGTTTATTATTACTGTGATGAAGTGAAAAAGAAAAGGTTTAATAAAGACATGTTGTGTGAAGTGTGATTGTGAAGAAGAATGGAGAGGTTTCATTGACTGTTGAGTTTTACTTGAGTGTGTTCATCAGCATGAGATGCTGTTCCACTTCCATGCTAACTCTGTTTTCTAACAACTACTCAAGTCTGAAAATCAAATTTATGAGCTGGGTGAAGAGTAGGTAACGTAAAATTAATAAGTTATTAATTAAATTAAAAAAGTATATAATAAAATTAGTTATTTAATATAAAATAATAAATAAAAATATAATTAAATAATGGTTAAAATTTGATAAATATGATATATTATTTTTAATAAAATATATTAAATTATAATTAAATAAAATGTTTATTTTTAATTTTTAAATAAAAATTTAAAAAGTAATTTTTTATTATTTATTTTTTTGTCAAATAATTAAATATTTTATTTAATAAAATAAATAATATAAATTATGTTAATACTTGAATATAATATTTTATGATAATATAAAAATAAATTTATCAAAATAAATAATATTATCGTAAAAAAATCAAATAATACTAAATTTTAAAAAATAAATAAATAAAAAATTAGATTATAAATATATTAAAAATAAATATAAAAAAATATTTTAAGTAGGAGCTGAAAAACATAAATGCTGCTTAAAATAATTTTTTCAGAAATGTTAATAATTATCTTAAAAATGTTATTAATTAGTAAAATAAATTATTTTATTAAACAACTAAAATGTTATAACTAATTTTAATTTTCAATTCGAACATATCAAGATGTTAAAATTAAATTTATAATTTTTTATTTTAGTTTTAAAATTTATGTGAGAAATTTTTTTTAAAAGAAAAGTTAAAACGAAATAAATGAAAATATATATATATATATATATATATATATATATATATATAACATGAAAGAATATAGATAATAGAAAATTAAAATGGTTTTAAGTTGTTTAGATTTTTTATTTTTAAAAATAAAAAATAGTATTTTTTTAAAATAATTTTTAAAAATTTTACTTACCAAACAATTTTTTTAATTTTCAAAACTAAAAATATTATTTTTAAAAATAAGAATAAAACAGATTGTGTATAATACTTTGTTTCATGAAGAAAATTTTATTTTAATTCAAGCATAATAATAAAAACATGAATATAATTAAAATATATTAATATAATAAAAATTATATTTTTAACTAAAAATAAAAAATAATAATTAAAATATAATGTATAAATAAAAATAATTTAAATATTAAAAAATTGTTAATAATAAATATTGTACTAATAAAAAATTAAAAATATAAAAATTTTAAGATTAAGGGTGAAATTAAAAAAATAAATTACTGAAATCATCATGCATAATTTTATTGATATGATATATCAAAATTTAAAATTTAAATTTAGGTGGGAATAATTTTTAATTTTAGTTAATCAAGAAAAATTTTAAATTTTTTACTGTATTATTTAAAAATTTAAAATTAAATTATTATTTGAAATAAATAAAATTTTAAATGAAAAATAAATATTAAATATAAAAAATTGCATTACTTAATTAAAATAAAAATAGCTCTTAAAAACAATGATTTAAAGTTAATATATAAGAATAAATTATTTTAAAATTTTAATTGAATATATTGATAATATAAAAGAATATTTTTATTCAATTTTAAAGTGTCCCTGCTGACATGACGTGTAAACGTTTTCGATCTAATGAAAAAAAAAATTAAAAATGATCACGTTTTTTTTCAATTAATTTAAATTTCTTGACTAATTTAGATAGATCTTGAAATCTGGGTTCAGTAATTTAACTGAAAAACGAGCAATATATTACAGGAGGAATTATATAGAATGCAATGAATATAGATTCTGTTTTACCCGTTTTCTTATTGTTCTAATTTGTCTAATTTTAGTAATTAGGCAAGTTTGTTCGTTAGTGTTAGTTTTCACTGTCCTTGACTGATGGATTCTTATCAGCTTTTGTATATGAACACAAAATCAATAACAGCGTTCACACGTATAAGCACACTAACTTAAATTGTATGGATTAGGTTCGAATTTATCCGAATATAAATTTCTATGTATATATAGGATTATCATTTTTAATCAATAATAAGACTGATTATTTAGTTTCCTTTTTATTACAAGTGAGAAACCAAACAAAAAAAGAAGAAGAAATTTATTACAAGTGAGAAACCAAGCAAAGAAGAAAGAAGAAACTTATTAAAAGGAAAGTAAAAGAAAAGAATAAAAAAAATTTATATATATATATATATTCAATTTTTATTAACATATATTTTAAAAATATTTTTATCATAACATATTTTATTTTATTTTTTATCATATTATTATAAGAAATCTATTATCATATAAAGTTTTAAAAACAATGAAATAAGATAAAAATAAATATTTCTTATCATTGTTAAATAAATTGTTATATTGCAAAGAAAAATTAGAAACATAAATTATGCTTAAAGACTTTGCTGTAGTATGTATAAAAATATTTTTTTAAAAAAATATCTCTTTAATAATCACAGTAATTGATTAATAATGGAATAATAAAATGTCATAGATTAATAATATGATACGAGAAAGTTATGGTCAATTAAATGAGTACTTTTTCATTTCTACTACCACACAACCAACCACGTAATTATTACAATTATATCTTATTTTTATTTTATTTTTATTTTACCCTAATATGCTAAACATTTTCCATTTATTTTTATTAAGTTGTGAAGAAAAGCAAAGAATAATGAAATATCCGACTTTAGGTATTTAACGAAGCTACGCAACGAAGAATAGGGTAAGAACGTGTGTATGAAAAATACGAAAGTCATGGATGCACTTAAAGTAAAAACTTGGGAGGATGGTAAAGTGAATTTTTTTTTTTAAATAAAAAGTTTGTTTCTTCATTTAAAACATTTGCATGTTAAGTTGAATATTTTTAAAAAGATTAAATGGAATAAATAGATTTAACTATATTTTTTATTTCTTTAATTTAAATTATATGTCATTTTGATTTCTAAATGTTTCTCAAGCTAATGAATTTTTTGTATTTTTAAATCAAATAAATTTAATCTCTCGGTCATTTTTTTTACTTTAAATTTTCAATTATTATTTTTTATTTAAATATTTAAAGTATTATGATAAATTTGATAATATAAAATAATTTTAAAAGTTTAATATTAAAAATTTAATGAAAACTTGATAATTTAAAATAAATTATAATATGATATTATAGTTTAAAAGAAAACTTTTAATATTTTTTTTTATTTTGACTATAGTTTAATATTTTACTTGGTAATTTTTACTAAAAAAATAATTTAGTTGATTAAATTTGTAAAAATTTGGCATAGAAATAAAAATTTTATAAATTTTATGTAGAAAAAGTTTTAGAGGTAATAATAAATTTACTTAATTTTATGACTAAAATAATAATTAACCTGTACAAAAATTGATGAGAGATAAAAATCGTATGTAATCCGACTAACACCATTATATTTAAAAGTAAATGTGAATTTATTGCTTGAATTCAGAAGGCTGATAACCTAAAAACGTGCCATTAAATCAGAAAAATATTATCAAGTTTTTTACATCTTCTATGGGAATTTTTAAATTTAAGTATAATTTTAAAATATAAATATATATGAGATAAAAATATTATTAGATAAATAATAATTAATCATATATTTTAAAACTAAGAAAGCATAATAAAAAATATTGAAAGTCTGATAATTTCATTTTATTAAATATAAAATTTTTGAAATTGATGATATCTTAGGAATAAATTTTTTAATACATAATAACTATTTATTTAAATTAAAATATCTCATGTAACTCTATAACTATTAATTTGATATAATATATATAAATTTAGCATTTAAAATGAAAAATTTATATACAAATTAAATGAACTATATTTAAGTAATAGTATTTAACCGAAAAAAATATAAAAAAGTTAAAAGATTAGAAGTGGACATATTATCTTTTTTATATGTTACTTGCCAATCATGGAATCATATCTACTACTTAGTAATAAATTATTTTTTATTTTAACTCAATTATAAGTTCATTGACCATATAAATTAATTGGTATGGGTTTATTAGTTTAATTGATAATTTTAAGTTCATGTTTAAAGTATTAAGTTGCGTTAAATGTTTATTAAAAGAATTTGGCTGGTCATAAAAATCTTGCCTAGTTGAAATACAAATATCTCTAATAAAGGATACTTTTAATTATGTATAATAAGTCAAGTAGAAGAATATTTTATTACGTTTTAGCTTTTCCAGGTAAATTGTTGCTTTAGCCATTAACAATCTTTGAGGTCAATGGAAAAATGCTATTTGATGAATGATGTTATTTTTATTGTTATTTTTATTTATCTTTTACTTTTGATAACATGTAATTTATATTTTAAAATTTTATATAATTTTAATATGTATATATTTATCTTTATTTATAATAATAATAATAATAATAATTATTATTATTATTATTATTATTATTATTATTATTATTAGTAAATTTTTTTCCATCGTTTGAAGATCCTAAATCTAGCATCAATTTAAAAAGTAATATAGAAATTTAACCAATTCATTTAAAGATTCTTTGCATGAAATAGGAGATCTATTAATCAGGTATAAAACCAGGTCCAATACTATGAGAATATACCAGTTTTATAAGATCCAATTATAGAAATAGTAAAAATTTTCATTTAAATAGATCAATTTCTTGTAACTTAATGATAATAATTTAAATTTAACTTAAAGGTTAAATATTAGAGAATTCAATTCACATATTTAAAATAATAAATGTTCATTTTTTATTTTATTTTAATTTTTATAACATTTTGGAAGTTAAATTTCTCAGCTAATTCTTTATATTTCTTAATTCATATTTATGATTTTTAAGTGTTATTAGAGTTTTAAAATATAATATACAATTATCATGCATGTATCATCATTTTGATAACAATATGATATATGTTTAGTAGTTATTTTGTAATCATAAAAAATTTTAAATTTATTTGTAATAATTAAGATTTTATATCTCATATAATGTTTCTTATCTAATAAATAAGAACCTTTATAATTTAGAAGATAGATTGTGTTTTATTAATAATTTGAACATTTTTTTTATAAAAAGTTTCTTTTACTTAAATTAAAAATTATATTTTAAAGTATTATTTTGATTAGTAAGTTATGATTAAAATAATTATTTTATTTTTATTATTATTTTAAGACAGTGTATGCTAATTATATTTTATTTTTATATCAGTAACTTTCACAACATATATAAAGAAAATATGAGTTTTATTAGTTTTAAATAAGGGTTTTTTATTTTATATAACTTTGAATGGGCTTAAAAAATTATTAGTCATTGTTCGGTATGATTTGTAATTTTTAATTAAAAAAATATAGCTTATTCTATGTAGTATGTTAAAAAATTTACATGAATAAAGTTAAGGTGTTGATTTTATAAATTTTTTATTTTTTTATTTTTATAACTTCTTTTCTTTAAAAAAATTTTTGAATTTTTTTAACTATAAAAATATAAACGATAAAAAGGTTTTTTAAGAATAGTAAAAATAATAGAATAGGCTTAACTAAAAATGTAAAAAAATAATGAAAATATATCCTAAATAAAAATCTCTTCTTATAATTTAATAATTTTTCATCTACTACTACATTCTACTAGTAGTATAATAAATTTAGATTTGATAAATTTTAAATTATATTCTCTAATTGATAAGTTTACAACAATTAAAATAATTAAAATAATAAAGATGTAAAATTTTTGCAACCTCATACTTCATAAATCTTCTCTTGCAAAGAAATTATCATTCTAAAATAGATAATATTATCATTCTAAAATAGATGATATTTTTCCTTAGATTAAGAATGTGATAAAAAATAAAATAAATATTGATAAAAATATAAATCTTAAGATTAAGGAAAAGAGTCTTACTATCTCAAATTATGAGTATTGTTTAATAAAAAAAATAAAGATTAAAAAATGTAAGAGATGGTTTGATTTTTAAAAATATATTTTTTTTAACTACAAATGTAGCTCCTTTATTTTTTTATTTTTTTATTTTACTTTTATAGGTTTGTATAGAAACCAAAAAAAAATATAAAAAAATTACTATTTTATATACAAAATTTTAAAAATAAAAAATAAAATAAAAACAAGATGATAGTTTTATAATAAAAATATTTTTGTAAACAAAACAACATGTAAATGAATAAAATATTTTGAAATCAAGGATTAAGTGAGAAAAATTAAGGTTAGAAAATAGGTTAAATAATAGGTTACTTATATCACTTGAAAAATTAATAAAAAAAAATGGAAGATAAAAAGTGCACGTATAAGGGTATCTCTTATTAAATGATAAGTTTAAATTTTTTTAAAGTTTCAATAAGTTAACTCTTTATTTTTTTTAATATTTTTTTAAGATTTTTTAATAATCTCCAAATATTAATATCAGCCCTTTTTTTGTATATAGGATGTCCAAAGGTCAAAAATAAATAAAAATTCTATAAGGATAAGAAGTAATAATAAAATCTTGTCAAATTAGCTAATGACATTTGAGAGGTTAAGAGTTTAAGATAAAACAACCAAAGTTCTAAGAATGCGTATAATGTGGTATTCATTCCATTACTTTATTTCTCTAATGAAATTTATAAAAAATTCAAACAAATTCAACCTTGTCTATACTTACTTGAATATAACTTATAAAACTAACATAAGGATGATGCTAAAAGAAAACCTTTAGAATCATATAAATAGAAATATAGGAGTCACTTTTTTCCTAAGTCAATAATATCTTTTGTCCTTAGCCATCAACAAGGTTGAGTAAATGATCCAAACTTTCTTTCTAAATAAAATTTCTAATATTCTCCCTTGATATATGATCCCCTTTCATCTTCGAAAAACTCCCCTACATCATACCTTCATATTAGGTACTATTATAGATCCATCTACATTAGCTTTTAACTATCTTGATAGTAGGAAGGTCCAAACAATATGTACCAGTTAATAATTATTGGTACTACCACCTAGACCTTTCTTTTAATCTAGTATGGTATGATCTAACAATAACTTGAACTTTACGTAAAATTGATCCCTCATTAAAAAATTATTCTTGAATTCTAGTTCATCCTTTCATTACTAAATACTAATGATGTATCTTAAGAGAATCTCATAATGCTCATATTATGTGTACCTAAATTTCGAGAAATTTATGGCCTAAGGGGTGGGCATCGGGTGGTTTTGGGTATAAAAATAAAGAACCGTCAAAAATCGGCATCAAACATAACTGAAGTTGTTTTAGACTGAAAAATATGGTGGCTTGTTTAATTTTTGGGTTGTGGCGGTAACAAGTTATTCAGGTGGATTTTTTCAATTTTAGAAGTAGAGGAAGAGATAGAGAGAGAGGAAATTGAAGAGAAAGAAGAGTCAAAGAAGGAGAAGCAAAAGCAAAAAAGATGAACAGAGAGAATGATGTTGGAGACTATAAATCACAACCATGAGTTTAATCCCCTTCTCAAGAATTTCAATGAACACCTAGCATGCATTGCTAAAATCACCTTGATTTCAATAAAAGTTCACCAAAATTCCATAAGTAATAATAGTGGAGGAAAACCTATGTAACACCATGTTCCCGTACATATCTGACATAGTCAAACCTTTGTGCCTTGACCAACTTATGGAGAAGTGCGTTGCAAGCTTGTGAAGGAGGCAAAGAAGTGAGGTTTTTGTACACCCACAAGGATTCCTCAACGAGAGTGAGTTGACAAAATGTGAGTATAAGAGCTCCAAACATGCATAGTGTGAGGCTAGCATAGTTGAGAGTATGGAAAAGGAAAAATGAGGCAGTGCATGGTTTGCATGAGTTTTAAAGGTGTTGTTTAATGAGTGAAGTGACTACTGCAAAGTTCTTGGAAGTTATGAGGATGTGAATGATAACATTGGTGTTAAAGGGAAAGTATGTAGAAAAATAAAGAGAAGAGGAGAAGGAGATGAATATGGATGTGAAGGTTGGAGAAGTATAATGGGTAGTTGAGAGTGACATTGATGGAGATGCTTTTCCAATAAACGAGCTTCCATATTCCTTAGAATAGAGCTATTTCGGGTACGGTGGGTTGGTTCACTTAACATCCTCTAAAACCGACCTTGCTTGACATTGTCTATCTTTAACCAAATTTGTTGACTTAATTAACTCATTGTTTACTCATCTGACCCATTTTCATATTTTGGGTTTTCAATTAATGCAATTTAGACAAACAAATTTTTTTAGCCTATCCATAGGCCCACTCATATATGAAGATCCTACATGAAAAAATCCTTCTTAACTCCTTGATAAAATATTTGTCTCGAAATCTAAGCAACCATAGGACAACCCAAAGATATGCATTATGGATACTCTTATTTGGAGCAATTTTATTAAAGCTTGTTAATTTTCAATCCTTCATGAATCACTATCCACAGAAAATAGTTATTATGTTGAGGAGAAACTAAGGTCCATATGTTCCTCCAAATCCATCATCACTCCTTATGTTTGGTGTTGCTATTAAATTATAAACTAAATTTATAGTAAAGCATCCATTCAAGGTCAAGATCCTAAAAATATCATCGTCTAAAGCACTATTTAAGGAGGTCTATCCCAATAATTTTTGTTACTATCCATGAAGAAAGAATCAAGCTTAGTGTACAAATCTTATACATATGTTGTATTAATGAAATAGGATATAATAAGGCGGAGTGGGTAAAGATAGGATTAGTATGAAACTTGAGAAAGATTGAAACCTAAATCCAACCATCCATCTTTCCATAAAAATGCTTTCCCACCATTTACCACTAGCCATTTCATCCTTTTACATGCATGACTTTAATTAGCACAAATGCAATGTCATGTATATGATGAACTAGGTGAAGGTTTCACATGTGACACTATATCAATATTGCATTTGTATTTATTTTTTAAAACTCTCATCCACAAATGATTCTAAGTATAAATGATATCTCAACCTAACTTCATTACTAGTGCCTTATGAAAATCATCCAATTCCTACATTCTTAAACCTTACACTTGCCTAGAAGATAAAAAAAAATGTTTGGAAGGACTGTGTTATGACTTTCCTTAAAAAAAGATTAAAGGATCTAATTGAAGGAAGATTCAGTTCCAAGTTTAGCACAATAGAGAGCATTTTAGATGTAATTAAAACACATGGAAAAAAGTGCAAATTAAAAAAAAAAGAGAAAGAGAGAAATGCAACAAAGTAAATTTCTAATCTAGGCATAAGTTCATAAGAAAATTTGCTTGGGGGATAAGCCAAAAATGTTATGCTACTCCATAAGCTATTGAACATTAAAAAATGAGTCATGGATCTAGCACATTGGAGCGATTTCAAGGATAAGAAATTTTTTTCTTATCAAGCGTTAAGTCATAATAAAGAAAAGATAATTTAGAGAGAACACTATCTCAAATTTGAATCTAAATTGCAAAATAATCAAATCCTTCCCCAAGCTACCTATTTATAAAGGGAAGGAAATGTTGGTGCTTGGATTTGGGCTGAATCCACCCCTAGTTTATTCAAGTCCAAGAGTATGCTATGTTTATTCCTAATCCAAATAGGAATAAGTTATCCCTAAAATATATTTTAAAGGAAATGTACTCAAATAATTTAAATAATTACAAATAAAAGAAGAGTTTTATAATTAAAAGGTTTCTATATTATTCTAAGGGTATGAATACTATTATCTTCTTATGAAATGATCCTTCATGAAGTATGGAAGGATCATTGTCCTTTAAAAGCAAAGTTTCCACCTCTTGTTGAAACCCTCTTTCCTTTGGCCTAATATTTGGTCTTATCATGGTGGTGGTGCTAATATCAGATTCTATGTTAACCATATTTAGTAGTAGATGATTATGATATAAAATCAATGTTCAATCTTTTTAACTGATCACACACATAAAAGCCTATATTTTAAACATGTATTTTATATTATGTTTTTTAATTAAATCTTATTTAGTATTTCAATTTAATATTTTTTTTAAACATAAGGTGATCATAAAGCTTTTTGTAAAAAATATAAAATATATCATATAGAGAAATGTGGATGATGTAGATGAAATTTATCTTTATTCTTTATATAAATAGTATATATAAATCATTTAATAAAGTTATATTATAAAATGCATGATTTTTTTAGGAGAATAAATATTAAATATTTATGTATGAAAAGTATACTTAAGTATAAAATAAATAAATTAGATTTATGCAAAGGTATATGATACTTTAATCCTAGGTTTTATGTTTAATTACATATATAAAAAAATGATTAATCATATAAAGTATTATTGCAATTATGTAAAATTAATTATATTCTTAATATTTTGACTGTGATGATATATTATTAGATATCACTTACTATTTATGATATTGAATATTATATATATATATATATATATATAATATTCTAACCAAATATAAAAAAAAATAAGATTACACATTACACATATAAAATAAATCTACTAGAAAAATTAAATTTTAATTAAACTAGAGTTTCACCCAATTATTAAAAATGATCATAACGGTAAGTGTATTATTAACATTAGGATTATTTACAAATAAAGTTGTAAAAAGATTAGGATTATTTTTTATAAATAATACATTATATGTTTTACATTAACACACACCTAATAATATCTTCTTTTTCGCTTTACTAGCCTAAAGTCATTAGAGTATTTGAAGTAAAGTATTTGTATGAATTTCTATAGATATGTAATTACTACTTTCTCATAAAGGTATTTTAAGATAACTTTAATCTCAATTTTGTTTATGATGTATGTCTTGAAACATGTTTTTGTTTGGACATTGTTACCTAATGTTTATTTTGTTAATAGTTTCTAACAATTGTATTAGATTCAACTTGCATATTTTGAATTTTGTGATTTAATCTTTAATGTTGCAATAATTATGTTTTTATATTTTTCCTTTTATAAAAATATTTTTTATGATCATGTACTTTTTATTTATAAATATGTTTGATGTTACAATGTTTGTCTCTTTTCTTTTGTGATGATAATTACTATATATGTTTTTTACATTTAAAAGCACATATTATTACTATATATGTTGATTTTGATTGTGATTGTATGTCATGGTATTATAGAGCCTTGAATAGAATGAAGTGTGCATGTTGGAGTACCAATAAGATTCAAGAGTTCACATTCTAGTTGTGATTCTTGCGACGTGGTAGGTTCATGACTTGAGAATTAAGGTTAAAAGTGTTTAAAAACCTAGCCATCAAGGAAGTAAGGCCTAAAATTTGAGTTGGTTTGTGTTTGTGTTTAAATTTTTAGGAAGAGAGAAAAATTTTGTCTTAAAATTTGAAAGTAATGCTTTTACCTTGATCTTTATCAAGTTTGTGTTTGGAATTCATTTATGATGGCTCCTTTCGATAGGTGTTCAACAAGATTCTCATGCTAACTTTGCATAATATCTTATTTTGTGAAGCGCAAAATTGAAACGGAACCAATAACACTTCAATTTATCTTGCTTATTGAAATCATATTGTATTCTTGTTTTATGTAATGAGTAGTTATGATTGTAGATTTTAAAATTTGATTTTAAATTCAACTTGTATATTGTGAATCATCTCCAAAATTTCTCTCTCCTCTCATATGTAAAATGAGGTTTTTTGTTATTATAACACACAATTATATCCACTTCCTCCTAAAATTTAATAAAATTTTACTCAAAATTCTTCTCATTTTTAATTACATTACTTTAACCTTTTTTATACATATAATTTTATAAGATATTAAGGAATGTCTATGTAAGATCTATGTAGTTGAGAAAGATATCTAATATTATGTTTTTATATAAATTAAGATAAGTTTGTATAAGATTAAAAACTTAAAAAATATCGAATGAAATTTTGTTAAATTTTAAGAAATAAATGTAATTTTTACTATTATAATATATAATATATCAAGATATAAATGGAAGAACTCTTGAAAAAATTTCTAGATAATTAAGTAGAAAAAAAGTCTATTACATGTAATTTTTAATTGTCCATAATTATATTACAATTTGTATATGAAATATATATATATTTTTTTATATGATTTAACAAGTTAATAAATATATAAAAATAAATAAAAATTCTTAAAATAAATATTAAATTATTATATCTTTTAAAGTATAATATTCATTAAAGTTAAAATTGATTAAATATAAATTTATAAAAAAAATGTTTTTATTTATAGAAAAATATGTAATGAATTAAATATACTTTATCCATCATTAAATTTTGATTTAACTTGATATTTAATAAAATTGGAATTCTAAAAATAGTAAATTTAATGTTAATATATAGACGCATTAGAATAAGTGCTATTCATTTAACTATCCAAAATTTATATGTGATACAATTTAAAAGTATTTCCTGCCTAAATAACCTAATCATAAGTAATGAATCAAAGTTAACTTTAAACTAGATAAAATATAAATCTTAATCCATTTAAAAAAAATCTAACAGATATTTTTCTGATTCAATAAGAATGAATTAAATGATGGGAGAAGTAGTTAATTAAGATGTAACATTTTTTTCTTTTATCACCTTACCTCTATTTAAAATAAGTTCAGTAATTATTAAAATATTATTTTAAGTAAAATAAAATTTGAGAATGTTAATTTTATCATTGAAATATTAAATTAAAAAAAATTATAATTAGATGATAAAACCAAAACTTTTAAGTTCAGTAATTATTAAAACATTATTTTAAGTAAAATAACATTTGAGAATGTTAATTTTATCATTGAAAGATTAAATTAAAAAAAATTATAATTAGATGATAAAACCAAAACTTCACTTAAAATTTGAAAGATAATAATATAAATTTTATGTTTATTTAATAATTTTTTATTGATATTTATTGAAATAAACTGTAAATTATATATCTCTCAATTAATAGTGTTTTCAAGTGAATGCGCGTAACATTTGTTATAATTATCTTGATTTTACATAATTAATTTTAATTTAAAAATGGGTTTAAAATAAAATAATTTAATAAAAAATATTATATAAATATGTTGATAAATATGGGTACCTAAACATGATACTCCCCGTGCTGCTTGATGCTATGACCACTCGTGAATCCATTCAAACATTAAGTGATATCATCATTGACATGCCATCCACGTTGAATTGAAGCTCATATTTCAATTTTATCCATTTCTCATTTTTAAATATTGTTTAACTCTGCGTTGAGCATTTTATTCTTATTCTAGATTTTTTTTTAACTTAAATACAAAAATATATTTTCATATTTTAATAAATAATATTTGAAAACAGTTTGTACATATTTTCATAATTTATTATATAACATTGACGAATTTTTTATTTTAATAATTTTAAAAAATAATCATATATAATTAATGGGTTATTGAATAACATTTTTCTAACTTAATTAATTATAATCTTAGATCGTAAATTTAACTTTACATGTGAACCTGTAATTGAATAAGAAAAATTATAACAAGTTGAAAATTTTGATAATTATTTAATAAATTAAATTTCTTTGATAATGTACAAAATTTCATTAGATACTAATTAATATAAGAATTTTATATTTATAACAAATCAAAATCATTTCAAGAAAGTTTAAAATATTGTTTTTCTAATCTAAAATCATATTATTATTCTATACTAATAAAAACCTTTTACAACAATTTGAAATCTCCAACAAATACGCTTTGTTATAATTTGAATTTTCACAATTTAATTTCAAAAATAAAAAATTATAAACAATAATACATTCCTTTAGAGCTATGCTCCGTCGCAATCCTATAATGGTCTTTTTCATAGATTGTTTTTCTTTTAAAGGTATATACATATTAATAATTTAGCCATCTCAATTATGTTGCGTCAACTCAGTTAAATAATTTATAGAGTCCAATACTATATCCTATTCATGCGCGTTGACGCAAGCATTTAAAACTTATTATAAATCGGTCATAATAGAAATTTTTGATGATACATTTTTCAGTGCATTGCATACTTTTTGTTCTTAGCGATCTGTATGTTATACTTTTTTAAAATTTTAAAAACTATATTTGTGTCT
Source organism: Canavalia gladiata (assembly GCA_037954105.1). Classification (NCBI taxonomy): domain Eukaryota; kingdom Viridiplantae; phylum Streptophyta; class Magnoliopsida; order Fabales; family Fabaceae; genus Canavalia; species Canavalia gladiata. The sequence goes on from CM075658.1 coordinate 32,571,504, forward strand.
ATCGAAAAATAAAATATATTACACTATTTTAATGTATTTTAGTGTAAATAAACTTTTGAAATTATTTCAATCAATTTTAAAGCTTCACCAAAATCCATCATTTTCATCTTCTAAATTATCATAGTTGACCATAATAGGGTTAAAACTTGTTCGATGACGATATTGAAAATCATACAGACAAATTTCTTTTAAGAAATTTGTGTACATTAAATTGGATTAAATAATATTATATATAGATTTCTAAATTGAGGAAATACTGCTTTTATAATTAGAGGAGTGGCTTAGTATCTCTTAAGGAAGGACAGTATAAATTATTCCAATATAATTTTTTAATTAAAATATTAATAAGCTATATAATACTGTGTGGGTTGCTAGCATTCATTTTTGTCTTTATAGTTTAAAAATGATGAGAGTATATTTAAAATAATTTTTACCTTAATAAAATTTAAATTTTTTATTTTAATTATATTTTTACCCCTTTAATTTAATTTAGGTATAATTTTGGTCTTTTAATTTTTTTCAAATAATATTATTGTTTTTATTTTAAAAGATTTAACCAAGTTGGTCTCCTATTAATTTTTTTGAGTTAAAAAAACTAAATTATTATTATTTTTAAAATTTTTAGGGATTTTTTTGGTCGTAGTGGAATATAAAATATTTTGAAAGTTTATAAGTAAAAGAATTATAAAATTTTAATAAAATTTGGAGGATCTTGTAGTATGTGGTTAGGATTTAGAAAAGGAGAAATATGATTTTTTTTTTATTTTAGGAAAATTTAAATTTAAAATTTTAGGTAGAAGATAATTCAATCAATTTAACTGGTAGAGATTTTAAATTAAAAATAAACATTTAAATTTTAATTATAAAGAAAAAAATATTTCAAAAAAGTTTTAAAAACCAAAATTACATACTTATATATGTGTAATTTTACAAAATTAGCTTATTATTTATACTTATATATATAATTATATTTTATAGTATTGTAATAATTAATTATAATTTTATTCTCAAAGTTACATTATTTATTAGTTTATTTTTCTTTAAAATATATCTTATTATTATAATATTTATAAGTTTATTATATTTAGAATAGTTTAAGTTATTATTTTATAAAAATTTTATTATATAATATTAATTTTCAATTAAAACTAGTGTATAACAGATAAAATAAAATTTATTTTAAAATATAAAAATATATAAATAAATAAATTATTTAGTTTTTTTTAAAAAAGTTGAAAGGTGGCAACATAGAAGTTGCATCTGGTGAGAAAATCTCACCGTCTCACCAACTACCAACATACTCTCTCTCCCTTCATCTTTCAAGTTGAAGATTGTGCAAAAGTTCCACTCATTTTGGCTTCCAAAAATGCAGAAAGAAGAAATAGAAAGTGAAGGGAGAAGTTTTGTTCCAACAAAGTTAGAAGAATTTCATCCATTTTCAGTTCAAATTGATATTGGGATGTGATGATTAATTTAGTCAAAATATTTATAAAACAAAATATATTTAATTTTAAAATAAAATTTTATTTAATTGTTAGATTAAATTAATTTAATTAATGATTGATAATTTAATTGTTTAAAGATATAAATAAAAAAATAAAATTAGATTAAAAATTATTTAAATTAATATAAAATAGTATAATAAAAAAATAATATACTAAAATTTTAAATTTAAATTATATAGATCTCACTTATAAATAAAATTTTAAGAGTAAAATTTGAGTGTTTGATGAAATATAATTGTGAACTATATTTACAATATTTCGTAGATAATAAAAATTTATATAATTTTATATAAATTTTAAAAGGTATAATTTTTAAATTTAAAGTTGTTAGAAAATGTTTTTAAAAAAATATTATTTATTTATTTTAAAATTATACAAATATATTTTTGTATAATAGATCTAAAAAGGTATTTAATTAAAAAATTTGACAAAAATTAAATTATTTTATATTTTATAAAAATATTTAAAATCTATTATTTTATAAAAATTATTTTTTTAATCTATTTTCAATGTTAATATATATATATAATTAACAAATAATTAATTTATTTAAGATATATAAATATTATATTTAAAACTTGATGTATAAGGATAAAATATAAAAAAATTGAAGTAATATTATGCTAATATTTATTTTATAAAATTTATATAAGTTAATTTATCAAGTGATTTTATAAAAAATTTTAAATTCTTTTAAATAATTTTTTAAAAATTTAGAAAAAATAGTAAAATTTTAAATTAATACTTTGAGTACAATTATCTATGCTTTGAACATAGTCATACCAAATGTTAGAGAAAAAAGAAAATAAGACGAAGAGTTACAAGATCAATGAAATATGAGCGCGTCAAAGATTAGCACGAGCACACGAAACCAAGAAAGCACAGATGTGTCAAAGATCAACACAAGCATACAAATGTAGAATTGCATAGTCATTCAACGTGTATTAGAACGATTGTGCAATAGGATGAGTACGATCATGAAACTTAACGAGTAGAAATTATCATATAAGTCACTTTGATGAGTAATATTGAGTATATTTGTGCTAGATAGACTAGAAGTTTGAAATATCAGTAATGTGTATTGTTGTTAATTGAATCAAATTGATGATTGGAGGCTAAACATCGCAGTACTTACACAGAGATTATATATTAGATTCAGTAACTTTTAAGTGAAATATATGTGTGAATGATATATTATATAAAATGAGATAATGAAGGAAGGATGAATATGTCTCATATGATGAAGTAGTAAATTGAATTGTGTTTTAATGAAAATTGAGTAAAGCCCACATGATAATGAAAGAGTACAACGACGTCCTGACATTTGAATAGAAGGTGGGACCTTATTTGAAAAAGAAAGGATTATGGAACTGATAAACTATCATTCTGTTGGTTTATCTGCGGAAAATTAGTTATAATTATAATATAATTTATAATTATTTAATTGTAATTCTACCCAATTTTTCTTATTTTTGCAAGAATGGTCATGCAAGCAAAGAATCTAAAAATAAGCAAATTTTGGACCAAAAGAGGGTAAGAAAAGCATGAAAAAATAATACAACTAATGCGACAATGACACGTCAGTCCTACGATGCTGCAAGATTATGTAGATTGGTTGCGACGACTAAGGAAACCGCTAGGTCAAGTCTGATCTATCACATTGAAACCTTAATCCACGCCTATAAAAGGGAGGCTCTACTACACCACATGAAACCACCCTAGGCTCCAAAGGTCACACCACTTTCCGGGGCGTAAGCCTATCACTACTCGGGATACACACCATTGCATTCTCATCTCTCTTTTAGTATCATCCCGTAAGATTTCAGAGGCAGAAGCTCTTCACAAGTTGCAACGTTTTGTTGCTAGCTTTGTTGACGCTATGATTTTGTCATTCTCTTCTATAATTAGGATTATGGATTGTTCTATGGGATTAATATGTTTTTGTTTGTCTTATCTATCGATGTGTAACTACTCCCCAAATCATATGGTTTTGGTGAAACTTATAACATAACCAATTGAACCCATTTTCCTTTTTATGAATGATTTCATCAACTGTGTTTTCCTTATTATGTATAATTAATTAATGAGAATTAATTTCTAAGTTACTTAGGGGATATGTGATCGTACCCATTTTGGTGAAACTTATAACATAACCAATTGAACCCATTTTCCTTTTTATGAATGATTTCATCAACTGTGTTTTCCTTATTATGTATAATTAATTAATGAGAATTAATTTCTAAGTTACTTAGGGGATATGTGATCGTACCATTGCCTAATTAACGGAACTATAAGATAAACTGAATCTAAGAGTTTTGGAGGATCAATCGTAATACTTGATTTCTAATGAGTTATTAATTTAACAAGTCCGCATGTTATTTATGTTTCTCTTAATTATACACCTTGCATGATCATTGGGGGTAGTAACTTGATGGAAAGAATATTGTTATTGCATGATCATTGGGTAGTAATAGAATGAGAACGGATGGTTAACAATTGATTTAAATCATTCATAAGGGAGTTGGGGTAAATTGGATAAAGTTATAAGGGAAACCAAAGTCTCATGTCTCTCCATAATTAAACTCGTATCTGTGTCTTTTTGTCTTTAAATTGCTTGCTCTCATTTTGTTACATTCTTCCATTCACTTTAAATATTTATAAACAAATCATTTTCTGGTGAGCTCAAAAATTAGGATTTAATTGTTTCTTAAGATTGTTGAAATAGTCTCTGTGGGAACTATATTAAGGGTTTTAAATACCTGTTTCTACACCGACGGTTGCATTTGCCCGTGGATAAAACTTTGTACGCACAACAGAAAGTAATTAAATAAATTAGTTGTCATGCATTGTATGTATAAAAATATTATTTTGAAAATCTTCAATATGGGAGATTATTTGCAAGCCCTTCTCTAGAAGGGAGTCGGGAAATCTAGGGGTTGACTCACATGAAAATAAACCATTTTTTAATAAGAAATGAGAATTTTTGAGTCTAGTAGATACATGTGCTAGGTTTGAGCCCCTTTAATGGCGCTTTCTATACCTAAGATTGCTCTGGTCAAACTTAGCTACCTCGATAGAATCCTAATGATTATCATTATCAGTCAACCAATTTATTGGTTTTATGAAATGATGATGAGTATAATGATGATTGAAGTGTTGTCGAGGACATACAGTTATTGAGGAAATTGGATTCTAGTGGCCGTCATTATTTTGATAATGTGGAGATGATGTTTTGGGTCCACATGAATTTTCATCTTATAGGGATGACCAACTCTAGATTAACGAGAATTATTGTAGTATGGAATGCAGTAGATCTTAACCTAATCCTGAATCTATCGTTGTAGAAAAGTTTGAAGAGGATGATAGAGAAAACATATTAATACATTTCATACAATGATTATTTTTATGATAGTTCTTTGTAAATGTCAAAGAACTTATATGTTGTTGCTTGGACTTGGAACCAAGTCGATATATGAGAGAGTAAGACTGTGCAATTGGATATGAGAGTTAGTGATAAGTATGGCTTATAAAGAGAATGAAAGAATAACCTCGTTACATATGATGATTGTTGTTACGATAGTTTTACGTAGTTTACAAAGAACTTGTATGTTGGAAATATTAAATTGTATTATCAAATACTACTCTTAGGTAGACTTTTACTTGAATGAAACGTTGTATCTCCTGTATTCTATTTTTTTTTATGTGTCATATAATATTAAAGTGAAAATCAATATAAAAGTTGATTAAAGGATCTCTCACTCTATAACAATAAAATATCAACAAAAAAAATTAAAAAATAAATTTAGATAAATTATATTCTTTTATTTTAGTAACCTCAATCTATATTATCCTTAAAAAAATTGAAATCTACCTATATGATTTAGAAGATTGTTATATATTTACTTATTTTTAATTAAATTTAAAAAATATAAAATAAATTACTAAATATAATTTAAATTACTTTTAATTAAATTGGATTGAATCAATTTTAAAATTTATTTAAACTAATCCAAATTAAATTATAATATATTTTTATGATATAACCAAACGATTTTTATTTAAAAATTAATATTCCCAACTGCAAACATATTATTAAACCGTTAAATATTATAAATGTATACTAATTAAAATTGTTATTCCAATTAATATGAACATTAATGTTAAAAATATATTAAATTATCATTCGGATTGTAATATTTTATTATAAAAATATTACTAATAATAATATATTTTTTTCTTAAAACAATTTTATCATAACTTGATTAATGATTTAAATTACAATTGTGAAAAATTTACTTTATGTTTATTCGTTAAAATTAATCTAACGAAATATAATTTATATAAAATTTTAAATTTAAATTCTATTATTTTATCGTAAAAAAATTAATGCATTTTTTATAGAAATATTTCAGTATATGAATATTGAGATGCCTCATATAATCATATGTAATGTGACTCCTATCTAAACCACTACTATTATTTATGTTTTCAAAGTGATGCGATTTTCTATCTTAAAAGGTATGCTGATGCAAACATGAGAATATCACTAAAATCTGAACAATTCTCCTTTTGTCTAAACTTCTACAAAGCAAAAGAGAATGAGGCCAAAAGGATAAACAGAAAATCTTAAAACCCATAATGATAAAAACGACTTCTCATTTGCCTATTTTCTCAATTATGAAAATATCCTACATAGAACCAAAGCAAATAAATCGCGGGTCCCACAATGATACCAATCTCGCAGCCAATCTGTTTTTTGTTTTTAATATAAAAATAATAATAGATAATATTTGATTCGAGAGTGGTGCAAGCATAAAGTAAATGCAGATATTTATATATTATCATACGAGGAGTGTGAGTCAGACAGAATCATACAAGGTATATAAAAATATTATTTTAGGGAAGAGTTTTGATAATTTTGCATCCATTTTAGATTTATTATTGAATAGTAAACATGAAAAGAATAAAAAAATAAAAAAATTAAATATGATATATGATATAATGAAAGTACAATAAAAAAATATATTAAAATATAATATGGTTAATATTTATAGTGATAAATTTTTATTGGTGAATTAGGAGTTTACTTTTCTCTCTATTCTCAAAGTTACCAAAATGGTCCCTATCTTTATCCTATAATATTTTTTATGTTTGATGTTTCTGTCTCACTATAATGGTGGTCCTGTGAATGTGCTCTACTCCACGAATATGGCTTTGCTATGTGAATTTTCTGCAGTGCACAAGTACCAATCCGATGACACTGTACTGTAACAATACCACTGGATAAGCATTTTGACCGAGGTACTCTCTCTCTCTCTCTCTCTCTCTCTCTCTCTCTCTCTCTCTCTCTCTCTCTCTCTCTCTCTCTCTCTCTCTCTCTCTCTCTCTCTCTCTCTCTCTCTCTCTCTCTCTCTCTCTCTCTCTCTCTCTCTCTCTCTCTCTCTCTCTCTCTCTCTCTCTCTCTCTCTCTCTCTCTCTCTCTCTCTCTCTCTCTCTCTCTCTCTCTCTCTCTCTCTCTCTCTCTCTCTCTCTCTCTCTCTCTCTCTCTCTCTCTCTCTCTCTCTCTCTCTCTCTCTCTCTCTCTCTCTCTCTCTCTCTCTCTCTCTCTCTCTCTCTCTCTCTCTCTCTCTCTCTCTCTCTCTCTCTCATTATAATGGATTCAAGTAGCTCATTTTAACAGCCCTAATATACTCATAAATAATTTAATTTGGGATTTTTTAGGTAGTGATAATAGAAGAATATGTCCTGTTTAAAATTTTTTGAAATTATCATTCAGTTGAAAAATGGAACCATAACAATGTTGGCTATCTTAGATGAAGCTCGAATAATAATTGTGAGAAGTAGTGATTGTTTAACAATAAAGTCTATCACAGGGGAAAAAAATGTTATGTTTGTAAAGTGATGTTCAATGTTGAATTTAAATAAGGAGATTGTTTTTTATTTTTTATTTTTACCAAAATTAAATATTAAAATTATTTTTTTATGAAAAATATTCCTTTATTTTTATTTTTTAAAATAAATTTAATAAGTTTGTAAAAATACTTATTTAAAAAGTAATTAAATTTATTTTTAAAAAAATTCTTCCAAATATATATTTTTAGAAATTCATCCATAGTATTACAAAAATATTTTTTCAAAATATATTCATATTTTTTTTTATAATGTATCAAGAATTTAATAAATATTATATAATTTATTTTTTAAATATGTATTTTTTTAAAAAAATTAAATTTTTTAAATTTACATTATCAAAAGTTATATATTTTTAAGAATAATTTTATATATTTACATAAAAATAAAATAAGATAAAAAAGTAACTTTCTTTAAATAATAGTACTTAATATGATCACAGTACTTACTTATTACCTTTAACCCATTTGTTAAGTTAGGGATTATTTGAGTTTCAATAAAAATCTTAGCATTTTATGATACTTTCTAAATCCAAATTTTTTTTTATCCCCAACTCATAACTTTTATACTAAGAATGTTTACAATATTCAACAATTTCAGAATCCATGCATGCTAGTTGGATTTATTTTATGAAAACTTTTTATGACCTGTACTATAACTTACTTATATTCAAATCTTATAAAAAAATTGTTTTGCATCGCTAAGTATATTATCTTCTTATCATCATAAGTTTATTTAACTGAAAAATCTTTTACTATGATGATGACTTTAAGGTTAAGCCAATTTTCTAGAAAAATTAGATGAAACCTTGAAAAAAATTCATATCAAAATAAATAGAACACTTTAAAGTTTTAGATTTAAAAAGTAGGGTCAACCTCAAACTTTACCTTACCTAAGATAACTTAGCTTATTTTCATCTATAATTATAAGTCATAATTGTATGAGTTAAAAAAAGAATTTTTAATTATTCTTTTATTAAATTGCAGGAAAAAAATATTGAATACGTACTAATGACCAAAAACAAAAGAACACATCTAATTCAAGTGTTCTTATCTTGAGGGCACAGAAAAACATCACTAAAAAATATATATGACATTGAACTAGAAATTGTTTTTTTTATCAAACACATTAATTAGAGATTTTAAGTTCGAACTATATATATATATATATATATATATATATGAAATTTTGTTAAAAATTTAGATAGCAAATTTTTCTTTGTCTAATGATTTTATTGAACAATATTACTTCCAATAAATTTAGAAAACACCTACGATCTAAATATACAAACAGCAGATAATAAAAAAACATATGTACGATAAACAGACAACAATTGAAAATTAATCATGCACATTTGACGAAAGAAATTAAAGAGGAAATAATGTTTAACTATATATTTTATTTCTCTATTATTAATAATGTATGGTTTTAGCCTCTTGATAATTTTTGTATTAATTTAATTGTTAATTAAATTTTTAATTTTTTAATTTTTTAATTATTACAACTAAGTCTTTTTATTAATTTTCTATTTAACATTTAATTTATTTTTTTATTGAATCTTCATAAAATGAATTGATTAAACTATTTTAATCTTCCTTTTATTTAAAAACCATTTTTATCTAAAATATTTCAAATTTTACCCTCTTCAAAATATTAACCTCAAATCTAGAAAATCATTTAATCAACCTTTGAACTCTTGAATTTTTTAAATTACATCCATCTCAAATTCATCTTAAATCTTTGGTTATTTGAGATAAAAAAAAAAACCTTTGGTTATTTGAGAGAAAAAAAAAATTAATAATTGGAGGTTCCACATCAAAAAAAAGTAATAAAAAAAATTAAAATTCTGTATTCAAGAAAAAAAAATATTGAAGTAAAACAATGTATATTAATAACTAAAATCACATTTTGACAAAAATAAAAACAAATATGTATATATTATGTATTTTTAATTTTACTTACTATATAATTTTTTAATATTTTTTTAATTTTAATTCTATTTATTTGATTTTAAATTTATCCTATTTATTTTATTTTTACTAATTTTTTTTTCATTTTTGTTTACGATCTTCGTTTATAAATTTTTTTTATTTTCGATCATGATTTTCATTTGTAAAATTCAAAATGTGAATTCATACACGTAAAAGAAATTTTAACCTAAGTATATTTTGGGTTTTTTTTAATTTTTTAGCTTATCAATTTTTTAATAATTTTTTTTGGATTGTATTTATAGTACTAGTAAAGTTTTGATAATTTTTAAGAAAAATTATATTTACATTTACTAATTTTTATAAAAAATACACATGATATTTTTTCTAATTAACCATTGCAGTATCTGTTCTTAGTTAGAAGTGTTAAGTGACTATCAATTTGAAGTAAAGAAAAATTTAATAAATCTATTTTTTTTTAATTTTAAACATATTTTCTCCTCACATGGAATTTAAATTTTATTATATTATATTTTATCTTTTAAACGGAGAGGTGAAGTAAGTTAGACAACCAAAATTTTTAAATTATTTATTCTGATAAACTAGATTTTATTTAAGAAAGAGTGAGGTTGGATTCAAAAATTATTATCTAGAATCAATGCTTATTAGAGGAATTGAGAGATTATATTAGACATAGGAAGTTTAAAAATTGTCAAAAAAAAAAATTTCGCAAGTGAAAGTTTCTTATTTTTATTTGTTGTAAAGGATGAAGTGATTAAAAGAGATAAAAAAAATGAGTTTAAAAGCACATTTTTAAACTTTTGTGTACTTCTTATTATCACAGCAGGAAACCAATGTTTCCTAATCACTTTATTTTTCAGGACCATACATTTGATGCAATGATAAAGGATGATATGAAATATATTGATCCTGAACCGATGAACATGGATATTCGTTTCCATTTTGCTAGGAAGATTGAAGAATTGAATCAAATTTGCAACTAGATAAGATCAATTTGGAATTTTTGATGCACATGCTCTTATGAACCTCCTAACAGAGGATGAAGATTTGGCTCCAGGAATCCTTTTTCAAGATTTCCTGTATGTGTTGAGGTGGTAGAGAAATATTGTATTTAGAGATTAATAATGATGTGTCGAAAATTTTTAATAAAAATATGAATTCTACTTATATTCATATATATATATATATATATATATATATATATATATATATATATATATATATATATATATATATATATATATATATATATATGTAGGAGTGGTCTTATCTTCTAAATGAGAGTCTCTTAAATAAAAGTACCCCTTTGAATGGGACCTGATGATTACAGAAAGTTTTGAATTAATTGAAAATGATGAACTTATTGAAACTCTTAAATTAGCTATGAATGTTGTAAATGTTGAGTGAATTGAAAATGTTGAGCAATTGAAAATGTTATAAATGTTAAACTTGTTGAAAATATAGAATTAACTTAAAATAAGAACCTAGGTGTTGGTACTAATGACATATATGTTAGTGTTGAGAACCCAAGTATTGGTACTGTATATTAGAGTTGAGAACTTAATTGTTGGTATTGGTGGGGTATATGTTAGTGAAGATGAAAGTGTTAGAGGATCATCTGAAAGTGAGAATTCTAACTATAAACTTATTGATGAGGATACAAATAAAAGTAAACCTAACTATGATTTTGATGAGAAATTAGATATAATAGGTGAGATTAAATATGATGATGACATGATCAAAATTTATGGTAAGGGGATTATGAGGAAAATAGTGTGAGATGTAGTCCAATGGTAAGATTATACTTTATAAAGATAAGCTCCTTTTTCAAGTAAATCATTTTAAAAAACTTTTGAAAGATTTTGTTATTTAAGAAGAATTTAAACCACTATAAAAAATATTTGATTTAGTGACCAAAATTTGTGACAGACCAAAATTAGTTACAATTAATGACTAATTTAGTGACTAACAAATATTTTGATGATAAACAATAATATTAATATTTTGATAACTGAACTAAAGATTGAATAGGAAGTAATATTAATATTTTGATAACTGAACTAATAGGAAGTTGCAAATGAAAGAATGTAACTTTGGTTACAAAATGGGTTGCCAACACTAATATTTTAATTTATTAATTTTTCTTTTATTAGTGATCACTATTTTTGTCACTAAACTTGTTAAAAGTTATTTAAAAATGGGTTTGCAATCAAACTTGTTACTAATCTTCAAAATGTTTATTTACTCTTCACTTTCAATTTGAAACTCTACTTAACTCTTTTATGAAATCTCATATGTGTTGCTCATTAGCAATCAACCATCTTGGTGGGCTCACTACAAAATTGTTCCCTTCAATGATGTCGACATAATAAAATTGCTCAAACCATATAATGTTAAAAGATGCTCTCAATTTTCATGATCTAATTTATGCTTTATAGATAATGTCAACCTCATCCTCTAAGTTGGTCCTTTTCATTTCACATTATTCTCGAGCTTGGACTCATCCTATTAGCTTCATCTTCTTTGTGTTATTTCTAAACCTAAATTAGACATTAGTTTAATCGTTGCTATTTCTCCTATTTCCAGTGAAAACTGACAATTTGATAGTGACATATTAAAAATATTTGTGTATCGTAGAAGAATTATGCTTGTCTAAATATTTAACTGAGGAATTAAGTTTTTGTTTTTTGTTCCTTCACATTCATTATGTAGGTTCCTTCTTTTAGGATTCAATATTTTGATACTCTTTTAGTAAAAAGGGATACAAAGATGATATAAATTTCTTCTAATAACATGAATAATTACTTTAAATTTTTAACAATAACTAATAAAATATTTAATCCATTTCTCTACCAAGGCTATCTTAATTCTCACCCCTCATCCCAAACAAACTAAACCTAAGCTCCTAAAACCACTTTGCCCAAACCTACTATGATATGTTCAACTTCAACCCATACTCAAAGTGCTATAAAAATTAAAGGTGACCAATCACACACTACCTCTACATGACCACCAACACCAACCTTGTCAACTTCTTTCAAAAGTTGCAACAATCTTACAAGATATGGAGCAAGCACACGAACTAGGCAAGATATGTCACCATTTCAAATGACATTGTGAGTAAGCAATTAGGATGAAGGGACCTCATAATCACATGGTGAGGAAAGTTTACACATGTGAAACATGTCATCGACCTAATAAAATTCTTAATGAGTCTTACTATCACTGGACACAACCTTGGAAGTACAATGACTATATTTATTGTCTTTAATGTAGTGGAAATATGTTGAACATGAGAAGAGATGAATGAATAGTAAATGTTAATATTTTTGTTTTTGAGGTTGAAGGTGGAAAACATGAGGTTTAAAGAGAGGTCAGAGAAAAAAAATTGGATTAAGGTGTTAAGCGTTCATAACAAACATAATATAGAGGTTGCATTATTGGTAAATATTTTTAGGAATTTGTCAAAAAATATTAAATCTGTGGTGGATGAATCAAATTTATTTTTATTTTTTGAAAATGGTATTATGATCTTTATTCTTTCATCTAACATTGTCATTGAACATAATCTCATTAAAGGATTTGAATGTAAGTATAGAAGGAGACATATCATGTATAATTTAGATAAAATTAAAGGGTATTAGTGTAATTTTTTCTTATATATTAAATTTTTTTAACATTTCTAGTTCTTTATACTTCTACTTTGTTCTATGTAAGATTTTGGATAACTTATATGGTTTATTGGGACAATTTTATTTTATATAAGTTTATATGATGTAAACTTTGAGATAATTTGCTTACATATGTCTTTTTTGGTAGTTATTTAGTTCTATTTTAACTTCTTACTTTTTCTATACACAAAAAAGTCTAATATATAAATATTGTATTTGTAAGAAATAACTTTTTTTAGATATAACTATAATCATTTACAAAATCATCTTATAACATTGTTATGATTATAATTGATGTAAAAGTTATCTTTTACATTAATTACAGTCAAAATTGCTGTTAAAAGTTAAATTTTTTACATCAATTTAACTTATAACAAATGTTAAAGGTAACTTTTTATATTGATTATAAATTTATAAAAAATAAATTTTTTAAAATAATACACACTACAAAAAAAAATGTAGTGTTTTTGGCATTTATTTTGCAGTAATGATAAGGAATTGTCAAAATATTATATTTTTTATTTTATATAAATCTAAAATTTAAATTTTATTTTGTTCATTTTTACATTTTTCTTCTTATTCTTTCGCTTTCAAGTGATGCTCTCACCATGACTTTACTCTCGTTCTTTCAAATCCAAAAGTAGTGAGAAACCACCGAATAATAAACCCTAATCCAATGGTGATTCGACTCTAAAAAACTTGAGAATAACGAGTGGGGATAAGAAAGATGAAACTAGGTGATGCGATCTTCTCTAGTAGCAACTTTGACAATGGTGAAAGGGGAATGTAGACAAAGAAGGTGAGATTTTTGGTGAAGCTTTGATGAAGTGAGAACTGGAGTGAGGAAGAAGATTAAATGTTCATTGGTTGTGGAAACTACTTCCATCCAAGGTAATGGTAACGACGATGAAGATGATGAAGAAGGTAAAATGAGAAAATAAAAAATCCTATCCAACTCAAAGTATTTATTGATTTATTAATTATATTATTAAATTTATTTTTATATTTTTATACTAATAATTATTATGGATGGCAGTAGTGGTGAGCATTAGTTTTCTTGGAGAAGAGGATGGCCAGCAGGAAAAGGAATTTAACTGTGATAAGTATAATAGTTCTACTAACATATGAAGGAAATACATAATATCTCTGACATAATTGAAGGAGCAATAGTAGCAGAATTCAATCTTAAATTCTCCATTAGAAGTTATTATTACTCATGATGAGATTAGAGTTCGTTACTCCTTTGTTTGGCTTTATTCATTTTTGTTTTATGTTCAAATCTTTGCTACTTACTAACTCATGTGGCGTTTGCAATACTTTTACTAAATCAGAATGGTATTATGAAATCCGCCCAACTTATGTTGCAGTTTAACCTTGTTTACAAGTGTTTGTTATGTAACTTATAAGATTACGTGCTAACTAAAATGATATTTGTCTTATCCTTATTTAACCTGTCCAGTTTCCTCACCCAACTTATGTGATATAATTTGACATTTTAATATCATTTAATTCGATGTGGTTGGTGGTTAAATATGGTGTTTCTGCTTAACGGTTACAAATCCTATTTAATGTTGGATTCAAAATTCAATATGGTGTGTTTATATTTGATCACTTCCTTGACTTTTTGTTTCTCAGATGAAGTTGAGTCGTAAAAAGTTACTAGATGGCATGATGCAAATATGTGGTGTACATTTAGGACTATATATTTAAGCATTGACAAGTTATACAAACAACCTTTTCAGCAAATAAAAAGGAAATGGTAAGGTCATCTCCTTATGTTTTTTTCTATTATAAGTTTATTTATTGGATGGTTAAGCAGTGTTTTTGATCATATACTACTTTTTCTCTATATGTAGTTGAATTATGCTATTTTCTATTCTACCCATTGAAAATTATGTTTTTGATCATAGTCATGCTAATTTTAGTTCAAAATCTTCTAGTCTGAGTGAAGAATTGAAAGCTAGTAAAAAATTATCATTAAAATTCGATACCATGTCTAATAACCTTTGTACTAATTATAAGGTTGAGGTTTTATATCTTCTTTTGTATTTTGTCCAGGAAAAAAAGAATCATTCTATGGAATTCATAGACTTAATAGTTTGCATGTCTCTTGTTAACTTCTTTATATTTCATCCCATTGTCTAATTTATGTTTTTGACCATAGAGATGAAATTGAAAGGCTCAAAGGCGTTAGGAAAGAATTACAAATCTAAATTTCAAAGGAAGTGTGTTATTAATTTCCATTCTGGATTACATTGTTTAAATGTGACAGAGTTCTTTGAAGTCAATTAATCAATTTTTCTTGCTATTGTAGGTGAAGGCAAATGCAAAGTTGCAATCCTTTATGGATAAACGAAAGGAAGACTTGGAAGAATGTTGTCAGGCTCTTGAACAAAATATACGTTCATTATGAGAGAAGTTAACCTCTTTCTTAATAAATTAAGATTTTGTTTTCTAAAATTTTTTTTTTGCAAATGGATAAACTACAGGAGCAACAACACAAGGTAAAGTAATCCCGGGTATCCCACTCTAGTTTGTATAAGAAATTTGAAATTAATTTAGTTTATCTACTTATTTATTTTTATTTAAAAGATCAATTAAATAATTGAAACAATAAATATAATGGAAGTCTAATATTAAAAAAATGAAAAATAACTTTTGAAATAAATGTCCAGTTTCATCTTTAATATAAGTTGGATTACTTGATATTTAATTGTGTAAATATATTTTATTATTTTTGTTTATTCTTCTGTTTTTTTACTTTGAAGGATAACCCATGTATTAAGAAAAGGAAATTATTATACTTGAAGAAGGTATTAAAATTATTTTTATTTTATAATAATTTTTACAATTATTTTTCTTACTTATGATCGATAATCATATAAAATAATTGAGATTTAAATAAATAATAAATACATAATTAAAATATAATAATTAATATTAATTTAAATTGTTAAAAAATTGATAAATAAAAACAGAATTTTATCTTAATATTAAAGATATAAAAAATAAATAAAATATTTTTATTAATCCACATTGAAAGTCAATTAACATACTTAGACAGATAGAGTTTTACTTAGATAGATAAAGTTTTATAGGTTATCTACACGTGAACGAAACACGAAAGAATGCATAGTTTTATAGGTTAATTACACGAAACGGAACTATAATAAAATCTCCAATTCACGGAACCGGAAAGAGTGCATTCCAAGTTAAAGACAACAAACATGATGACAAAAACAAGAAACAAAATAGTCAAATAGTCAGTTCCAACTTGGGATCTATGGACAATGCTATGCACATTGCTGTGATAAATATTGGCAAATATATTTTATTTAAATTTAATATGCATTTATTCAGTATAAACATAATAAACTTTAAATTTATTTTTTAAAATATTTTAGTTTTTTATAAATTTTAAATTTTTAAATAATCTTTATAATTATTTACTGCTAACAAAATTGTCCATCTAAATTCGATATAAATAATGAATTTATACAAGCTAGATTACGATGATTTTATGTGATAGGATATTTATATGAATGGATTCATTTTAATAAATTACTATAAAATATTTTTAAATCAAATTTATTATTTAAAAAAACATATATTTTCTATTTTTATATTTGCAGTATTATATATATATATATATATATATATATCTTTTATATGTATATAAATATATAATATCTATAATATCAGAAATATATTAAGTGGGATGACTTTATTATTATAAGAGTTAAGAGAAATAGCATAATACATATTAATCGAAAGTTATATTATTTGAACAGTTGTTAAAATATATTTTGATAAATAATTTTTTATAGATATAAATATTTAATAAAAATTATTATTATTTATTTTTTAAAATTATTATTTTTATTTAGATGACGTACATTTAATTATATTAAGTTAACTATTATTTTAAGATAATATATAATATTATTGTTTTAATTTAAAATTTAAAATAATAAAATAAATTTAATTATATTTATAAAAGTATAATTAAAACAATAATTAATATTTTAGTCTTTTAAATAAATACATGGCTATATTTTTTTATAAATATAGATCTATAAAAAATAAGTAATTATTTTTTTATAGGGCTAAGACAAACTCCGACACTAGTTTTATCTTACTTTAACTACTAAGAAATCATAAAATCATTTCTAGCATTATTGGAGCAAATTAGATAACATTTATCATTATGAAATGAATGTCTATAAATAACAGATGTTGCTTAAGTTAAATAAAATCATTATTTTGTAAAAAAAAATTATATCAATATAAAAGAAATAAAATAGATATATGCATATAATTGTGAAATAAAATAGATATACGCATATAATTGTATGTGTATAATTGTATGTGTGAGAGAAAAAGAAATCCAAAGAATTGATGACAATGGATATGTTATTGATATACATTTTTTTTTTACTTTTTATTGTTTCCACATTTGAATAAATTTCTATTTGCAAAATTATTCTACTCAAAATATATAAAACAAAAATATTAATTTTTATAATGTTTTTAAAAGTTGTTATAATAATTAAAATTTTCTTATTTATAATTAAATTTTATTTTAAATTTATTAAATTTATCTTTTAATAAAAATAAAAAATTATAAATATTAAATATTATAAAAAATATAAAATATTTCTAAAATTTTGTAAAAAATTTTATACTAAAAAAATCAAAAATTAAATATATTTAAATTTTTTTTAAAATACTCAAATTTTAGCTTTAATTCTTCAATTTTAATTTTTTTATTTAGATCCTTTATTTTCTAAAATACATTAATTATAATTTCTTATATTAATTAAATTACATTAAATCAAGTTAAATTAATTATTATTATTATTTTATTATTTTATAGAATATTTTGATTATAATCTTTTAATTACGGTTAATTTATTTTAATTTAATATAAATTATATTAATATTAACAAATATAATCAAGGTATTTTTAAAATTAAAAGATTAAAATTTAAATTTAAATATTTTAAAGAAACTAAAAATATATTTAATATAAAAATAAAAAATTAGTTAAACATAAACATAATTAATAAAAATTAATTATATTTTTTAGTAATTACATTTTTAATATATACTATAACTATTATTATCTAAAAGTTAATATTTTTAGAATAAAGATAAATATTACTAAATAATAAAAATATAAAATAATTTATAGGATCTATTTAATAATTCTTTTAAAAATACATGATTAATAAAAAGTTACATAAAGTGTAAAAAATGAAAAAGTGATATAACCTTACAAGGGTTAAAGGGTTAAACAACTTTATTAGAAGATATCATTGAAAATACTCCAAGAACGTACACTATATCAGGGGGATACAAATCATAAGTTCTGTTGTATATTTTCCGATTCTTTGTATATTCTTTTATTGAGTGAAGTATGTAACAATCTCCAAATTAAGGATAATTTAAGGTTATATTTTGAAAACCAGTTAAAATTTTCTTTAATCACATTTTCAGAAATTGAAAAAAAAAATTTATAATCACCCAACGAAACTTTATACTGTGAAATCAAATTTTACACTGTGTAAATTATAATGCACACAGGCACTAAATAGGACCTATCATCTTTCTCCTCAATCATATGTACCATATCACTCACTTTTTGATCATGTAATCATTGTTGATATATAGAACTTGAATACGGATTTAAACCAAATCTATATAATAAATCATATTTTACAAGGTTGTTTTTCTAAAATACATAAAAGTTTCTTTGCACAAAACCAAATTAAAAAATAAATACAAATAGATCCATAAACTCCCATCAATTATATTAAACACGGGAAACTTCTTTTAAAAATGAGATCCATCTTTTTTATTACTTTTTGTCTGTACACGTTAACAAGAGAAAGTATTCTAAGATTAAAGATGACCTAAGCCCCATTCTGTGTTTATTAAATCATGTCAAATTTAAATAAGTTCCTGGATAAAATTGATATAAAATTTAATTATTAAAAAATTAAAATATATTGATTAATTATAAATTACTATATTATTAAAATTGTTACCTTTTATAATAATTATTTTAAAAATTATGCTTATCCTAATTTGTAATTATATGATAATATAATACTTTTATAACACTATATTAAAATTAATCTGGATAAAAAATTGTATTATCTTTGATGGTAATTAACTTTATAATATAATAATAATTATTATTTTTCTCATTTATGATCGATAAATTGTATAAATAGTTAAGATTTAAATAAAAAACCTAATTAATATAATTTAATTTTTTAAATAAATAAATAATTTTAAAATTAGATAGTAAAAAAATAAATTTTTTATTAATCCATATTAAGAATTAATTAAAGTTATTAGAATTAATTTCATAATAAAAAGTGAAGATTAGAATAATTTTATATGGAAATTCAAATTTCATATTTTTTTATCATAAAAAAATTAACATCATAATATTTTTATGAAATTATATGAGATAGAACGATAATAATTTTGAATTCCACAGTATAAAAGAGGTTATTGTCCAATTCATACATGAAAGAGGCTATTCTTCAATTTTTGAGTACATACAAGAAAGTATCCTTTAAGTTTCAATTATAAAATTATGAGATAGAACAATAATTTTGAATTCCACGGTACACAAAGAGGTTATTGAAATATATGAAAGAAATTATTGTCCAATTCCACATTACACACCCTTTTAAGTTTCAACTATCAATATATACTTACTTAAACTATTAACATAAGGTAAAATTTAGATATAGTATTGTATTGGAGATGTTTTTAATTTTAATTTAAATTAAAAGTAGGATTTTAATTTAATAATTAATACAATAAATATCGATATCAGATATTAAGATAAAATTTTAATTTTAAATGGATAAACAATACTAAAAATACTTATAATACTGCATTTGTTGATAATAATGGAAAATGATATGTTTACTGATATTGAATGTAAAATTGGTTATAAAATATGAAATAATAAATAAACAAGGACAACAAAGCCATATGATACAAACAAGAATGTTATGTAAAACTAGACTGGTGTTTCAAATAATTTGATTTAAATTTAAATATGTATTTATTCTATACAAACAGTAACTTTTGATTTTGCTTATTTCAACCATTTTAGTTGTTTATAAATTTTATTTTTTTAAATTAATCTATATTTATTTAATAATTATAGAACTATTAATTTAAGTTATACGAACTTATACGGATCACATTTTAAAAAATTAAAATTATTCAAGTTTTTAAAATGATAATTTAAACTTAATTATGTATATCAGTGAGCTTATATGAATTGAATGGTTTCATTTAAATTAAATCATTATAATATTTTTAAAATCAAAATTATTATTATAAAAAGAAAAATATTTTTGCTAGTTATATTAATAATATTATATATATATATACATGCCACGTGTCTGTAAAAAAAAATTTATTTGTCAATTTTTTTATATTTTTTATTTATGTATCTATTAAGTTTTATACATGTTTTTTTTATTTTAAAATAATTTTTTTATTAATAATATAAAAGACATATCAAATAAGATGAGTTTGTTCCAGTAAAAGTTAAGAAGAAAAATATTTACTCTATTATATATAATTATGTATAAATGATTAAAATTAAAATTAATTTAAAATATTATATAATTTATTTTTTAATTTTAACCATTAATGATTAGATTTAATAATTTTATCTTCTATTTTACTTTCATATTAAATAGTTTCTTCGTTTTGTTATCCTCCATGCATTTATATAAATATATAGTAAATATATAATAAGTATGAGGTAAAAAAAAATAAAGATATACAATTAAGTTTAGCTAAAAAAAATTTAAATATAACATGAACTTATTTAATGATTTAAATTCTACATTTTTAATGATGTGTATGAAATAATTTATTTTATATTTTGAGATGATATATAATATAATATGTTTTTATATGTTATGATTTTAATAAAAATGATAAAATTATTTTTAATTTAAAATTTATAAATATTAAATAATAAAAAATTAAAACAAAATTTAATTATATTGATAAAATATAATTAAAAATAAAAATTAATATTTTAAATTTTTATATAAATAAATTAACATTTTTTATAAATACAAATAGATAAAATATAGAAGAAATAAATGATTATTTTTTTTAACATAATTTTTATCTTTAGATAATAAAAAAACCTCGAATTAACTGTTGAAGTTAGAGATGGAAGTAGATCGAATTGAGTTAAACTTTGAGTGTGCTTAATTTGTTTAAAAACTTTGAGGCCTGAATCTGGTCTATTATTATTATTATTATTTTTTTGTCAAAGCCTAACTTGATTTAAAGCCTACATGATCTACAAGCCTGTTTAAAAGTCTACATAAAAAAAATCAATAAATAAACTTAAAACCTATATAAATAATTGATTAAAAAGACTTGCAAATTTTAAGCCTACAAAATAAAAAAGCTATTAAATAGGTCTAAAATATATATATATATATATTAATATTATGTAAATAAAATATAAAAAAATATTATATAAATATAAATATATAATATATAAATATAAATAGGCCCTTAAATAGGTTAAATAGGATTTTTTGTAAGCCTAGCCATTATTTGTTTATCTAAAAAGACTTTTTTAACAAATCTGAACCTATCTATTTATTAAACGAGCCGTAGATTCTATTGGACGACTTTGTTCACTTTCATCCCTAACTAAAATGAATAATGTGATATATATCGTTATGAAATAAATATTTATAAAAAAAACTATTGCTTAATTAACAAAAATACATATTTTTTACATTTTAGGATCTTTTATATATTTATTTATAAAAAATATATATATAACAATATTTATATTAAAGATAATTTAAGGTTATGTTTGAAAATTAGTTAAAACTAGTTTAGATTACATTTATAAAAATTTAACAATAATATTTAAGATTTGACTGGATACAAATTGTTATAAAGTTATATTTTTATTAAAATAAAAAAAAATTTCTTCTAAAAAAATTTAAAAATAAATACAAATAAATACATAAACTTTCATGCAACTCACATTTTAGTATATATTTTAAAATATAACATTTAAAACATATTTAACATTTATGTTAAATATGTATCTCAATTTTTTGAAAAGCAACAATAAATAACATTTATATTAAACATGTTTTTTATTTCAATTTTTTTTAAAAATAACAATAAATAATTTAAAACGTATATAACATTCATGTTGAACATGCTCTTTATCTCAATTTCTTGAAAGTAACAATAAATAATTTAACGTATATTTAACATGTTAATACGCTTAATATCTTACTTTCTTGAAAAACAATAATAAATAATCTAAATCACATTTAATATTAATGTTAAACACGTTTTTTATCTCAATTTTTTGAAAGCAACAATAAATTCTTTATCTCAATTTATTAAAAACAATAATAAATAATTTGAAACATATTTAACATTTATGTTAAACATACTCTTTATTTTAATTTCTTAAAAATAAAAATAAATAACTTAAAGATTTCGTAAGATCCATTTTATTTTTTATTATTTTATCAAAATAAACTCTAAAAAAAATATTTAACACCATTCTTTATTTATTAAATCATGTTAAATTAAAATAAAATTTAAACAAGTTATTCTACAAAATAATATAAAATTTAGTCACTATAAGTTAATTAAATTGCATTAATTAATTATAAATTATTATTTCAAATATTAAATTTACCCTAATTTTAATTGTTTGATACTAGAGATTTTTATACAAACATATTAAAATTAAACTTAATAAAAAAAATTGTATCATTGGCAAGCATTTCAACCACAGTTATCTAGTGCACTTGTGTACACGCAATTTGTCAACCTCAACAAACCGAACTAGGCTCCACATTCAACCAATGAAAACCAATAACGATCCTTCTCTCTTTCTCTCTCCCTGATTTTCATCTCTCTGAAATCCAGGGTGGAACTTTTTTGCCACCTTGGTTATGCTTCTTCCCTCTTCTCTCTGATGCACTTCATCCTCCTCGTGCCACCACGCCAATCCATGCTTCAACAAACAATATCTCCGTAAAAAGCTGGAAAGTTGAAACAAACGCGCATCATCATCGATCAATCTTTGCTGTTAAAGTGTCAATTGTCCGTATAAAAAGAAAATGCCATCTCAGATCCTTTCCATGCCCAATCGTCCCTTTGATTCATTGCTCTCTGCCATTCCAACTTCTTCTTCTTCTTCTGCCGCAATGTTGCTCAAAGAGAAAGACGAGGCCTCAGCGAGTCTCTTACACTCTACAATTGAAGAAGACAACACCAAGATGAGGCCTCTCTTGTCGAGGTCCTCAAGCTTAACTGGCAACAACTCAATGCCGATGGGTGCTCCTCGTTTCTACCAGAAAAGGCGTAGACGCACGGCAAGCGAAGATTCTTTGCCCTCTTTCTGCAATGACACTGCTCGCACCAGCGCCTCTTCCTTTGGCAATGAGGTTAGACAAGTTGCTTCTGAGACCTTTCTCTTGACCCGCCTCGGCTTGAAGATGTTGAGTTACCTTGGGTATGTATCACTTCATTTCTTCTCATCAAAATTTATGGTGAACTTAATATTTGAGAAGCATATATCATATAATTGATCGTAAAACTTACTGAAGTTAAAAGGAATACTTGTTTTGATAAGCTTCACCGAGAAATTCATTGAAATGAGTTGAAAAAACTTATAGGAGTATAAGCCATTTTCATTACCTACAATAACATCCTTAAAGCTCCTATGGTGTAGAAAAACATAACTAGTGTATTGGTTTGCGTCTCTATGATTAGAAGAGGAAGAAGTCATTCTTCTTCATATGCTATCCAAATGATTGAACTAGTACTTAGATAGGTAAAACAAGGATAAGGATAAAGGAAACAAATAATAGGCAATTCCTACAATTAACTAGGAATCCCTAACAACAATAAAAAGAAATGATTGATTATGAATGGCTGAATGGTACTAGTCATCCTCATCATAAATCTAGCTTTAATAGAGCCTGTCAGAATATTTGCTTCATGTAATTTGGTCGGAATGTTGGGTAGAGAAAATGTCCCATTGTCCATTTCTGACTTGATGAAGTTTTTGTCAATTCTTATATGCTTCATCCTGTCATGTTGTACTGGGTTATGCACTATGTTGATGGCTTACTTGCTATCTTGTAAATCTTAATAGGCCTTGAAATGGAATAAATAGGTCATGCAATGCAAGAACCCTTTTATCTAGATCAATTCACAAGCTCATTAAGCATTTGCTCTATATTCAGCCTTGGTGATGCTTCTTGCAACAAATGATTGTTTTCTACTTTTCTACGTCACCTAGTTTCCCCATACTTCTGTGCAGTACCCTATGTTGGACTTTGAATCTTTAATTCAAGTTTCTTCATCAGCTTTTGCAAAACCATCTACACCTCTGCATTCACCTTTTCTAAATAGTCATCCCTTTCCAAGATCACCTTTGAGATAGTGAAAAATCTGATTGACAGTATCCAGATAATTTCTTTGAGAACATATAAATTGTAATCTCCAGTCTAGTGAGACATAGGTAGATTAGTTTACCTACTACGCATTGATATTCCTCCTTCTCAACTAAACGATCATATTCAGTAATCTTGTGCTTCCAATTTCAGTATAGGGGAGTTGTTGCAGGTTTGCACCTTAGTTTCCTTGTTTATCGAATTGAATCAAGAGTGTATTTCTTTTGTGAGATGAAAATATGTTTCTTGCTTCTAGCATTCCATCCCAAGAAAATATTGATACTGTCCAAGATCTTCAACATTAAATTCTGCTTGTAAACAGCTACCGAGGTTGTCTATTTCTTGATTATTATCTGTAGATGGGTCTTCTCAGTGAAATACAAGGCAGATGAAACATTGGTACATAGTAAGGCAAGGTTAGTGGCAAAAGGGTACAGTCAAAAACAAGGGATAGATTATGTTGAAACATTTTCCCCTGTTGCCAAAATGAATACTGTTCGGATCCTATTAGCTTTTGCTGTCCATTTTAACTGGTCTTTACACAGATAATAAGGAAATAATTACAGAAATCTTTATTAAAAAAGCAGAGGATCATAATATCTCTCCAAATCAGGGAAGATCTTGCAACATCATCACCAATGATTATCATGTCATCTACATTGACAATAAGAATAGCCCTTTTCCATCTATGGATTTTTTTACAAAAAGGGTGTGTGGTCTGCCTGACTTTGAACATAGCCAAGTTGCTTCATAATGGTGCTGAATCTTGTGAACCAAGCCCTTGGGGACTGTTTTACCCCATGCAAGGACTTATTTAACCTGCACTCAGCTTCATTCATCTGTCCTCCCAATCCAGGGGACAGTTTCATAGAGACTTCCTCCTCCAACATCCCTTTTAAGAAGGCGTTCTTTACATCCAATTGGAGTAGTTTTCAGTTCAGATTTGCTGCAAGAGAAATAAGAATTCTAACTGAATTAAGTTTTTGCAATTGGTACAAATGTCTCTTCATAATCTATACCATGTGTTTGGGTATAGCTTTGGGCCACCTGTCTCACCTTATATCTATCTTCCAACTGGCACCCCACAACTTTCTTATCCCTGGGAAGAGTGACAATATCCCTTGTCTTATTTTCTTTTACGCAGCCATTTCCTCTAGAGCTTTAGTTCTCCATTTTTCATCCTTTAGAGCTTCAGAAAGTGTTTGGGATCTAAACACTATCCCATTCTGCAACAAAAACTCTGTATCTAAGGGACAAGTTAGAATATGCAAGGAAACTTGATATAGAATGCTTTGTACAAGATCTAACTCCTATCATTAAGGCAACAGGCAAGTCAAGTTCATCAACAATATGTTAGGTATTGTTAGATAATAGTTAGCTAGTTATCTCCTCTTTACTTGTTAGTTGGAAATAACTAATTAGGTTCTGTAAAGTGTATAAATAGAGGCAGGGAGCAGGGAAATAGGAGGTGAATTTGGAGAGGATTGGGACCTTTAGGCATTGGGAGAGAACCAGGTCTCGAATACCTGGACTGTACTGCTCTTTTCTATTAATAAAGAGTCTTTCTTGTAATTCTGATCCGGTTCCTAACAACCAGGTCTCTCGAATACCTGGACTATACTGCTCTTTTCTATTAATAAAGAGTCTTTCTTGTAATTCTGATCCGGTTCCTAACACAATATCATTTGCAACATTAAGATTTTTAACTATGCAATTATCTTCAATGTCTCATTTTTTGCGGCTTCCCCATGATTTGGCTCCAGGTCTGAAGATTGACCTTGTAAAGGAACATGATGTCTCCAGGTGAAGATCTTTGAAAAAATTGAACTCACTTTGAGTTCTCTTTTCTAATTCTCCCCCTTGACTAGTTATTTGTGTAAATTTTGAGAGAGAAATCATCTTATCATTTGAGAAAGGATTATCTTAGAGAGTGGGGAGAGTCCTGGTCTCTCGGACATCCATTGAAATCATTCATTTTGTATCTTCTGCCCAAGCCTAAGGCTGCTACCACATTGGTATAATTGGAATTCAAAGTTACTCCATAAAAATTCATTCTTTCCTTTAGATTCTGATCCAGTTCTATCATCTTAAGTTATAGAACTGCTCTCGAACATCATCTTCGTTGTACTTTCTTCCCTTCTAACCATGGGAAAGAGTGATGGTTGTGGTTTAAGGCCAAGGATCTGTCCCCTGGCTTCATCAATTCCTTTTGCCCTGAAGGAAATTATGCATTCTCTTTTCCCCGTGTATAATGATTTATCCTTAGAAAATTTCCATGAACAGTATAAAACAAGTCTGTTTCTTGCTATAACTTGACTAGCATATGAAAATACTGTCACAGATTTGTTACCTTGTCGAGTATTGTGCAAACCTGACTTGATTTCAATGCATTGGGCCGAGTTTGGAGGTTTGGGTACTTCTCCTAAACAATGTCCAAATTTCATAAGCAGTTCTGCAGAAAAGGTAAGTTCTCCCAATTTTAGATTCCTTTGATTTGATCTACCAAGCCATGACAATGGAGTTCTCTGCATCCCAGTTACTATAGGAAGGATCATTTGTTGGTGGAGTTGCAGTAGTCCAGGTAAGGTAGCCTATTTTTCCTTTCCCTTGGATGACAAGAAGGACAGACTGGTACCACTCTCCAAAGTTTAAACCATTTAGTTTGTGCTGGGTTATTTGAATTGAGGGCTTCTGGTCAATAGGTTGGAGGGATGAAGCCGTATGGGCTGGGTTGTTGTTTAGGTTTTGTTGGAAGGCTGAACATTTTCTGATTTGGGTTGACACATTAGCCATGAGGCTGTATTGAGTTTTCATCTAAGATGAAGAAGAGTAGCAGCTTGATACCACGTGGTCAGAAGAGGAAGAAACCATTCTTCATATTTTATTCTAATGATTGATCCACTACATAAATGGGTAAAACAGGGAAGCAAAAAAGGAAACAAATAATAGGCAATTCCTATAATTAACTAGCAATCCTAAAATTTAATGACCGCAATAAAAAATAATGATTGACTATAGTCCCTTAGATTATGAAACATGATAATTTCCCCCATAAATTTCGGTATTCCTATCCTACAGTCTCTAATGTTTTCAGCACTAGAAGCTAGGTTATTGCCTCATCCCCTTCTTTTCCAATAGATTTTGTCGTTTTCAAATTCTAGGAGCAGCCTTTCCTCATCTGGGGGTAAGGCTGCATATTTTTACCCTCCCCCGATCTCACAAGGTGGGAGCCTTGTGCATTGGGCCACCCTTTTTTGCCATTCTTAAGTTGATTCGGTGCAATGAGGTTTATTGGGAATGAGCTATAATCCAGTTCCATTGATTTAATAGGTTCAACATTTATTCCCTTCTTAGGAGATGTATTGAAAGTTGAAAAAAACAAAAGGTAATAAAGGCGCCCTTCACTATTTTATGCAAAAGCAAAATATATAAGACGAAAATTATATTTTACACTAATTAATTAATATTTTTAAAATATGACGAACTCAAATAGTGTACTAAGTAGTAAGTACAGCCTCCATGTATTTTATATTTGATATAATAACGTATTGCATACCCATACCTGTACTGAAGAGTACTGCATATCAGAAACTGTGTTCTAACTATTTAAGAGGGGCACCATTGAGGTCGCATATCAGTATTTGAAGATTCTTGCATCTGTTTTATAAAAAAATTGAACATATTACCTGTTTTATAATATTTCTGCTTGTACACAAATATCTTCATATTTACCTGTTACGGATGCTTTCTGATTATTTATTTCTGTTCAGGGTAGGGTATAAATGGATTTCAAAATTTCTTGCCCTTGGTTGTTATGCTCTCCTGCTTTTTCCAGGCTTCATTCAAGGTCTGAATTCAGTGATCTGTAACTTAATACATATATATGAGATTTCTTGCCCTTGGTTGAAATGTATTAGTATTCCCCATCAATTGTCATCATTGGAGCATAAGTATTTTCCTTGTGTTTTATAGTTGGATATTACTATTTCTTCTCCAGTCACATACGCAGAAGCATAGTTTATGGAGATAAACCACGAAATAGGTATTGTCTCTCGGCATTTAATAATTCCTACAACTGGTGTAATTTTGATCGATAGCTTATTTTCTTTTGCAGGCTTGACTTGTATTTACCTAAAAATAACAATGGTCCAAAACCAGTTGTTGCTTTTGTTACTGGTGGAGCCTGGATTATTGGGTAAGTGATGTCCATGCCTAATTTCAAATTTGTGATTTAATGGAATTAGATATTAGAAGGCATTGATGTTGTTTTCTGATTGAGAGGATGTTCCTTACTCGTGGAGCTATCTGTTGATGTTATGAGCTTCAATTCTTATTTTCATCACCTATTGAAAATAGGAGTTCGTTTATATTTATGCTTACCATTAAGCTTTGTTAAAGATGACACATTGTTGATGTTCCACTACATCATGATGGTGGTAACGAAGTTTCAATTTATTGAGCTGCATCATAAAAATTTACTTGAACTATGTAATGTCTGTTTAAGTTGATAGTTTCAACCCAAGGGGCTTTTAATTATGTTATAATTATATACTATTTTTAATTTTTTTGATATGCGTCATGCCTGGTGCAATCAGATGCGACTAATTTCATTTTTGAAGGGATTCACCTGCTTGTGTGTGTTGTCTAGTGTAGTCACACGCACATTCACCACTTACCAGTTCAGTTCTTACTAGTTTTGAGATATTTGTATTTCTGTAGTTACAAAGCATGGGGTTCTCTTTTAGGACAGCAGTTATCAGATAGAGATATCATTGTGGCGTGCCTAGATTACAGGTGATTTTTTCCCCCCAATTTCTCACATCAGTATTTTACAACAGTTAATAGATGAATCTGTTAGTATTGAATTTGTTTTGGAACAAATCCTTATCTGTACTAGTAATAAAGAAAACATTTTTCTAATGGGTTCTTTTATGATTAGAGATAGGCATAAACCTCATTTACGGAGAGAATTGAAAATTTTCGAGAGTCGCCACCTCCCAATGTCGAAAGCCCCGTTTCTCTCACAAAATGACAATATGCCCCTCTCAACCTGTTTTCAAATTTATGGGCAACCTGTCTTATTTTTCTGTTCCTCCTAGCCCCTACTAACTAACTAATTATTCCATTAATTAACTACTATGGGGGTACGTATAATACTCCCACCTTGCTTGAAACCAAAACCTCCATGGTTGTTGCATGTTCCTTTCCGTCTCTGTTCCACCGTCGCACCACCATAGGGGCAATTTCCCTGTCGGTCTTCACTTCTATTTTAATACACAAATGGTAATGTGTTTTGCTCCTCCAACCCGGAACCCAAAAATTGATCTCCCTCCATTAAATAAAGCTCCTTCTCGAACCTAGAAGAATCCATTCCGTTGTGTGCATTCTGTGTCTCAACCTTTTCTCACAACCCTCTGTATCATTCCACTTTTAGTTCTTGTTCTCAAATGCTAAACTTGTTGCTCCCTCTGGGTTTTCCCCTTCTTGGTTGTCTTTGGTTCCAAGATTTCTGTCCCCCACTATTATTTTTCCTCTTCTTGAACAGTTGCATATTTTTCTGTATGTTTCCTTGCTCACCTCACCATACCTTCATTTTCTGGTTCTGTTTACTTGCTACCAAAAACATTTCATCTTGTGACCCAACTTGGCATAAATGAATCGTACTCAGGTTTGAATTGTTTGGGCAGTACCCCTTAGAACCCTCCCCATGTTGCCTTAGAGGTTGCTAACCTCCCATTGTTTGTAACAATGATAGCCATGTCCTTCCAGTGGTTCTGCAGCCAAATGTAGCCTTTCCTCCCTTATTCTTTCACAGTGAACTGTTGCTCAAGGTGAATCAGCCATCTATATGCATAATCTCGTTGAAAAACTGGGATTCCTACACGTTCGTCTTTGAGTTCTCTCCTTAAATTTACAATCTCTTTCTGCATTTCTTCAGTTTTGTCAAGAACGTGCTTCTTCATTCTTGCTGGACCCTGTATCGCTCCTGAATCCTTCGACATGCACTACCCACAGCTTCAGGATCATAGCTCTGATACGAGTTGATAGAACCCAGATATCCTATTAAGAAGAAATAGGGATAAGCCCCAATTACTAAGATATAACATTGCATAACTTAAAGGGTCTGTAAATGCTCCAATTCTCTCGCAAAAATAACAAGATGCCCCTCTCTCTCAACCTGTTTTCTTACTTATATGCAACATGTCTTATTTTTCTAATTATCCCAGCCCCCTAATAATTAACTAACTCCCTAACTAACTAATTATTTTGTTAACTAACTCGGGGGTTACCTATCATACTATCGAGTTTATAGGCTAAATTTTCCTTCTTCTATTCTCCCCTAGAAAAGTTTAAATGATGAAAAGTTTTGGGAAAGGTTTGAACAATCCTTGCTTCATGTGCTAGCTTTTGAGGTTGAGTAAGGTCTAGACGAAATCCAAGAGAGTGGAGCTCAATGGTCAATTTGAGCTTCATTATACTAATTGAGAATTCTAGGAAGAAAAGGAGTAATTATGAAGGATTAAATATAAGAGAAATTAAATAGGAACTAATAGAAATGAATAGAAAATCTAATTATATTGATAGTGGAAAACTTTAGATTAGATTAATAGAATGAGAATAGGGTCATGCCTTGGACTAAGAATACAAGCCCTTGAATGTACCATATACTAATTGTTTTGAGACACTTTTATTAGTGTGGCCAAGAATAATGACATTTGAGATAATTTACTCAAAAAGATAGTAATGCTGGGTATTTTTGTAACATGGTCTTGAGTGTTAGTTAATAGTGATATCAGCCAAGGCCAACAGAGTTAACAGAATACTGCTTTTTACAGTATAGGATGCAAGACCGGTTTTAGTCCAAAAGATTCACTAAAATCTATACTATTTAGATCAATTAGTAAACAGAAGGATTGTAGAAATTTGAACATCAAAATTAAAATGAAATTTGTTAGTGAAAACAGTAATGAAAAAAACCAATTCAAAGAAGTCAGTGGCTTTTTCTGTACCTAATCAAGAACCACTAAAAACATATAATTTGAATTGGGTCTCAATGTATACGAAATTCACCTAATAATTAATAATCTGCTGAAATGAGTGTGTTACTTGCTTATGTCTTATTCCTATTGTAGTGTTATGTAACATCTCTTTTCTTGCAGAAATTTTCCTCAGGGAACCATCAGTGATATGGTAACTGATGCTTCTCAAGGTATTTCATTTGTGTGCAACAATATTGCGGAATATGGAGGTGACCCTAATAGGTAAATAATCATTCTTCCAAAGTTTTCTCATTACATTTTTTTCCTTGTTTTCTTAAGGGTAATCAGGTTCTCATGATCAATAATGATGCCTTTTTCATATTTTTTTTTCCATAGAATTTACGTAATGGGGCAGTCAGCTGGGGCACATATTGCTGCATGTACAATTGTGGAGCAAGCAATTAAAGAGGCTGGTGAAGGAGAGAGTACTTCTTGGAGTCTTTCCCAAATTAAGGCTTATTTTGGTTTATCTGGAGGGTAAGTACTTCAAGTTCCTTATAATCTTGGTGGGATGTGTTAAAAAATTACTAGACCTTCCAGAAAATTGCATTATCATAGGGAGTTGGGACAACATTGATAGGATCCAATGACTTGAGTTCCACATTGGAAGTATGAGATTCTAGTGTGGGATTTATAAGGCCTTGGACCCTCCAACTACAATAGCTAGCTTTTATGGTATGGTTTTCCCAAAATTTTTAAGGATAAGTATTAGCGTCTTCCACCATATCTCTCTCAGTTGCAAATTAGCAACAAGGGTGATGATGCCAACATTGCACCGTTCGTTTGGA
Organism: Canavalia gladiata; assembly: GCA_037954105.1. Classification (NCBI taxonomy): domain Eukaryota; kingdom Viridiplantae; phylum Streptophyta; class Magnoliopsida; order Fabales; family Fabaceae; genus Canavalia; species Canavalia gladiata. The sequence goes on from CM075658.1 coordinate 32,603,877, forward strand.
ACTAGTCAAAAGGCTGGTGCACAACTAACCTAGTCGACGTCGGAGCTTAGCAACAAGGGTGATGATGCCAACATTGCACCGTTCGTTTGGAACTAGTCAAAAGGCTGGTGCACAACTAACCTAGTCGACGTCGGAGCTGTGAAGCATGGTGAAATGCTAGGATCCATGATAGAGTTCAATCAATTTGTGTGACAAACGGGAAACTCAGATTCTGTACTAGTACAGTAGTATAGCTGAAAAAGATGAGACATATATATATATATATATATATATATATATATATATATATATATATTGATATTTGAAGGAAAGAACAACAAATGGTCCAGAGCACAATGCTCCTCAGAGGAAGATCCCTCTGCCATAGATATCGACCTAGATTATATCAGAAAGTGATGCCTACTCATTGCCCCCATCCTTTTTAATACTACCTATAATATATCTTAATTAAAAGATCTTTTTCTCCCCTGTCATCCACTAGTAACCACCCACTATGCATCTCTCCATTAGTAACCACCCACTACGCATCTCTCCTTTACTTTTTCTCTCTTCTGGAATATACTCTCCAAATTGGAGGATTATCTCTCTGCTGACTAGGCTCCCCCTCTTCCCATAATTCCGGGTTCCTAACATTGCCACCTTCTGAAATGGCAGCCTTGTCCTCAAGGCTGAAATCTGGAAACTGAGCAATGAGTACTTCCTTATCCTCCCAAGTGGTGTCTTCCATAGGCTTGCCCTTCCATTTAACCAAGCATTGCTGAACGTTCACTCCTTCCCTTTGCACAGTTCGATTAGCCATAACAGTTTCAGGTTCCTCAAACTCCTCAAGTTCTAGACCTTTAGGCAGTACGTGTTCTACAAAGAAATTTCCCACAGCTCGCTTAAGTTGAGAAATGTGAAATATGGGATGAATTTTGGAATTGGGAGAAAGTTAAAGCTTGTATGAAACATCACTATACTTGTTAAGAATTTGGAAGGGTCCATAAAATTGAGGAGCCAATTTTTGACTAATTCTTCTTTGTACCGAATGCTGCTTATAAGGACGTAGTTTAAGAAAAACCCACTCACCCACTGTGAAAGACGTAGTAGTTCTGTGTTTATCAGCAAATCTCTTCATGAGTTCTTTTGCCTTAGACAAATTATGTTTAAGTTGTCTTAAAGCTTCATCCTTATCTACCAACTTGTTAGCTACCGCTTCCACCTTTGTTTCATTACGCAAATATTTGATAATGGTTGGTGCCTTCCTGCCGTAGACCAGTTCAAAGGGAGTAGTGCCTGCTGAAACTTGATAAGAGGTATTATACCACAATTCAGCCCAATGAATCTAATAGGCCCAATTTCTGGGTTATTCTGAAGCAAAACATCTTAAATAAGTCTCCAAGCACCTATTTAAAACTTCTGTTTGACCATCCGTTTCCGGATGATAAGAACTCATTTTTAAAACAGTGCCTTGGAATTGAAATAATTCCTTCCAAAAATGATTAAGGAATAAAGGATCCCTGTCACTGACTATGGTTTGAGGAATACCATGCAATTTGACCACTTCCTTAACAAACAACTTTGCCACTGTTTTAGTTGTATAGGGGTGTTTAAGTAGCAAAAAGTGTGCATACTTTGATAAATGATCCACAACAACTAGAATAACATCAAATCCTTTGGAACGAGGTAGTCCCGTGATGAAATCCATACTAATGTCCTCTCAAATACGCGAAGGAATCTCCAGTCGCTGCAACAACCCTTTTGGAGAAATAGCTTCATATTTTTGTTGTTGGCAAATGGTACAAGCCTTGACATAGTTCTGAATATCATTCTTCATTCCTCTCACGTAAACATTTCCAGCTAGTCTCTTGTATGTTCGAAGAAACCCGGAATGACCACCTAAAGGAGTGGAGTGAAATTCCTGGAGAAAAGAAGGAATTAGTGGAGACTTAGATGGAATAACAAGATGCCCTTTATACAACAAGACACCCTATTTGTAGGAGAAGCCAGGTTTAGATTCATTGTTAGCCTGCAATTCATGGATTATTTGTTGTAAATAAGGATCCTGTTGCACCTCACTAGCTAATTGTGTGCTTTCCATCCAAAGGGGATAAGAAATATAAGATTGGAGGGCTCCTATCTCTGTTACTCGCGAAAGTGCATCAGCCGCCTTGTTTTCTAAGCGGGGCTTATAAATGACTTGAAACTGATACCCCAATAGTTTAGCCAACCAACATTGCTGGTCCATAGTCGTTATTCATTGCTGCAACAAATGTTTTAAGCTCTTTTGATTAGTGTAAATAATGAAAGGTCTCCCTAACAAATAAGGCCTCCGATGTTGTACAGCCATAATAATTGCCATCAACTCCTTCTCATAGGCTGACTTAGAAAGATTTTTTAATCGAAAATGCCTTACTAAAGTAAGCAATAGGCCTTTTGTTCTGCAGCAATACAGCCCCCGCACCTACCCATGAAGCATCACACTCTTTCTCGAATTGCTTATTAAAATCTGGAAGAGTTAATACTGGAGCATTAGTCAGAACCTCCTTAAGCTTCTTAAATGCTTCCAAGGCAGCTTCTCCCCAAATGAAATTATCCTTCTTTGTCAATTCTGTAAGAGGCTTTGCAATCTTCCTGTATCTAGGAACAAACTTTCTGTAGTATCTAGTTAACCCCAAAAAGCCTTTGACTCCACATACATTTTTAGGGATTGGCCATTCCACTACAGCTTTGATCTTTGCTGGGTCAATAACCATACCTTGGGCTGAAACAACATGGCCCAAATACTCCACAGAGTGCCTCCCAAAATAGCATTTCTTTTTTTTAGCTACAAACTGATGGGATGATAGAATACACAATACAATGCTCAGATGAAGCATATGACTTATCTAATCCTTACTGTAGATTAAAATATCATAAAGAAACACTAAGACAAACTTGTGGAGAAAGGGTCTGAAAAGGTCATTCATAGTAGCTTGAAAGGTAGCGGGAGCATTTGTTAAACCAAAAGGCATCACTAGAAATTCATAGTGTCATTATGTGTTCGAAAAGCGATTTTTGGCACATCCTCCTCTTTCACCCTTATTTGGTGATACCCTGACTTCAAATCCAGTTTTGGAAAAAAACATGCTCCGAATAATTCATCCAACAGTTCATCTATCACCGGGATGGGGAACTTATCTGGGATAGTAATTTTATTAACAGCTCTGTAATCTACACACATTCTCCACGAAGCATCCTTTTTCCGCACCAAGAGAATTGGGCTAGAGAATGGACTAGAGCTTGATCGAATAATTCCAGATTCAAGCATGTCTTTAACCTGTTTCTCAATCTCCTCCTTATGGTGATGGGGATACCTGTAAGGCCTAACACTTACAGGCCCTTGATCTAGTGGAATGGGAATGGAATGATCGTGACTTCTCTTTGGAGATAATCCTTGTATTTCGTGAAAAACATTCACGTATTGCTCTAATAAATTAAGCAGCTCCTGTTTCTGAATTTTTAAGAGTTGGTCCTTCTCCTGCATCTTCCCACAAGATACACTCCATAACAGTCCCTCAATTTTTGCGTGACCCTCTCCTAATAGAACTCGCAAGGGAACTTGTTCTTTGTCTTTCCCTTGCCTGTGTCTCCACGTCCTCTGGATCTTTCCTTGCAAAGTCACTTTCTTCTTTCCCAACCAGAATTCCATGATTAGGTTCTTCCAATCCATGACCACTCTTCCTAGCGTCCTTAGCCACTCAATTCCCAATATTACATCCATTTCCCCAAACTCCAAAACATAGGCATCCAACAGAGCAGTATAGTCCCTGATTTGGATTGCCAGTCCTTCACATTTCCCCTCCGCAACCACCTTATGGCCATCGCCCAACTGTACTCCTAGCTATTTAATGGAAGATATTGAAAGTCCCAATGCATGTACTAAATAAGGAGAAATAAAGTTGTGGGTTGCCCCGCTATCAACCAACACCACAATTTTAACCCCACGTAGGATCCCTTCCATTTGCATTGTGTGGTGCATACACTGTGAATCTTCTATCATACCCAATAATCCCATTGTTTTAAACTCCCCCACTTCCTTGGCATCATTTGGTTCCACTTGCAAGGCTACAATTTCCCTTTCATCGTTCATCGTCTCATCATCACCCAACACTAGGTCGTAGCTGCTTCTCAGAGCATTGGTGTAAAGGATGAAACTTTTTTCCGCATCTAAAGTAAAGCCCTTTTGAACCTCTCTCCAGCAACTCAGAGTAGCGGAGGTGTCGGATTCCCTTGGATTTGTCACCATTAGGACGACGATCGTTCGACATGAAAGATGCCAACGGAACCTTATAGTGCATCAAACTGTGAGCTGTCCCTGAAGACCACCCATCTCTCCCTTCTCGTCCCTTGTTTGCTTGCCCATGGCCTGCAAAAGACATTGGGCTATTTTTTGAACTTGGGCTCAATAAAACTGGTTCTCTTTGGCCCAACGAGCCTTTACTTCCCATATTTGACCCAATTGACCCTTCCTTCTTTGTTGTATTCCAAGTGCTCCCCTTCGAATAGTCATAAGAGCTGATTTCAGAACCACCCGACAATTCCTCCTCTACTTAACAAGCCACCCTTATCAATTGCATTCTTGACTTTGGGTCTAAGGTCTTCACCCTTCGACAAATTTGTGGATGTAATCCATTTAAGAAGTAACCCATGTATTACTCCTCAGGTAGGCACCCTACTTGTGAGGTGAGCAGTTCAAAGGACCGTATATTCTTCCACACTTCCCGCCTTTAGCGTTGCTAATTCTTCATACGGTTTGTCATAAACTCGTCTTCCAGATCTCTCTAACATTGCCTTTTTTATCCGTCTCCATTAACAAGTTAAACCAATGGATTGTGGGCCCTTCCATGCATAATGTAGACAACTTCACCTTCAGCTCCTCCGAAGTATTCTGCACCTCAAAATAAATCTCCGCGCAGGTTATCCATCCAGCAGGGTCCTCCCCATCAAACAGTGGTAATTCTACCTTTTTGGCAGCCAAGCTATATTCCTCCGTGGGATTGTGAAAGGTTGAGGAGGATCCTCCTTTACATTTGATTCACTTTTACTGGGTGAACCCTCCTTCTTCCTGTTACTTTGGCTAAACTCCACTAAAGCCTGTTGCACTGCAATCACCACAGACTTCAACTCCATAATGTTTGATTCCAAGAACCCCATCTTTTCTTCTAGAACATCTAGGTGATCAGACGGTTTCGGTGACATTCTCTTCCTTCTTCATGCTAGCTCCCTTATCTCTGTAATCCGGCAGGTCGGACCAATTGATAGAGTTCAATCAATTTGTGTGACAAACGGGAAACTCAGATTCTGTAGTAGTACAGTAGTATAGTTGAAAAAGATGAGACATAGATATATATATTGATATTTGAAGGAAAAGAACAGCAAATGGTCCAAAGCACAATGCTCCTCAGAGGAAGATCCCTCTACCCTAGATATTGACCCAGATTATATCAGAAAGTGATGCCTACTCACTGCCCCCACCCTTTTTAATACTACCTATAATATATCTTAACTGAAAGATCTTTTTCTCCCCTTGTCATCCACTAGTAACCATCCACTATGCATCTCTCCACTAGTAACCACCCACTACGCGTCTCTCCTTTACTTTTTCTCTCTCTTGGAATATACTCTCCAAATTGGAGGATTCTCTCTCTGCTAACTAGGCTCCCCCTCTTCCCATAATTTCGGGTTCCTAACAATCAAATTGCTATGTATGGGACTTGAGTCCCACATTGGAAGTATGGGATTTTAGTGTGGAGTTTGTAAGGCTTTGGGCTCTTCAACTAGAGTAGCTAGCTTGTGCTATGGTTCTCTCAAGATTCTTATCATGCATCTGTAATAATGACACAATGACCAGTTGGGAATTCAAATGTGAGTTGGTGTGAGTGAATAAGCCCCACATTGAAAAGGAGTGGTGCTAAATAGGGATCACATAACTAGAAAAGATTGATAGAAACCTGGTTTCTTTATTATGCAAATACAGGGAGGAACTCCCTCAATTAGAAAACAGAACACTCACACTGGTCTGCACCTTGCAAGCCAAAGGTCCTTATTCTCTCACAGTTTATAAGATGTCTCTCAATCTTATTATTTATGGGCAACATGCCTTATTTCTTCAACAAACAGACTTAAGTAACTATCCATGTAACTAACTATCTGTTGATTAACAAACTTAACTAGGTATATCTATCAATACTTTCCCCCTAAAGTTTCACCTTGTCCTCAAAGCGACCGTTTGAGTAAAGGCCCTAAGCAACCTGATACTATTCCACCAAGATCCCGATCCCAATTCCTCTGCTAACCATAACGATTTTGTTTGTCACTTTTCCTCTTAGCAAGAGATACAATAACAATAGCTTAAGTTTCCCTTAGAAGGATCAAAACAGTCATCAAATTGGGTCTAGCCCATTATGTAAAAAAAATGATCTGCTCCTAATCTTGTCCTTTCACCCATTCTTTCACAACCTGCATCTTTATCTTGGAACTGTAGCATGATGTGTGTTTCTGCTGCTATGTTGGTCACTGTACAAGGCACAAATTCAACGATTCTTGCATTTCGGGTGGTGGAATCTTGGTCACCATAGGTGAGACCCAAAGCTTGGTCATGATTGCTGACCCATCCTTTTCCATGGAAGGGCTCAGGTCTGGTGGATTCAACAGCAGGCGTGGGTTGGGTAACGTGCTCACAGACCACTATGATAGATACCCATTAGTGCATTAGTTACTTTGTTTTGTTAGTTACAATCAATAGTTAGTTAGTAAAATAATTAGTTAATTAGAGAGTTAGTTAGTTTAGGTGATGTCTAGCTCATTGACCAAGCTACCCCACCAAAATTGCTGAAAAAGGGTGCATGTATGGTGGTTGACACAGCAGCAATGGCAGTCAAGTGACAGGGTGGTTGCTGTCTTGTTGCCCCATAGTAGTAGCGCATGTGGTTAAATGGGAAGGGGCTATGATAGGAACAGGGTTACAGACAACAGGCTTTTGTGTTACCCTAATTAATCATGCCTGTATATCTCTTTTATTGTTCCAAGCCCAATACAATGGAATTAGTTTCTCTATTTCTGTCGTGAGCTGAATTCATTTTCTGGTTTAATGGGTCAAACCCAACAGAATGAAGTGGAGGACAATGCTTAAAATCAGCTGCTACAGCTTGCAAATGGACAAATTGCAATGTAGCCATGCGATCTAAGCATAGTAGCAATGACACTAATATGCTGTTTCAAAGCCAAAAGGACAGCAGAAAATAAAGCATCTGAAGAGAATAGGGGGCACTCGCATGTTTGTGTTTGATTCGGGAGGAATGGAAGCTTGTTTTTGGGCTGCAAAGTGGAATTGACTGGTCATCATGCTTCAATTAGTTGGAACATCAGTGGGATTTCATTTCAACAACCACAAGCCATTCACCTTGATAGATACCCATTAGTTTATTAGTTACTTTGTTTAGTTAGTTACAATCAATAGATTAGTAGAATAATTAGTTAGTTAGAGAGTTAGTTAATTAGTTGAAGGTTGGGATAATTCAAGAAATATATCATGTTGCCTATAAATAAGAAAAAGGGTTGAGAGGGAGATTTATCTTGTGATTTGATAGATACCCTTGGCTATCACAGCTTGCTCCATTCTTCTAAATAATAATTTTTGAATTTAAGCACATGGTAGGTGAGTCTATGATTGTCTAGACTTCAAGTTCAAAGGCCTCTTGCATGAGGGGGTGTGTTAGAAATGTAATAAAAGTCATTCATGTGGCTTCACCTAACAATATAAGCTATTGCTATTGTTGGTTTGTAATAGACCCCATGTTATAGATGTGAATTTTGTTTGTGATGTTCTAAGCATTTTGGTTTACTATGATTAGGATTGTTGCATTGTTGTACATGTTACTGAAGAAAATAGCCAAGTTAATCATATATAGATTTAATCTTTTTGAATTTTAATGTCATGAATGTATCTAAAAAGATCCACAATAACTACTATTTCTTCCAGTTGTAGCTTTATTTTGCTTCTTACAACAGATGCAATGTTATTTGATTGAGAATGTTCACTATATGTCCTGCATTTGCCACCAATGCATATTGACTTTACATTAAGATTCACATAATATTTTTGCTGTTTTTCCTTCTTACATTATGCAGGTATAATTTGTTTAACCTAATAGATCACTTCCATAGTAGAGGTCTTTACCGGTCGGTCTTTTTAAGGTACATGACTCTCTTCAGGTGAATTAATGTTTAATTAATACGTAACTCTCTTCTTTTCATTGTATTAGACTTTCAAATGACAAAATCTATCTTACAGCATAATGGAAGGGGAGGAGTCCCTGCAACGATTTTCTCCAGAAGTAATGATTCAAGATCCGAACATAGGAAATGCTGCTTCTTTACTACCTCCTATAGTTCTTTTTCATGGCACTGGAGATTATTCCATACCATCAGATGCTAGGTTTGTGCTTCTTTAACAAAGGTTTTAAAATTATGTGCTAACAATAGAAAACATGAATTTATGCTATTGCCCATTAATTTGTGATGTTTTTTAGTTTTGCCAAGATATACTCTAGAGGGCCCTATTTTGGGTGCATAAGGAGTGTTAATTGTTTCTAGCAATATTGAAGTGTCAGGTTGTGTAATGGTTTAAAGATGCTAGTTAGCAATGACCAACTTAATTTAATTTCAAGATACTGACAATCATGCAAAAGAAATAATAAAACATAGAACTACCTATGATAGTTTGATTAATATACATAATTAGTAATGTTTGTTAATCAGCAGTTAGTTAGTGTTGTTGGTAGTTAGTTAGTTGGTTAATTAGGAGTTAAGATAATTAGAGAGATATGACACTGTGCCTACTATTGAGAGTATCACTTCAAGTAAAGGGAAGATCATTCATGCATATATAAACTAAGGGCCTCCTCACCCTACAAGCTATCTTTTAGGGTTGAGTTAGGTCCAAACCTAATTTTCTACATGGTATCAAACCGTACCCTAATCTATTAATGCACCACTTGCAGATGTCCAATCCGCAAACTTCTCACCTAGATGTGTGAAGGGGGTGTATTGCAAGTCTCACTTCGAGAAAAGGGATGACCAACCATGCATATATAAACTAAGGGCATCCCTCACTCTACAAGCTAGCTTTTGGGGTTGAGTTAGGCCCAAACCTAATTTCAACACCTATAAATAAGAGGAAGAAAGAGAGAGAGAGAGCATCTTGTCAATATTGAGAGGAATTTAGAACCTTTTGGCATTAGGAGGTGCTGAGACTTCAAGTTTTACCGTGTGTCTTTTGGAATTTGGGAGTTATGCCTTGTGTTGCACACTTTCATATCTCTCTAATTATCCCAATCCCAACTAACTAACTAACAGCTAATTAAAAAACTTAACTATGTATATCTATCAATACTCCCTCATAAACATTCACCTTGTCCTCTAGGTGAAGGTTTTATAAATGCTAATGGTAAAACTCAACTAGGATCCCATTGCTTAGAACATAATGACCACAATACAAAGGAAAAACAATAATGTCCCTTGATGAAAACCACAAACAATTGATAGGAACTTCTTTTTGCCAATCTACATGTTGTGTTGGCCCATCTCTTTCCAGCAATGTTTTGGGTTGTGCCCGTTAGGTTTGAAACAACTATCTTCTCTTGAGCTAACTTTTGGGAACGAGTTTGTCCTGATTTTCTAATATAGTATTAGAACCTATTCAATTAATAATGTTAGATCACTCGCAAATGTTCAATCGTGAAAATTTTACACACCAAATATCTAATCTTGGTCGTAAAGGAGGCTTGTTAAGATATTCCACATTGATTAAAATAATGGTCAGAATATTCCTTAAAAGGTTTGAGATAGTCCTTTTCTCTTGAACTATAACTTTTGGATGTGAGTTAGATGCGATTTTCAAATAGTATTCAATCTCATCCTTTTCCTTCCTCTATACCTAAAACCCTATAATTTCAACATGCTATTAGAGTATTATCATCCTCTTCAGTTGCCCTGCCACTACTCTACTACCAAGTTCCCAAAAATCAAGAGCTCTACATCATTTTGATGTCTTTTCTTTCCAAGTAATCATTTATCAACTCACTTTTCAAAACTAGCTCAAGAGAGAGGATTGCCTTGAACCTTAGAAGGAGTATTTCAATTATATTCCTAACCAATATGGGACATCATAATGCACATCGCAAGATTAGACATATGATGCGTGAATGATAGGATCCAATTGCTAGGTATAAGCCTTGAGTACTACATTGGAAGTATAGGATTCTAGTGTGGGATTTATAAGGTTTTGGACTCTCCAACTACAATAGTTAATTTTTGTGATGTGGTTCTCTCAAGGTCCTTATCAATTGGTATCTGAGCCTTCTACCATGTCTTTCAATTGTAAACAAGTAACGCAGGTGATATCTGCAGGTGATCCAACATTAAGACTCAATAGGCTTTGATATTAGAAAAGCAAGCCTAATTCACTCTTAAAAACTAAGTTAATAGAGGAAGATTACCTCAAACCTTATAGAAGTATTTTGATAATATTTCTAACTAACATGGAACATCTTAGCATATACCATTTGAGTTGATTAATATTGATATAGGCATATTATAAATGTGTTTGAAAAAGTTAAGGCATATTATAAATGTGTTTGAAAAGTTAAGGCATAACAAGAATTTATAAACCTTAGGGATTTCCATTGGTTTCTAACAACCTTTTGTGATTGAAAAAGTTCTTATTAAATAATGTTATTATTTAAGCTCTTTTAACTTTTAGGGGATGATTACATCGCATCTGGAAATTGTTTGCTACAGTTCCTTAAATGTGATGTGATGCTAGTTACTGAGGATTTTCTTCGTTGATTGTGAGAAACTTACACTGCCACGAAAAGTTCTGATCTGTTTGCTCTAGTCCCATGTTGTCAACCCCAATATTTAACATGATTTTAAAGGAGTGTTGAAACTTTAAGAAGTGAAGGATTGAGAGAAAGCTAAGAGTTGAAAAGTAAAGAATACTGAATATTATGATCAGTTGAGAAAGAAATACAAGAGCCTCTATTTATGGAGGACAAACCTGAACTGAACTAATTCTATAGTTCTGTTAAACAGGAACAGAATGTTAGCAATCTGTAACTAATAATGAAACTAACAGAAAATAGAAACTGTAACTGACAATATCTGATATAATGGAAATTATAACTAAATGTAACAGAAAGTGTCTTTAACTAACTATAACAAAGGTGTAATTGTGTATACTCTAATAGGCAGAACTTCTATTCAAAATGGAGAAGAAAGGCCCAAAATAAATGAAAGGATCATGTTAAACCATCCTAACCAGAGACTATATATTACCTATCTACACAGAGGATACGTTTGTGCATCATCAAATTTGAGAGTCAACACTGATTGAATTTGAAGCTAGAAGTACATAAAATTACATCATAAAGTGTTCTTTTTTCTTTTAAATGACAAAGTTGTGAAGAGCTAATGCTGTCATGTTGACCATAGATATACTTGGAATTGAATGAAACCTAGGAAAGATTCAAGTACAAATCATTTTCTTGCACGCTAACCTTCGTCGATGAAATATTGAACTTGTGTTTTTGAAGAGGTTAAATTTCATTCCGTACCTTTTTCAACGTGGTTATAGTATGCTAATCCTATGTTATCCTCCAAATTCTCATGGTTACTAGAGAAGCTATACAACTTCAAAGGAGGGTATTTAATTTGTAGAGCTGTGAATTATCATTCTTTGCTTCTGTTTCTAAATTGAAGCATTTTCTTTCAAAAACTTTGCTTATTTTTCAGCTGCTGGACTATGATTAACATATTCTTTTATGCAGTAAATCATTTGCTGAAACTCTTAAACGACTTGGAGTCACAGCTGAGTCAATTTTGTATGAAGGGAAGACTCATACAGATGTGTTTCTACAGGTATTTGACCATTCAGCTTCTGTTTTGGTAGGCTTTGCTAAATCTGTTCCTTTACACTGCAGAGAAAACCGTATGCCATTTTCTGCCTAAACTACTGAGTTTTGTTTCCATTTCAATTTCAATATATGTTCTGTACTAATTTTTAACAATAATCTATGATGAAATCAATAAAATTTTTAAGGAATATAAATATCCTCAGAATAATTAATGCAAGCATGTTTAACTTGTTTAGTTCCTTGCCATGCGAATTTAATTATCTTGAGTATGGCTCTTTCCCACATGAATTTGCTTAAGCCTAATATTTATTATTAGCCTAATGCCATAGGCATGATTGACTAACTTGATCAAAATATGAAGATATAGTGTGCATTATCTAAATATATTACTCATTTCATTTCTACCATCTATTTTATTTTCACATTTTCACTCCTGACAACATTTTTGGGTAATGTAGCTTACTGATAAATTTTCTCTGAAGGAGTGATGCCTGCTATTTTTTGTGAAAATTTTTTCTCTTGAATGATTAACCTTGTTGAAGTAGCCATTCATGTCAAATGCCTACGCCTTTCAGGATCCCATGAGAGGTGGCAAAGATGACATGTTTGAAGATTTAGTAGCGTATATTCACTCTGGTGATGCTGATGCCCGAGCCAGAGATGCAACAGCTCCTCCAAGGAGACGCCTTGTACCTGAATGCATGTTAAAAATGGCTCATAACATCAGTCCTTTCTAGCCTGTAAACAAAATCAATTAAAATTTATAGTTCATTTTTTTATTTGACTTTGTACATAACCATTATTGTAGCTTGCTAGATTAAATTCCAACATGATATGTTTAGCACACTCCATGGCTCACTAATTCCATTAGTATCTGCGGATTTAACATTTTACAGTAGAATCAAATCTTTGGTTGTCGTGAAAACTTGAGTCCGCAATTAGTAATATTGGCAACTTACTGGTTCAGTTAATGAAATGAAAGGTTGTACAACTTACTGTTTTGTTGAAGGGTATGAGAGGGGATGGATTTTTTAAAAGTTACTTTGTTTGATTCAAACTTTTGAAGGGGACGGGAGGGGAATGAAGAGAGTCAAAATCTCTCCTAGCTTAGTTTTGGCTCCTTTCCGAATGTGGAGAGATTTAGAAAAAAAAAAACTATAATATCCTTCTAAACCTAATAAGGATAATGAAAGTAAATTTTGTTTATAATTCCTCTTGTTCCTTGAACCAAACAAGAAGAGAATTGTTTTCTTTCTCTTTCCTTTTTCCAAACCAAACATTATAAGGATTAAAATCCTTCCCTTTTCTCCCCCCCCCCCCCCTCTCCTTTGTACCAAATAGTATGTTATGTTAAGACTCTGTATTTTGAATCCCTTGTATACTGTCTGTTTTTCGAATCCATTTTGTTTAGCATTGCTTCTATTTGTTACACAATTAGTTACCATGCTCCGACGGTAATATTTACTTGCACCTATACATCCTTTACATGGATTGGTTATCTTAAACGGACCTGTAGGGTCCCTGTATAGAAAGTGAAGTGCAAAAATCATCATGCTATGGCTAGTGTAGAACGAGAAATTGGTTACAACAGATGCTAGCAACTTTGTTTGTGGCAGTGTAAACAAATGCAGCTATATAGGTAGTTTGTGGAGGGAATCATTGTTCTGTCCACTTTATTATTCAACGGCAAACGCAAAGGTGGATTGAATTTCTTTATATAGGTTTGGCATTCCCTTATGGATTGTTTCGTGGCCCTAAACTAAGATTAGACATATCACGAAACATGATTTTTAATTTATAACTTTTCCACTTAAATATGTATATAATATTTTTCTGACTATATTTTAAAATTTTGAAGTCAATAATCTACTTTTTTGGTTCATTTCCTTTTAATGACTTGATCCCCAACTGAAGTCAACATTTCTGAGAGTGCAACTTGAATTAATTACCAACTCTAGTTTCTATTTCTCTCGATGAGTTTGTTTTATAAATCCCTGGTTCCTAGACTCTACAATGCCTTTAATCTTTTTTTTATTTTGCTTTTATGGGTGTTTCTTCATTTCTCGCTCCAATATTTCTCTTGATTGATGAGAGGACGAAACACTACGTTTTAAAAACTAAACTATAGAAAGCAATACAGGAACAATATCAATTTGGAAGGAAAGAAAAGAATAATATATGTGAAGTCACATTTTCTTGCCCTTTACGCTACAACAATGGCCTTATGAAGGACTTAAGCATCAAGCTTAAAGTGAGAGGAAATAAAAGATGAGAAAGATGGAGAAAAGAATAGAAATGAGCGAAGGAAGAAGATAGCATGGAAAGAAAGAAAGAAAGAAACAAGAAAAGCTAGAAAATCAATGTTTAAGTTAATAAGGTGACAGTAACACTAGGGGTGGACAAAAAAAAAGTATCTATCCAGAATCCGCATTAACTGAGATTCCAAAATATAAATATGGGTTGAACGGGTTAAAAACGAGTTAATTGGGTTGATAAATCAGTTACAGATGGATATTATTGGACAAAATTGATTTTTGGACAGTGTTAACCGAACCGACTCGCCATAAACGCTTCGTATACTACTGATGACTACTGCTCATGTGACTATTTCTTATGAAATCAACTGTTAAAAATAAACAAAAGTGTCTCTTGAGTGGCTTGAGTGGTTTGAGTAGCTCTTTGCAATGTGTCCCACCCATTCTCCACTTCCATGCATCACTCGGCAACCTTTCCCGGTTACTCATGCTTTTAAATTTTAATTATCTCTCTCCTTATTTATGGTTTGGTTCACCTTTCAAAGATAATAAGTTTGTCTTCTACCACTTTTCTACGCCCCTCCATACTTCTCACATTTCACGTTTACTCCATAAGCAAGAGAATCAAGCCACACATAGTAACTCCACATCATTTCTTTTTAAGTTTCATGCCAACAACAAGTGAAGAAATCAAGAACAACCACCCACTTCTAACAGCTTCAACTTTCTCTACATCTCCAACACCGTCCTTATTGCATGCACCAGCCTCTGCCACCCTTTCCTTTCTCTCCTCCTTTCGCAAATATATTCTCTCTCATCTTTGCATTCTTCATGCATGTGGTGAGAACTTCCTCTGAACCGGTGCAATCCACCCGACCCAAATCAAAAATCGAAAACACATAACCCATCTAAATCGACCTCAGCATGGGCAAAATTAGAATTAAATATAAAAGGATAAGGTTATAGCGGGATGTGATTCATTTAACCGAACTGCCGAATCCGCTTTACCTAGCACCCTTGAGTAGCACTTTATTTAACTATTAATTTTCATGGTATTTCGAGCATGTCTCAATTGTAAGCTCTTATTAATTTGATACTATGTTATACAAGTCTTCATCTTCTTTTCTTCTCCAAAATCTAACATTTTTTTCGTGTGGGTTTTTATTTAATTATTTTCAATAACATATGTTCAACTCAAATATGATTTTATAAGAAAAGACTCAATACTCTTAATATTTAGGGTGGCTCTAAAAATTTAGAGATGCAGAGGAAGGACCAAGTCCATCAAAGGTCGAAGTGAAGAAGGATCCTTAGAAAGAAGGTATATTTGGGAATTGCTTTTTCTCTTTTCGCATCTTTTCGGAATTGCTTTTTCTCTTTTCGTATCTTTTTCTGATTTTTTAATATCTCTTTTAATTTTATTTTTTAATAAATAGATTCTACAACTAATTTATGTAACATATATTTTTATATTTCGTAAACTAGTTTATAAAATATAATTTTTTATATTCTATAAATTAGTTTGTAAAATATATATTAAATATAATAAAATAATAATAATAAAAATTAAAAAAAAAACATATAAAAAAAATAATTATCTATATTTTTTATTTTACATCTTCGTGTTTTTTAAAGTTATCTATTTAAAAATATATAAAATATATTTTTTGAAAATTAGTTTATGAAAATATATATATATATATATATATATATATATATATATATAACGCTTTTTGAAAATGTATGTTATACTTGCACAAATAATATTTTTAAAAACTAACATTTGGAAGCATGTTTTATATACTTTTGGAAGGGTAACTAACATTTTAAAAAGGTGGAAGGTGTGAAAAATAAAAAAAAGAAATATGAAAAATAATATCCTAAGAAAAAAAATAATGTCAAAATACATTGGATACAAGTTCATTATTCAATACACCAAATGAAACACTACACCGTGCCCGTTATTTATAGAATTAAAGAGAGTGTGCATCAGTGGGATGAGCACCATGCTATGCACAATTCAATGCAACATATGAATCTGCTAAGAACAAATTAACTAACAACTGTGTACGTGGTGCCACTTGATTCTACTTTTAGAAATTTAATTAGCTTTTATGCTTGATTTGGGACATTGATCTTACTCCTATTTTTAGCAATTTAGTTAATATGGAGGCATGCATGCATACATGATGAAGGGTTAATGTACTTATTTCATGTATCTAATCTAGATTATTTAGAATCAGAATATTAAATAATTAAAAATTTAAAAAAAATTTAAATTTAAACTTAAAATATCTTTATATTTTAATTTATTTTAAATTTTAAATATTTAAATTTGAACTAGAAATGACACCTATACTTTATTATTATATTTGGATAAAGATCCTTTCCATTTCTTTCTTTCCGTTTCTTTTTATTTCTATTTCTTTTTACATTTTCCTTTTTTGTATGTGTAATGTAATTCACACACATGTTTTTTTCTCATTGTTTAAGAACCCTAAACTCTTCGGTACCGAAGAGGATTCGTGCTCATTAGACTTCAATCAATTTATTACCGTCGATAAAAAATGATAAATTTACTATCATGATAATGATCATGAATAGGAAAAAAAATGTTAACAATATTTATAATTAAAATTTAGTAAAAATAAAAAGTAGTTTAAAATTTATGAAATAAAATGAATAAAAATTATTTTTTTTTAAAATATTACTTTCAATTTTTTTCATATAAAATTGAAATTATAAAATATTATATTTAATACTTTTTATTGAGGTTACTATGAACTTAAAGTTCATGTTATAAATTAATCCTTTTTATGTTGATACATAAATACAATCAAATGATTCTCTCTCTATATATAAAGTGATTATAATATAAAAAAATATAATAAGTATAAGTTAGATTTTAATATTTAACATGTTTTATAAATCATTAATTAAAAATTTTAAATTTTTATTTATAATTAATTTATTTAATATTCTAATTTTTGTGATATTAAATCTTTTAAACATTAAAAGGAATAAAAGTAGCCTTTGTTTTAATTTATAATAATTTGATAGAATATTTACTTTCATAAATTTTTAATAATCAAATAAATACCCAATAAATGTTAAGAAACTAAAGAAAAAATTTAGTTTTAAAATATATTATGATCATTTATTTGTAAATTGAGAAATCTACTTAATATTAATATTAATAATTTTGAATAATTAATAACATAAAAGTTCAATATTACATGTTCTATAAATCTAACACTAGTGCAAAATCAAGTTACCAAATGTTTTAAAATTAAGGGACCAAAACCAAAATTTAAATATTTTAGAGGGATTAAAAACATATTTAACCTTATTTTGAGTTAAATATGTTTTTAATCCCTCTAAAATATTTAAATTTTGGTTTTGGTCCCTTAATTTTAAAACCTTTGGTTTAGGTCCCTTATTTTCTAAAATATCATGATTATAATCCTTGATATTAATTTAAGTTACATTAAATCAAGTTAAATCAATCATTATTAGAGAAAATTTTGATCGTTTATGAAATGTTTTGATTATAATCTTCAAATCATGATTAATCTATTTTAATTTAATATAACTTAAGTTAATATAGGAATTATAATCAATGTATTTTAAAAAATGAGGGATTTAAACCAAAGATTTTAAATTTAAGGGACCAAAACCAAAATTTAAATATTTTAGAAGGACTAAAAATATATTTAACCCTAAAAAATATTATGAACATAGTTTAAACAGTATAATTAGATGATAGTTTATATTTAAAAATAGATGATTTGTTAATCCAATGATCTATTAAGATTTAGGATTTAACCAATTGTTTAAAAAATTTATTAGTTGTGTATGACCGTTTTCAAGGCATCTTGTGCATTTTTTTAATTATATATTTTGAAAGATTTTTAAAATTATATTTGGTGGCATAGTTATATCAATTAAAAATAAAATAATTAGTTAAATTTTTTTTAAAATTTTTTAACATTAACATGATAGTTATTTTAATAGTTAAAAAAATAAATTATTTTTTAATTTACTAACTTTAAAATTTTATTAGCTAAAATTTACCAATTCATTTTTATTTTTTATATTTAAATTTTTTGTTTATTATAAAATATTATTTTTATATCATCATTTAATATTACAATATTTAGTTTAATTATCTAATTTTTATTTAAATTATTTAAAATAAAATATTAAATTTTTATCAAAATTTTTAAAATAAAATAAATATTTTTATAAGAATATTATTTAAATATATTTATAAAATTTAAAAAATATATTTTTAATTTTAAACAAAAAATATATGAGAATTAATAAATATATGAGAATTAAAATACATGAATGGATAAAATTTCTTTTTAAAATTAATAAATAAAAATAAAATATGAGAATTTTAAAATTAATAAATTAAAAAAACTTAAAATTAATATATAAAAAATTATTAACATGTTAAAATTGTAGATCAAATTAACAATGTGAAATTTATTTTATAAAAATGATAAAAATTTAAACTTAAAATTAACATAGTAATATATAAAAATGTATATTAATTAACATGTATTTTTACAAATTTTTAATATTTTTTTATCTAATACATCATGTAAAATTTTGGTTATTTTAAACTTATTTTTTAGTCTATTTTATAAAAAAAATTTTATTGATGCTAATGTAAATATATATTATTACTTTTATACTAAAGTATAAAGATCTTTTATATTAGGGTAAATTACATCAACATTCCTTAAAATATATAAAAAAGAATTTGATATTCTTTCATTTTTAACATTTGTTTTTACCTCCCTTATGCATATAATATCATAAGAAAGTAGAGGAGGTTTATGTAGAGTTAAATAATTGAGAGGAGTATATAGTGTTATATCTTTATAGAAATTAAAAGGGATTTGTGTAGGGTAAGAAATGAAAAGGTATCGTATGCTTTTCAATAAAGTTAGGGGTATCAATGTAATTTTCTCTTTATATTATTTTAAATAGTATTATATTATTTTTATAATTTTTTAAATAAAAATTAAAATTTATAACTTTTAATGTATATACTGGTTTAATTGATTTAATTAATAATTCACTGGTTCAACCAACAATTCATTAATTGAGTATTAAGTTTTTCTATTTGGAGTTATGGTAGATTTAACGAAAATGATGGCCAAACACGCAAACAGGGTCTACATCCATACACATTTGCTGATGTAGAAAAAAATAGAACACATGTCAATTTATCATTTGATGAGCTTTAACGTTAGAAGAAGAAACGTTACAAGAGATAAAACTATAGGAGATGAAACTACAACTATACCAAGAGCACGAATAGTGGTTTGAAACTTGAGGAAACGTGGGTAAGTGGAGTAGAGTTGTGGGAGTTAAAGAAGACGAGCAAAGGCTTCTATGTCTTTTGGAGCACATTAAAGGGTTTCCTATCAAGTAGTAGAAAAAGTGGGTGAATAGAGAAAAAATAATTGCATTTGAACATAGAAGACGTGAAATAGGTTCAATAGAGAATGAATCCATGAAATAACAAGTTATGACAATAGGACGCCTGTAAAACTAAAGGTGTTTGGAGTACAATTAACAGGTAATGTATAGAACATGATTTAAATATGTGTGAATGTATGCTTGGAAATGCATTGTGTTTAGGTTATTTATTTAAATGATTTGTGGTTGGCTGATGTATATGTTTAGGATTAATATATATATATATATATATATATATATATATATATATTGATGATTAAGATATGTTAATAATATCAAACCATATGAAGTTAATCCTTTTTTGGGTTAAGTTAAACAATAAATATTCAATATTAATCTTTGATGATGGATTTTGTTGAATACATGTAATTCTTTATTTAAGTAATGTATTTATTGTTAACATTTGATGGTGTACTTTGTGGGTGTAAAGTTAACCAATAAATATTCAATCTTTAGGATAAACTTTGAAAAGATTTAACCATTGAAGTAGGGGTGTTTGTTGCATATGTTTGTCTTTTCTTCTTGGATATGAAACAAGTGATGAATAATAGCATTCGTTATCTTTGTGTCATATTTGGTTGAACACCCATAATTTCTCATAATGAACTTTCTAAGTTACAAATACCCTTTAATAAGAAATAAAGTAGAGATAAGAGCGAAAAGAAATTAGAAATTTTTTAACAGATAACAAAAACATTCTTACGTTAGGATAACCTAAATAATGTGTGGGAAAGACCTAAAACAAAGGTTAAAAGATATTCTATTAAATTAGAATACATCAAGAATAATTAAAAAGTCATAAAAATATAATAGGAATGAAGAGATGACGAAAAAGTCATAAAAAACCCCCGAAAACGTCCTTAGAAAGCTTTGTCTTTCACAAGGCTAAACTGTTTCTATAAAAATGAAAAATGATATAAGAATGATTCTAAAATGAACCAATAAGTGTTAAAAATATTAGAGGAACAATTTGAAAACCTTTCAAAAAATGTTGAGAAAAATTACCAAAATGTTCTTGGAAGGTCAGTAGGATAAGAAAATGCGAAGCAGAAACCAAGTGGACCCCCACCCCTAGTGCATGAAAATAACATGTGGAAAATATGGTGGTGACTCACCATATGAGTCATCACTTTATTAATATCATATAAGAAAAAAATAATAAATAGGAGAGATAAACTAACTATGATTAAAGTAAATTAACCTTGTTTAATTAAAATTAATCCTACTTAGAATAACTTAATCTTGATTAGTGAAAAATTAAGAATAATTAACATTAATCTAATCCTAAAAGGATAATTTTTTATATTTACATTTATTTTAGAAAAAAATTCATGAAAATGTACCAAAATGCCCTCAAGTGGAAAATTAATTCCCAAATTATTGTTAAATGACCGAATTCTATCTTAGCCTTGGAAGAGTTAATTTTATTCATATTACATCTCCTAAACACTTAGAAAACTCCTCTAAACTCAAACTACTCCTAAAGCCAAACATTTCCACTAAGCTTAAATTAAGATAAATCCATAAAACTACACCATCAACACTAAGAGATCTTGTGTGGAGTACCAAAGAGGAGGAAGAACAACCATAAAGCCCTACCAAACCCGTGACAAAAGTCTTCAACAAGTAGGATTTTAGCATGTGTTTCTAACCTTTAAATATTGTATTATGGTTTGATTTTATTTTATTTTTGTGGATCCCTCTCTAAGATTTATGGATCTCTTTTTGTTTGAACTTGTTGGAGCTCAGAAATGACTTTTATGGTTAAATATGAGCATCACAAATTTTTATGTAATTTTTGGAAGTTAAAGAAAATTTTTAATGGATTAAAGTGCTTCTAGTAACCTTAGGAGCAATTTAATAAATTAAAATTTCTTAAAACCAATTTTTGATGCTTTAGGAAAGATTTGAGAGTTTATGAGAAAATTTTTAAAGCGTTTAAAGTAAGGGGTAGATAGATCTTGGAGTAGATCTACACTTGTTTGCTTTGAAAAATGCTTTCTTTAATATTTTGATGTTCAAAGTTGGAAACTTGTTTATATCCCTTTTTAAAATATTTAATCAAAAATTTTTCTTGGATAAATTCCAGATCTGAAATCATATATTAAAACTTATAAAAGACTAAGAAAGATTATGCAATAAGATCCATAAACTTAATTTGTACTTTTACTTAAAAACTACTAAGAATTAAGATGGAATTTTGGACCAAAAGTTGAACAAATCACTTAAGACCTTCCATAACTATGCTCAAAGCTATGGAGTAAAGAAAAATCGTAAATGGATCTAAGAACATATGATGTACCAAGTGCTAAATTACATGACACCAAGGTCATCTGGTAAGAAATTGATAAAAGGATCTTTGTTTAAGTCACATATAGCATTCAATCACTTCCTAGTTAATTAGGAAATCTTGAGTTTAAAATTTTGATTAGGGTATAAGGAGAAACCTAATCAAGTATAACTATGGAATTAGACATTTGAAAGGGATTTGATATTAGTAAAATGCTCATTCATCCATATTGGTTGAAATGGGTAAAGACATACTAAAATCTTACTATAACTTAAGGATGGACTTAAACATGCTTAAGGAGATGATTAAAAATTAATTATGGCATAGAGAAAGAAAAGTAAGCATTTGACCACTCACATAAAGTAAGAAGAAAAAACCCTAAAATTTTCTAGGGGTGGTATGAACTTGTAGCCTAAGTCCTAGTTATTATAAATCAACTTTTATGAGAAGAAAAAAAAATGAACCATAATACCTTAGTACTATGGTATATAGATTCAGCTACCCAGGTAACAAATAAGCAAAGTAGTCTATTTTGGTTGTTTAAAGAGTAGAAAATTTAAATTCATAAGTAAGGAAGCAAACAAGTAGGTTCACTAATGGAGAAAATCTAACTAGCTATGTTATTAGTCAAGAAGTATAAAACATATAACACTTAAAATTGAATTAATTAAGTTGTGCATAAGACATTCAATTTAAGTAACACAAAGAGTAACAACTAAGAAGGGTCATTCGATCAACTAGAGAAGATGTTTTACATTCCATAATCATATTAAAAATATTAAGAAAAACTTAATCTTTGATAAAAGGAAAGGTTGAAAGGTAATTTAGAAGAATGAGTGAACTAAGATCCTATAAGTATTTCATCATAAATATTATGAAGTAAGCAAGTTGGACAAGTCATGAGAGTAAGTATACATGCTTCCCAAGATAGTAATGTCAAGTTTAATTAAGAAAGTCTAGATTAGAAGATTGGTTTCTATTTAGAAATTTCGTGCCAACTTGTTGTATTTTTTTGTGAGTGCACAAAGATGTATGTAAAGTGTATGGATAATACTTTTGATTGCTTAAAGAGTAATATATTATGTAATGTTCGTGTATAAATGATGATATAAAAGTAATTTGAAAATAGAGACTAAATGTGCATGACAAATTGGTTGGATTGTTTGATCATGCATGTTATTTGGAAGATTTTAGAAGGAACCTAATTAACTAAGGGATCATTAAAGAAAGAACTTATGTGAAAAGTTAAAACTACTCTTAATGTGCCTTATGCATATTCAAAAGGCATTAGATCCTTTTAGAGTGGAGACAAAAGGATTCTCCAAAAATCCTTTTATTATGAAACACTAGGTCCTCAATATTTATGATGGTGATGAACATCAAGGAATGAACTCATGTCCTAAGGATAGAAGGTAGAGTAGCAGAGTCAATAAGAAGATATTGTTTGGCTAAGTAGTATCCTATGCTTATATCTTGAATTATCACAAAAAGAGTGATAGAGAAAAGAAGAGAGTTATGTTAAGACATAGATAAAATGATAGTTGAATGATATCTATAATGTGATCCCAAAGGTTTATGAGACTCATGCAATTTGTATGCTTAAATAGAAACTAATTCTTCTTTATGTAAAAGAAAACTACTTTAACTAAAGTTTTCTAAAGATTAAAAATAAACTTGTGTACATGAGATGTTTTCTAATAAATTAAAGTGATTGGAATGAAAGTGATTTCACTAACCCTAGAGTATAATCCAACTGAGAAACTTAGTTTCTCATCCTTTCTCCCACCATTTTCTTCCCAAATGCTCCCGATGTCTTTTGCGAATGCAGTAATCTTTGTGGAGCTGAGTAATGTTAATTGGATCATAAACGCTCATGGACTGATGATCACCACTCAAGATAATGTTCGAGTTTATTTTTATTTGGGTCACTTGTTTGTCTTTACTATAATGAGCCTGGATTTTTCCACCATCGAGTTTGTTATCCCTCTAGAAGCCTTCCACCCTAATAGGGTGTTTCCACCTCCACCTAGCTACCAAGAACCTCTAGCAACATCCACTGAAGACTTATCCTTATCAGAAGGAAAAATCGACCCACAAACACTATCCCACTACTACAACACTTCACATGTTTGATCGTCTTAGGGAAATTCCTTGTTTCCCAAATTCTATCCATTTTAAGTGTTCTAGGAGATGGCAGATGGGACCTTTGTTGCCCTGGATGAGAGCTTATGGTTGGAGCTTTATCACCACCAGTCCTGAAGTGTTTTCATGGTTTTATCTTTGAGGAAGAATTCAAGTCATACCCATAATGTACAATTTGTAAATAGTTGGATGACTATATTTTAATTACTTAGTATGTAGTTTTTATCTCAATTTATGTGATGTATGTATATAGTAATAGTAACTGTATATATGTAACTAGGTGTGTAAAGGCATAAATGTTTTAACTTAAATAAATATGTATAATTATGAAATGTAAAATTATAAAGTTTATATAATTTTAGGCATAGTTGTAACTGTAGTAACTTATAATTTTTCTCAATATAGAGAGGTGGAAAATTGGTAAAAGCAGCATAAACAATTTATTAATTACATGTGAGGGAGGATGTCCACTTTTTTTTTTTTGATACGAAAGTATTTTCTATAAGGCTTGTATTTTGTATTTTATATCAAGATGTTTTAAATAAATTTTTTCTGTATTTTCACTAATAATTGTTTTCTAAAGATTACACATCGTGAAGTAACAATCTAATAATAGAACTGTGTGTACGAATTAAACATAAAAACGAACTTCATTTTTAGGATGTTACTGGTTTAGTGTGTGGTTAATATAATAATTATTGTATAATTGTTTTTGGTGAAGTTAACCAAGTAATGTATAAAGTTAACTGTATATTTCAGAAGTGTTGACTATTTTGTGTTTTCAATGATTTAGCATTTGTAAAATTGAAAATATTGTAATGTATGTGTGGAAGTTGATTTAGTTATTTTATATTTGTAGGACGAAAAAATTATGACCATTGATTTTTTTGTATGAAAGTTTTTATAAAGATCAGAATAAGTGAACAACAAAAAATGTGCGGAAAAATGACTTTCTATTTTGTTAATTAAGGTCAAATTGAAATGTGTTAATGTTCTATGATTGATGATTTAATATATTTGTGTGAATGTGAATAGGTTTGTGTTAGGCACATGTTGAACATGAGGAACATTCGAAAAATAAACAAGAATACAACTGTGAAACAAAAAGCTCGAATTAGATCAACACCACCGTGATGATTGTTGATATAGTTGAAAACATGTCGGTGTCTGGTGTACTAGTAGCTAAATTGGTAAATAAGTGTGTTGGTTTGAGTAGTGGATTTAGAATCCGGAGTACGGTTATACGTTTGACACCTTTGGATGTTTATGTAGCTCTTGGGCTTAGGATAGTTGGAAAAAAGTTCCTTACATTGAGCATGAATTTGATGATGAGGACAATGATGATTGTCACACGATGTCTCTTTTTCAAGGAGACAATATCACCAATGAGAAAATTTTGGAGAAACTAGACGAATTTATGGGTGATGATTCTATGGAAGATTTTGTCTGAATTTACATACTGTTAGCTTGTAATGATTTTTACTTTCCTACTACTAGTTGTACATTTAATCATAAGAGTCTTTACAAGGTTTTAGGTGATTGGATAATTTAGATATGTATAATTGGGGGATATTAATGTATATCTTTTTGTGTGATAGATTGTCTCGAGTGGCGAATGCATTGTAAGAAGGAAAAAATGCATTCCAAATTCATATAAGAGGATGTGTACCTATTTTATAGGTATTAAATATGTGTTTTATGTTAAGTCTATTTTTTTTTTTCAATTTTTTGTGTGAAACAAGTTTAATTGATATTGTGATTAAATTTGGAGTAGGTTTGGGCAATGGAACATGTATTCATGCAAGGAAGTCAACAAATCTTAAGACCAAAATCATTCCCAAGGTTTGTGAACTGGGTGAAGGTTTCAAAGTCAGTTGATGTAATATCATATTTGTTAGCTCATAATATGGTAAATGAATGTAAGTTTCCATTGTATCTTATAGGAATGTTTGTTATTTGCATAGTGTAATTTTATTTGTTAAACTTGTTGTCAAATATAATTGAACAATTATCATCAAGCGTTGAAGATTGAATGAACCCTGTTATAACCAAAGGTATGGATGAGACTGGTTATCGGTATCTTGGAATCAGATATAGGATGTTTGATAAGGATGACATTATTAGTCAACAAATATCATAGAAGGCAGAGAATGAAGGGTTGAAGCATCGTATTTCATCACTTGAGGATGAGGTTTCTTTGATCAAGAAATTATTATGTGATCGAGTAACACCTTAAAAATGAAGCCTATTTTACGTTTAAGTCAGATCAGTGGTTTTATTATTAGATTGTTACTTCATGATGTGGAATATTTTTAGAAATTACTAATATTGAAATTAAGGAAAACTTTTTTTAAAACTTTAATTGAAAATGCGAGCCTTGTCATAACGTTTAACATAACTTAAAGTAAATGTTCAAACGTCATCACTTGTGTTAATTTGGTAACTCGGTTATGTTAATTATATTGGATTAATGCATGTTCAATCACTTAAGTTCAAAAGTTAGCAAAAATATTTATATAATATGAATTATACAGATATTATAGTCACATAGTGCATCAAATTAAAAGAAAGCTAAGTTAAGACATCGGTGCATTTACATACTTAATTATACATATAACTACTACTACTACAACTATATTTACATCATATAAATATAATACAAATCTACATACTATTTATTTATGTTACATTTATCCATGACTATCATACAACATGTACATTATTGGGATGAAACTAAATTTCCATCAATGCTTTAAACATGAGGATCTTGGGCTCTAAGCATCCACCTTACATTATGAATTTGTATCAATACCACAGCCTTTACGAATGACATTATTAGGATCAGGAAAAGAAAATGGTGGGAGAGGGGTAAGAAACTAAGTTTCTCGGTAAGGTCCTACCCTAATTATAGCGTCAAAATTTTCAACCCAACCATTTCAATTTGTTTAGAAAACATGACATGCATATAGGTTCACTTTTAAATTATTAGAAAATCTTTAGTTGAAGTGGATTTATTTTCTATAGTAGAAACTAACTTTTATCACAAGAATACAAGAAACTTATTCTAAATTTCATACATCTTTCATCCTCTTGAGATCACATTACATCACAAATACCATTTGATAATAATTTCATTCATGCCTTAATCATAATTCATTCTCATTCTCTAATCATCCCTTTCAGCGACAATTTAATTTAAGACATATCCTAAACAATCTTAGTCAAACAATATCTTTCACTTCTCACATACTCTACCTTTTATTCTAGGATATGAGCTCATTTCGGATGGTCTTCACCATCATAATTTCTTGAAGCCTTATGGCTTTCATATGGAAACTCTTGTGACATCCATATATGCACAAGTCTTGTGACTTGGCATAGTAAGAATAGTATCTTAAATTTTTATATAGAATCTTTCTTTAGTGATTTTTTGACTTATTAGGTTCCATTTCATGTCCATGTGATAATATGCATGCTTAATATTCAATCAATATGATATGAACAAATAACATCCAAATCATCCAATTTCTCATAGAATTCATCCACTCATGAAACCATAATTCACATCAATTTCATGCATCATTCAAGAGAGCACATATAGCCTCTAATCCAATCTATCTTCACATTTATCATCCACACATGAGCATCATATAACACACCAATTTTCTAAACAATCAAGAGTACATTGCATATACTTTACATTCATGTTTTTATGTTCAAGAGGAAACATAACAAGTTAGCATAATTATTCTAATTAGAAATCTACCTATTAACTAAGATTTATTAATTATGCTTGACGTAAATCTTTTAGACGGCATGCAACATTTCTCCAAGAGTGTTTCCATTTTACTATATTTCATAAGATTTATGAGAAATCTCTTATAGGAACCTAGCTTATTCATCCTTCTAAGTTACCTCTCAATTTTTTCTTTTCTTAAACATTAAGTTTCTCTTAATGTTTTTAACGTAAGTTCATGAAGTGTTGGAATCCTAATTTAATTGGCTGAATGGCCTTTTTTAGATATATCTTCTTTGTGTTCACCAATTTGGATGTTTTATCCATAACTTACTTATTTCTAGTTTAAGTGCTAGAAATTTTATACTTTATTGACTAATAACTTTACTAGTCAAGTTTGAACCACTAATCAATTTACTTGTTTACCTTCTTGCCTATGAATTCAAAGCTTCTTACTCATAGTCTATTTAAATATCTTTAAGCATTAAACTTAACCTACTTTACCTGCTTATCCTATAGGTGGCCAAACCCACTTCAAAAGCTCCTAAAGCCTTATGGTTCATTTTTTGTTACATTAGAAAGTGATTTATACTAGATAGGACTTAGACTATTAAATCACACCAACTTAGAGACTTTTTTGGTAGGTATGACCAAATGGTTTATCACACTCCAAAAATTTCATAATTAATTTCTAATCACCACCTTATCCATAGACTTTTAATCACCAATTTACCCAAGTATAATCGAACGGTTACCCAAACCATTTAATATCTTTTAAACTTATAATTCTTTTCTTCCACATGTTTAGGCTCCTTATTACACCTTAATTAAAATTTTACACTCAAGTTTCCTTAATTTAATGGAGAGTGGCTAAAACCACCATATGTCCAAGCAAGGATCTTTTTCTCTATTTCTTCTCACTTGACCTTTATGTCATGAATTTTATCACTTGTGATAACACGTACTTTTGGATCCATCAAGATTTGTCCTTACTCCATAGTTTTGATCACGATAATAGAGAATCTTAAGGGTCTTGTTCAGCTTTGATTTCGTAACTTCACCTTTGCTCTTACTAGTTTTAAGGTCTAAGTTTTAAATTAAGTTTATAAATTTTATGACTTAACCTTCTTAGTTTTTTATGATATTTATTTAGAACATTTTTAATAGAGAAAATGAGCCCCTCTTAGTCTTCCTAAGCAAATTTGGCCATTTAGGAAGCTTAGAAATTAAATTCTCACTTAAGGACATTTTAGTCCATTTATATATAATTTTCATTTTCTAACTTGAATATAAATATAAAGAATTATCCTTTAGAATTAGTTTAACATGAATTTAACTCTAATCAAGGTTAATTTATTTTAAGCATGATTAATTTTAATTAATCAAGGTTAATTTACTTTAAGCATGACTAATTTTATATCTCCTCATTAATACTTTTGCCTTACATGTCATAAATGGTGTGATGACTCATGGGATGAGTCATCACCTCATTTTCCACAGGCTAATTTTGGTGCTCAATAGATAAGGTCTAATTCTTGGCTCTTATTTCGTATTTTCTTGCCCTCCTCGCCTTCCAAGGGTATTTTTGATAATTTTCTAAAAGTTTATAGAAAGTTCTCAAACCATTTTCCTAATATTTCTAACATTTATTAATTCATTCCTGAATATCATTTGCCATTTTTTCAGGAACAATTTATCTCTAATAAAAGACAGAATTTTCTAAGGATGTTTTACACATTTTTGGGCATTTCTAATGGCATTTTTGTTTTGTCTTTGTTTCTATTCTTTTTTTTTTATGATTTCTTAACCATCATTTATGGATTCTAAACCTTTATAATATCTTTTAACTTTTATTTTAGGTTACCTACACATTTATTTATGTCATCTTAGTGTGGGGTATTTTCGTCATTTGTTAAAAATTTTCTAATTTCTCTCAGCTTCTATTCTTATCTCTGCTTCATTTCTTGCTAAATAACATTTTTAACTTAGGAAGTCTATCATGCGAAATTGTGGGTATTATAGATTGAAACGAATATGAAGTTAAAAAAAAAAAATTGCTAACACATATGATGAAGGGAAAGAATGTATTGATGTTGAAGTTGATATGCTTATGTGTTTGAAGCATTCAAAAATCCCACTTGTTGAAACTAAAGATACCCGACTAGAGGATGCCCATACACACGCATATGCAGCAGGTGCACATTTAGACTCTAGGAGATCAATAAAAGAGAAGAAGTTGAAGGTAGATAAAAGGGTGTTTGACTTCTACACAAGGCCAAAATTATTGAAAGAAAACCCTAACAAGTAAGTTCGTTATTATGTTTTTTGCAATACAATCGTTGAATGTGTAAAATTTGACATATGTTATTTTGGTAATGCAACATGGTTTTGATTAGCATGTTTGGTCAATATTCAACCCAAAGAGATGTAGTTTGTATGAAGCTGAGAGAGTAGGTGAACAACATGGTTACATTTCATTCAACCTTTTTGTTCCCATTTAAAGTTTGTTGTTTATTTGTTTGTCAATTATTTAATATATGTATGTTATGGTAGATATTGACAACATTTACTTGTGAACATGATTTTTTTTATTCATGGTTACTCATATTTAAATATTCATTTTTTGTTGAAGTCAAGTTAATGTAAGGATAGTTAACTATATTATAGGTCACATTAATCATAATTTGTCATATGTAATCGATTCAATAAAATGGATGGTTAAGGATTTATTTTTATTTGAGATAATCGATTACTCAATCTTTGTAATTGATTATAAACCTATCACTAAAAAATATAAGAAGAAAATGTGATAGTCATCTCTTGTATTAGCAAACATAAGATGAATTGATTTTTATGTTATCTTTTTAATAAATGTATCAATCCATTATTCATATGAAATGTTTGCAACCAACAAGTGACTGCAACCTAAAATTTTGTACTAAATTATATATATAAACATCCTATACATGTGTTATTCACCACGATTCTATGATAAAATATTTTTATTTAATCATTCTATAATTTTTAATATTAATAAAGATATTAATATTATTAAATATTATCTCTCCTTTTATTATTGATGATTAATGAAATTATAATATGATATAAATACAAATAAAAGATAAAAACCATAAAAAAAATGTTTGATGCTACACAAAAACATCTATTTTTTAAAAAAATTTCTCTTATACATGCATATTAAAATTAGGAAGATCCTTCTAATGCATACCAATCTTAACATTCTCATGTGCATCAATCTCATGTTCAAATACACGGACTTTATCTCCTTATAGAAGTTTTAGGTTGGATACATTCTTGGAATCCTTCGTGTGTGAGACGTGTACGACGTACCCTATATAAAGTACCTCCCATTAATGTTATAAAAACCGCTTCAACTTTGGCAGTTCGATTATTTGAACCAAAAATCGATTATCTAATTGGTTCAAGTTATTTATTAGATTGAAAATGTTATAAAGCCGGTTTGAACCGGTATAACTCAATTATTTTTATTGAAAAATTGATGACTCATTAACCAATTATTTGTCTAGATTTAATCAATTATTTAAAAGAAGTTATTAGTTGAGTGTGCCTATATTGGACGTCATGACCATCACATCACTTATGCGTTTCTTCCAACTTTCCACTTTTAAAAGATTTCTAAAATTAATTTAGAACTTTACGTTATAGTATAATAAAATAAATAAATGGATACTATTAAATTTTAAAATTAATAAATTAAAATAAAATAATGAGCATCTTAAAATTAATAAATTAAAACAAAAACTTAAAATTAATATATAAAAATCTATTAACATGCTAAAATTATAGATCAAATTAACAACGTGAACTTTATTTTATAAAAATATAAAAAATTAACTTAATAATATATCAAAAATATATATTAATTAACATGTATTTTGCAATTTTTTCTTGATAATTATTTTATCTAAATATTTTTACATCATATAAATTTTTATTATTTAATTATATTTTGAACTTATTTTTTAATTTATTTTATAATAAATTTTTATTGATGCTTACTTAATTATATATTCTATTAATTTTATTTTAAAGTAAAAAGATCTTTTATATTATATTAAGTAGTATAATAATTTTTAAAAAATTTTTGAAAATAAAATAAAAATTTTACAAATTTTAATATATACTGATTTAATCAATTTAACTAATCACTTTGTGATTCAATCAAAAATCCATTAATCAGTTCCTTAAGTGAGTCAATATCCTAATCGATTTTTATAATACTCTCTCTATTAATTTTTGCCATAGTTATACATACAATGACCAATTCATTTTAATAACAAATTCTATTTATATATATCTAATGACAATAGATACAACCAAACATAATAACATAGACAAATCCATCTTGACTAGTACAGGAAATCAAGTGTTTCTAAATAGATTTGGTTGAAAATAAATTTAATGTCAAATTGATTTATATTTAAAATTATTTCTTCTAAAAGTAATTCTGCACTAAACTTTAGTATAAAATTTTTAATTTAAAATAAAATAAAACATATTCTTACAAAAAGAAAGTGTGGATTTATATAAACTTCGATGTATGATATAGCAACGTACTTTTCAAATTTAAGCATCTAGATTTTTAATTTCGAAAGTTGTACATATCCATTTCGAAACTTAATTTTTAAAAAAACATTTAAAATATGCTTCAAAATTAAACTTCTGAAACTTAAATATTATTATTTCGAAAATAAATCCGTCGTAATATATAGGACTTTGGAAATTAAAATTTCAAAATTACATTACATATGGGTTTTGGAGTCTGATTTCTGAAAATCATAAAATATGTAAAACTCACTTGCATTAATAATACCGGTGATCGAAAGGAGACGAAGGGGGAAAAGCACACTATCGAAGCTAAAACACTGAAGGCAATATCTGCTAGAGGATGTGAAAGAGCATAGAAGATGGGAGAGAAGTTAAGAAGAAAGAAATAAAATGAAAAGAATAATTTTAAAAAAATTAAAAAGAAATTCAAATAGTTTGGCCTAGACCGATCTAAATGTCTTTATTTAAAAGATATAAGCACTAACATACTGAGATATATATATATATATATATATATATATATATATATATAATTCGTTAAAATAAAATTAAAAAATAAAATATTAATTAGTTTTTATTATGTGAAATTTTATATACACGATATATTAGATATGATAATACGATTTAACAGCTGAATTAGTAAATTTTGTATTCTATACAAGATTATTAAAGTGGTGTAAATATATATATATATATATATATATATATATATATATATAAAAGTTACGATATGTTGATATTAGATGTTAAATTTTAATATTTATATTAATTTAATAACCTTATATAAAATATAAAATTTACTAATTTAACTATTAAATTATATTATAATATTTAGTAGATATTAAATTTTAAAAAATTTAAAAATATACAGGTATATTATTCAATTATTGATATTTACATATGTTAAATTTTAACAGTTATATCAATTTAATAATTTTATATTAAATACAAAATTTACTAATCTAATTGTTAAATTATGTTATAATATCTAATAAATTATGTATATAAAATTTCACATAAAATAAAAATTGACAAATATTTCATCTCGTAATTTTATTTAACAGTTTAAATATATACAAATATCAATATTTGAATAACATATTTATATATTTTTAAATTTTTTAAAATTTACTATACATAATTTTATATTTTATGTAAAATTATTAAATTAATATAAATATTAAAATTTTGTATACAATATCAACAATATATATATATATATATATATATAAATAAACACGTGTAAAACACTTAGTCGCCCCCTCAACAATGACTCCATTAAGATAAAAATGTCATAATTTTCCTACGAACCACTTACTTTTAATACTAACGAACGTTGCTTATGTTTCGATTGCACCGAATTGGCAGGGACACGTTTTTATCCAATCTCGTATTTTAGAAAAGACGAAAATATCGTTATTATTTTGTACACCATGAATTCTTCACATGCAATCATGTCACGCTAAGCTCAGCACTCTAAGGTTAAAAAAAAAAAAACCGTATTTTCCAATAAAATTTGTTGAATTTCCTTGGCCCATCATGTACAAGAAATCATTTATGTGTACCTCTAAACAAGCTAAACAAAACACGTGTACTTGTTTTATATGTGAAGCATGCATAGTGGAGCAAATTATGTGGCAACACCCAAGTGCATGAAAGTTTTGTCTATCCAACTTTTTCTATGTTCACACTGGATTTTCATCCCACCAACCATAGCAGTAATTTTAACATAAATATTCTTTCATATAAAAATATATTATTTATTCATTTATATTTTTTATTTTATAGCTGATAAATTTATTAAAAAATAAAAAATTCTATAATATATATTTGAATATAAATAAATATATATTATTATTTATATATATATATAACAAATTTTATTTGTCAAACTCTAAAACTTAAGTTCAGTCGTTGTAGAATAGGACATGCTAGAACCAGAGACGGAGGGAAGAGGGAAGTAGGTGGTGTCTTTTGGTCCCCCTCGGCCACCCCTTCTTCCAGCCTCTCAAATTTTTAATTTGTTCAATTATTATATAAATGTTGTAGACTTTTTACTTTCTCAAAATTATGATAAAATTTATATTTTTTCTTTTTTTAGCCATAAACATATATTTATCTATATTATACTCTTATAAATTTATTAATTATTAAACATATAATAATTAAGGTTAAATTTATTTAAAAATATAAAAATGGTTATTATAATATATATATATATATATTATATTATATTATATATGCAGATATAATAGATGTTGAAAAAAAATATTAAAATTTTCCTTGTTGGTGAAAAACCAAAGTAAAAAGAAGTTGTTATGCATACATATATATATATATATATGTAGTAGTATTATATGAATGTTATTATGAAAAAGTGCTAGAAAAATATTATTTCTAAAAGATACGTTTTATTGTTCAATAAATTAAAACCAAGGACAAAGTTTCTAAGGAAAGAGTGTCGGAGTTAAATTAATAAAAAAAATATAGATTTATTGGTAAGAAAAACAACAATGGATGAAAAGAAAATACAAGAAATGTTGATTTTAAAAATGATCAAAAGTAACTATAAAATATTTTTTTTAGGTATAAAAATTATCCAAATAAGACTTTATAATAAAATGAAAAATTGTTTTTATTGATTATATGAATACTAATATTAAAAAAGAGATTGCTAAAAAGTTTATAACAGATATGATGATTGATTATTTTATACCATAAGATATCAGCACAAATAACTTAAGCAATGAAAATAAGAATTTGTGTAAATTTTGTGAAAAAGAAACAGCTATTGATATAATGAAGTATTTATACTATGTGAATGATATATCAAATTTGACAAAGATTCATAATTTAAACAATTAAACTTTTCTTCAATTTCTACATTTTCTTAATCCCCTTTAGGTAAAACCTGACTCCGCCACTACCTAGAACCTAAAAAAAGCTAGAAAGCAGAAGCACTCATCTTAATATGTTACAAAATTTAATATTTTGTTGTTCAATAGTATCACACCAAGGGATATAGGTTGAGTGTGAATTGAGAACAATGAACCTTCTTACAGGAACATTATTATTATATGTTGAATATCCTAAGGCCACAACCACCCCACTAGTGCTAATATCATGCCCCTTTTTCCCTTTTAGAATTGTATATAAACAAGGTGTAGCTAGTCCAAAGAATTGAGTGTGCTAAAGCAAATTGTCATACAAGTAAGAAATCAGTGTGAGGAGATTTTAAAAGAATAGTAATGGAATTCAAGGTTAAAGGTTTTGTTGTTACAGTGGTGATGTTTGTGTTGGCATCAAAGATGTTGATTTTGGAGGTTGAGGGTGCTGGAGAATGTGGAAGGACCCCTATTGGGTCTGCAGCTGCTAGTCTGAGTCCATGCTTAGGTGCTGTACGCAATGTGAAGGCAAAGGTTCCACCAATTTGCTGTGCCAAAGTTGGTGCTTTGATCAGAACTGCTCCAAGATGCCTTTGTGCTGTTCTGTTGTCACCTCTTGCAAAGCAAGCTAAGATTAATCCTGCCACTGCTATCACTATTCCAAAGAGATGCAATATCAGGAACCGACCTGCAGGAAGAAAATGTGGAAGTAAGTAACTAACCACTAGCTACTTCAAACACTTTAATTTTTTCAATAAAGACATAAATTGGATCATACAACTTAAGAATAAGGGTTAGAAAATTATTTTGATAAGTTATATTGAGAAATTTATTGAAATAATATAGACAAAACCAACAGAGTTATAATCTATTTTCATAGGAAAATGATAGGTTCACATCCGGACAGTGCATCCATTCGCTTACATCTAACTTTTTAGCTGTTTATTCCCTTCTTTCTTTTTAAAAACAAAATTTCTAGCTGTTGGATTGAGATGTATTAAGATGGATAATAGGTGTATGGTTATCATTATCCTCCATTTTTAAAATGCCACCATAGTATGCATTCAAATTTTGCAGGGCACTAATATGCCTAAATATATGAATAATGGTAATTATCTGCTTGTAAAGGATCAATAACAAATAAGTATTTGTCACAAATATAACGTGTGAGAAAATTTCAAAAACTTGTCAATAAGAAAAACTGACGAAAATAGGTAGTTTACTAATGTTTTGGTTATAATTAGCTTTGGCATATGAGAACAAGAGGGGTGAGAATATAGATTTTTTCTGTTCTGTGACTCTTCTTTTGAACAAAATCTTTAATGTGCACGCTTAATTAACCTTGCCGTTTTCTCTTTACAGGGTACACCGTTCCTTGAAATCAAAACTAGAGAATAATAATATGAAGTATTAACCAGATTAGAGAGCTAAATAAGTGCAGTCGTATGGAATCCTGTACCGGGAGAATGACCTGTTTCGGTTGTGGCATTCTATATTGCTTAGTGTATTGTTACAATTACATACTCTAATGTCTTGTTTGTCACAATAATATTAATCATTAATGTTATTTGGTCCAAATAACCCTTTCTTTCCGGTTTTACTATAACTTCAGTTACTATTTACAATAATTTATTGTTAATAATTATGCGACACTCTACACTTGCTAGGTTTGGAGAATTTAAATGAACGTAGCATTATTTTCGTTTCAACAAAATCTGTGATTGGACCAATCTATCATATACGCTTAAATTGACACTTGGAATGTGTAAAGATCACGGGAATCATGTTAAGAATAGTAACTCTTTTTTGTTAGTGGTTCTTTGATACGAAACTTGGATCATTCAATTTAAGGATCATAATCATGGCTCTTGACCAGGAATGATGATAAATAGAAGTGCTGAAACTATAGCGATTATGGATTATTTTTTAAAAGTATGCACCATCATATTCTACCCCACTACTAGCCTTTGTCCGGCTGGTTATATTAATGAAAGAATTTTATGTATACAATTTAGCTGTTAAATAATCTGTTAGTTTTATTAAAAATCTGTTTTTTCAATGTAAAATTGATCATTAAAATTTGATTTGTTATAAAGTTGACAAATTTGAAAATGAAGTTGAGAGATTCGGAGATTAAATGTATATATGGATAGTTTTAGATGAAACCAATACAAGACGTCATTTTTAAGGATGATAATGTACAGTTATAGAAAGAATAAAACTTTAATTGGTTACATTAATCAATTTAGTATCTAATATTAAAAAAAATTTAGCGTAATATACACTAATCCCTTCAACCTTATGAAAATTACACTTAACTTCATTTTTATGTAAAATTTACATTCCACCCGGTTAACATAACAAAGTTATCAATTTTGTAGAGATTCGAACAATTTAAAATATACCTTTTAAACAAAATATACTTTTTTAACTCTTGTTTAAATATTGTAAAATTTATAATAAAAAAAATATTTTTTTATAAATATTAAAAATAGTAAAAATTAAATATAAAAATTTTATATAAATTCTAATATTTTATTATTAGGTCAATTTTAACAAGTTCAAAAAATCATCTTTATGAACCATTATAAACATAATATTGTTGCGATATTTGTTATAAGAAATTTGTCCAGGGATAAATAGTTCTATCTAAGATAAATCAATGAGATTAAGGTATTATATTAGGGTGATTCTTAGTGATTACCATCCATTTGTATTTGATGTTAAGGTATTATATTAGGGTGATTCTTGGTGATTACCATCCATTTGTATTTGATGTTATAAAAATTGAATAATTTAAAAGATTAATTATTAAATTTAATTATTATTTTTAATTTTTAAAATAAATTTATAATTTATTAATTATTTATTTTTAATTATAATAATTATTACTAATTTTAAATGCATTTATATTACTAAATTAAAAAATTATTTATTATAAATATTTTAAATTAATTTCTTTAATATCATTTTAATTATGATTTTATTATAAATATGATTTTTAATATCAATCAAACTTGATCTGATTTCAAACATTAAATCTATCCATTTCTAGTTTAAATTAAAAACCTAAGAAAAACTAAGAAGATTTAGGTTCTTAAAAAAAAAATTTGGTTTAGTTTTAACTGTAAACACCCATTTATGTCCGAGGTCCCGATTGTAAAATTAATCAAAAAATTCACTAATTTAAATAATAAATAAACCAAACCAAAAAAGCAGAAAATAAACAAAATAAGAAGATCTGAAAAATTAAATAAATACTAAAACAATAAATATTAAAATAAAAGAAGGTGAAAGCAAAATAAAAATAAAAATCTCAAAATTAAAAAAGGAATTACACAAAACAAAAGTAAACAAATTAAATAAATAAATATACATGATAAATCTGAAAAAAATAAATTTTGAGAAAAACAAAATAAAAATAATAGTAAAAAAACAACAATAAAAACAAATAATTAGAAAAATTAAAATATGAAAATATAATAAATAAAATTAAAAAAAACAAACAAAAAAGTCAAAAGCAACAATTTAAAATCAGAAAATTAATTCTTTTTAATAAATAAAATTCTGGAAAAGAAAATCTGGAAAAATAAAAATAAAATCATTTTAAGGAAAATAAATAAAAATCAGAAGTTAAAAAAAAACTAAAATAAGAATTTAAAGAAAAACTGGAAACATGAAATTCAAGAATAATAAATAAAATTGAAAATACAAATATGGAAATAATTCAAAGAATACAAAACTAAAAACAAAATCTGAAATAATAAAAATTAATCTGAATTTAAAGTAACAGAAATTAATAAAAAGCAGAAAATCAAAAGATCAAAAACATAATTTTAGAAAAGAATTAATTAAAGGAAAGTAACAATTTCTGAATAATTTAACATTAAAATTTGGGAAATTTTAAAGGAAATGCTGAAAAATTAATTAAATAAAATTCTGAAAAAATTTCTGGAAAACGAATTAATGAAGAAAAAATAAATAATAAAAAAAGTGAAAAAGGGCTTCTGCTGGATATAAAAGCTCAGCAGAGAAAGGGGGGGCTGAGACCGAGATAACTGCTTTCTCTGCAAAATTGGAAGAAATTTTTGCTCAAAGGAAGGTGAGGGAGGAATCAGAGTAAGCTCAGGAAGGGTTCCTCGCTCGTCGATTCCGAATTCGAATTAGAAGCTCTTTTGGGGATTATCCCCGGAAAGGGAAGTACAGAGATCACCGACGTCACCTTCTTGTGGCTTCACAGAGGAGGAGAAATGTCCATCTGTAAGACTTATTAGAAGCAAAGAGGCAATCAGGTTAGCCTTTTAATTTTTGATAGGCAAAACATAAAGCATGGGGAACAACTCAACTGGTGGAGTGCTCAGTCCCCCATAGTCCGAAGACTGGGTTCGACACCCATGAAGCACAATGTGCGTATTTTAATTTGCACCATCAGACCCTTATTATGCAGCCAGTTATTAGGATGATCATACATGTTGATGCTTCCCACCCTTTTGGCACATAAATCAGTTTAGGGGAATGACCTTATTACCCCTAGCAAAAACTCAAAATGCCTAGTCTACCCCAGGACAAGTAATTACCTTAATACCCTCAGAAAATTAATTAAAATTTCTAGAAATTCATAAAAATAATAAAAATTACAGAAATTCATAAAAATAATAAAAATTACAAAAATTCATAAAATAATTAAAAACTGCAGAAAATTCAAAAATTAATAAAAATTTCTAGAAATTAATAGAAAAATTCAAAATTTCCAGAAATTCATAAAAATAATAAAAAAATTACAGAAATTCCTAAAAATAATTAAAAACTGCAGAAAATTCAAAAATTAATAAAAATTTCTAGAAATTAATGAAAAATAATAAAAATTACAGAAATTCATAAAAATAATAAAAATTACAGAAATTCATAAAAATAATTAAAAACTGCAGAAAATTCAAAAATTTTCAGAAATTAATAAAAAATTCAAAATTTTCAGAAATTAATAAAAAATTCAAAATTTTCAGAAATTAATAAAAAATTCAAAATTTCCAGAAATTAATAAAAAATTCAAAATTTCCAGAAATTAATAAAAAATTCAAAATTTTCAGAAATTAATAAAAAATTCAAAATTTCCAGAAATTAATAAAAAATTCAAGATTTCCAGAAATAAATAAAAAATTCAAAATTTCCAGAATTTAATAAAAAATTCAAAATTTCCAGAAATTAAGAAAATTAATAAAAAATTCCAGAAATAAAAAATTCCAAAATTCCTAAATAATTCATAAAAAAATTCTTTAATTCCTAAATAAATTCAAGATTATCAAGTATTCTCATAAAATTCCTTAATTGATAAATTCCCTCTTAAATTTCTAATAATTATTTGTGTCTTGTGTTTTTCATTCATCGTTATTCAAAAATAAAAATATTGTTTTGTGATTCTTAATCTCACGCGACGAGCTCTAAGCACGAACTGGTAGCTTTTTCTGCTGTTCGTTGTTTAGAGATTCGTATGGGTCCAAGTGCAGCCGTAGTTGTCTTGGGCCTTGTGCATATGTGGATCAGGGTTGCCTTTCCTTTTTACAAAATAAAAACCTGGCTCATTCTTATTCCACGATTTTCAAAATAAAAAATCTTGTTTTACGATTCTTAATCTCACGCGACGAGCTCTAAGCACGAACTGGTAGCTTTTTCTGTTGTTCGTTGTTTAGAGATTCGTATGAGTCCAAGTGCAGCCGTAGTTGTCTTGGGCCCTGTGCATAGGTGGATGAGGATCGCCCTCCTAATAATAGTTTTTAAAAATAGTCAAGCTATTTTTACTTTCCAAGTAGCTCCGAAGGTCAAGCCTTCGAGCACATTTCAAACACTCTTTGAAACACTTTCAAAAGTCAAGCTTTCAAAACATAACCAAAACTACGTAAGCCTTGAGTTTCCCATTGCACCGGGGAATACGTAGGAGCAGGATCAAGTCCTGTCAGGCTAACCTCCATCAAGTATTTATTTTCACTCTAATAAAAGGGATCAAACTATTTTCAAATAATCACACACTCAATTTAAGGGTACTGTTCTTCGGAACAGGCGAATGGGGTGCCTAACACCTTCCCCACTCGTAACCGACTCCCGAACCTAAATCTCATCTAGGGTTTTTCCAAATCTTTTTCCCTTAAATAAAAATTTGGTGGCGACTCCACATCATCATCAAAATCAACTTTTTTAAAATTTTAGCGAGTTCGTCGTCTCGTCAGAATTACGGTTGCGACAGATGGCGACTCCACTGGGGACATTAGAGAGTTAGGCCCATTTGTTTGAGTGTGTATTACTTTGATCCCTTTCCATTTTATTTGCATGACTTATTTAACTGTTTGTTTACAAGTGAATTAGTAATTTGTTTATTCTTTGTACGAACCTTAGGATAGACGAATATTAAATTGCTCTATATATTTGTACAAGTTCCCCAATTGCAGGTGTCCCAATATAAAGTGCCCTCTGTGCATTACATACGCATTCTATTTCGAGTGGGGCCCTACACCCGGGTCTGAGTGCTGCCTAGGACTGGAGGGATCTAGTGGTGTCACTTTGGGGCTTACGTCCTGTTTGACTATCACGAAAATCCCAGCTAGAGTGCGTCCTATTCGTAATGCCCTACAACTGGTAGCTTTTTCTGCTGTTGTAGCAAGCATTACGAACTGGAACTTGACTCTAGTGACCTTTATACCTTAGGACTACCGACCACCTTTTGAGAGGTTCATGCATTAATGGCCATAGACCTTTAGGACAGGTTACCCAAATAGGACAAAAAGAGGGCACGTTCTGCAAATTCAGGTCCAATCTTTTTACTTATGATGGGGTGATTAAAGAATAGGGGAGTAAAAAAAAAAAAAAAAAAAAAAAAAGAGGAAAAGAGGAAAAAGTTCACATGAGAGATGAACAAAAATGAAAAGGAAAAGAGACAGAAAAAAATTAAAGAGAGAGAAATTAAGGAGAGACAAAAGAAAAGAAAATCAAGTAAGAAAAAGGGAAAGATAAAGAGTGAAAAAGAAAAGGGGGATGTTGATAGATTTTGTGCAAATGAAGTTATGTTTGGCATTCTATTATGGACTGTCATGCATCAATTCCACCTCATAAAAAAAACCTAACATGTTCATCTTTGTTGTTTTCTCCGTTTCTTTTATCATTGAAGGACCAGGTTCTCAGTGACATCTAAAGAAGGGGTGAAATGGAAATTAATGCGGAAATCGGACAGTTAAGAAAGAGAAAGAGGGTTGGGGTCAAACTGACTGATTTTGCTAGCCTGGAGGACTTCGGAAACAAATTGACAAGTATCCAGTTAATGGCGTTCACCAAAAAATACGGAAACATACTGAAACTGCTGAAAGTCAAAGTGCAAGAGGGGGCCCTCACAGCGATGGTACAATACTATGATCCCCCTCTCCGATGCTTTACCTTTCATGACTTCCAACTGGCGCCTACCTTGGAAGAATTCGAGCAGATTTTGGATCTGCCCTTGGAAGGAACCCGGCCATACAACCATTTGGAACACCACACTTCGTTCCGAATTGCTGCTCAGGCTCTGGGTCTACAGGCAGGCGATCGGTTGGCCGACTACCAAGGGAAGAATCAAGCCAAAGGGTTCACTCGAGGGTTCCTGGAAACCTATATGCAACATTTGGCCGACAACAATCAGTGGGACATTTTCATGGATGTACTAGCCCTTGCCATCTATGGACTGGTCCTCTTTCTAGGCATAGAGG
Source organism: Canavalia gladiata (assembly GCA_037954105.1). Classification (NCBI taxonomy): domain Eukaryota; kingdom Viridiplantae; phylum Streptophyta; class Magnoliopsida; order Fabales; family Fabaceae; genus Canavalia; species Canavalia gladiata. Next base: position 32,646,934 of record CM075658.1, read on the forward strand.
ATTTTGTTGACCTAAACGCCGTGGATATATTCTTGGCCCGAAAGAATAAAGCTGAAAACCCTGTTACCGCCCTGTTGGCCGATGTCTACTACACACTGAATCTCTGTCATGAGGGAAGAGGAAAGAAGCTGCTTTGCTGTCTGCCAATGCTGTACATATGGATAACGGCTCACGCCTTCAAAAGGGGTATGAAAGCGCAATGCCCCATATCCGACCTACTGTGCTATCAAATAAAGCCGATGGATAATGAAGAATGGGCAGCTCATTTCGCCGGCTTAAAGGAAGAACATATCCGATGGCAACCCACTTGGCAACAGAGGACGGAGGTCATCTACCATTGTAAAAGGTTCCCAAATGTACCCCTCATGGGAACCAGGGGTTGCATCAACTACAACCCGATACTGGGGCAGAGGCAGTTGGCTTACCCCATCAAGGCACCTCCATTGGATGAACTGGTGACACCTTTCCTTTTGAAATACGAGGGAGATTTCGCCGAGCCCCTCCGCAAAGTACGAGAAGCATGGGAAAGTGTTACTCGGAAAGGAAAAGAATTGGGGGTCCGAAGCTGCGGAGCCAAAGAAGAATACCGACAGTGGGTCAGAGACAGGGTGCAACAGATCAAGCTGCCATTTAAACCTTCGACCGCCCCATCTGAAAATCAACCATCACCAATGGTGTTTGAAGATGAGGTCGTTAAAAACTTGAAGGAAAAGCTAGAAGCTGTGACCAAGAAAAACGCCCGACTAGAAGAGGAACTTCTGAAAGAACGACAAGAGAACGCCGCATGGAGAAGAGAAGATGAAGTGAACAAAGCTCTATTAGCCTCTATCAGGGATCAGCAAAAGGGTGAACGAGAGCGTGCTTCGCGGGTACATATGAACTTGCAAGCGGCCAATAAAGAGCTTGGGCTGAGAGCGCAAGAAAAAGATGCCACCCTCCAAGAGAATTGTCAACTGAGGGGCGCTTTGGAGCAAGTGAAGGCCAAGATCCATACCATCCGCGAAGAGAAAAACCAGATCTTAGCTGCAAACAAGAGAATCCGAGTGGAGGCAGACCACATAGTAGAAGAAAGAAACGACCTGTTGCAACGAATAGAAGACATGAAAAATCAAATCCAAGGTCTATTAGCAGCTTGGCAAGACGAAGTAAACGAAGAAAAATGGAATGTCATTGAGGTAATTCGAATGCACAAAGGGGTATTAAGGACATCCAAAATGAGAGTAAATGGTATAAGGATACAGCTGACCACTGGGCCAGATGCTTTGGGAGACTGGCCGGTCTAGCAAATATGGCAATTGAAGAAGTACCAATATTCCTCAAGAAGGCCGAAACTTCATTACATCCGCTGCATACTCCTCCCGAAGTTGAAGATTTTATCTTATTTTGTAAAAATCTGATACTAAGGATGAACAAGTATATTTTGCTAGCCAGACAGGAAGGGCAAAATGTAAAATAAATTCGGTCCGCTTGAATAAAGTTGATTTCTCTCCGTCTATGATTTCGCATTAATTTCCATTTCATGCTCAAGACAATTAAAGCACACACAATCGATAGAAGATCAATGAGAAACTGGTCCCTCGATATTTTATTTTCACGCCAAATATCACTTTCAATTAACAATTAACTAATATAATGTTTCGTTTTTTTCAAATTCAAAAATACAGATAACAAAATAGCGGGCTCACGACTCCCTCGACATTCGTACAACACTAGATCAAAAACCAAAATCATGAGTGAGTTGGAAATGCAGAATGAGGAGCTCAGGAATGAGGTAGCTGAGCTAAAAGATCAGGTAGCTAAGCTCATGAAGCTACTTGAAAAAGGCACAGAGGGACCTACGGCAACCGAGGCAACAGGGGCTGCTACTACTTCAATGCCCTTACAAGCTGTCACTGAACAAGAATGGCCATACGGGCTACCACCTGGTTACGAGCATTCATATGGACCGAGCTCTCAAGGGATCATCGCTGGTGAAAATCCCAATGCACTACCACTCCATATAAACCCTGCCACCCACCATTATCATCCAAACCTTCCGACTGGGCTTCCACACACAAACCCTACCGCTCATCCTCACCATATGAACCCCCCGACCTACCATCTTCCTACCAATACCACCGGTTATCCACCTCACACATACCCAACACACACAAACCTTCCACCTTACCCATACAACACAAACATTTCTATTGCCTTCCCTCCACAAATAAACCCATCCTTTCCTCCTCACATCAACCCAACTACATACCCATATAACATCAACCCCGATTATACACATATGAATACGACCATCACCGAGGACCCCACATATTCTGTCCCGGTCACTATTCACCCAGCCAACCCTCACCAACAACACCCTCGCAATCATACTACTAGACCTGAGGGCCAACACACCTTACCGCCCCACATTGGCCAACCCGTAGACCAAGAAGCCCAGTTCGGCGGGAGATGGCAACACCTAGAGGAGAGGGTTAGAGCCATCGAAGGGCATGGATATGGAGTAGTAGAGGCTTCCGAGCTATGCCTCGTACCTGATGTCATAATACCTCCTAAATTCAAAACGCCCGAATTCGAGAAGTATAGGGGAGTCGGATGCCCGAAAAGCCATCTGACAATGTATTGCCGAAAAATGGCCTCCCATTCACACAATGATAAGCTGCTTATCCACTGTTTCCAGGATAGTTTAACTGGAGCAGCTGCTAGCTGGTATACCCAGCTCGAGAGGTCATACATCGGCACATGGAAGGACTTGGCAGACGTCTTCCTTAGGCAATACAAGTACAACATAGAGATGGCACCCGACAGGACTCAATTACAGAACATGACCAAGAAGGAGAATGAGTCCTTTAAAGAGTACGCGCAGCGGTGGAGGGAGCTGGCCGCCCAAGTTCAACCACCTCTGCTGGACAGGGAGATGATCAGCACTTTTATGGAGACTCTCCCTGCTCCATTCTACGACAAGATGGTGGGCAGTGTGTCCGCCAACTTCTCTGACATGGTACTAATCGGAGAACGAATAGAGAGCGGCTTGCGCCGAGGAAGGATTGTACACAACGCCGTCGACAATGTCAGTACGAAAAAGCCGACGAGCAATCCATGGAAGAAGAAGGAAGCCGAGACCCATTATGTCTCAGCCAACCCTAACCGCCCAATCACCACACAACCTGTATACCAACCAACCTACAACCTGCCACCTACTCCATTTCAGCCAAACGCTTCCTTCATAACTCCACCTACCCAAACATTCCCTCAACAGCAACCACCAAAGCCATGGAACCAGAACACCAACATTAACCCACCTCAACAAAAAACCAACAACAACCAAAGAAAGATAGTGCAATTTGACCCGATCCCGATGAGTTACTCGGAGCTTTTGCCCCGTCTAATTCAAAACTCCTTAATTTCACTAGTCCCCATGAAACCTTTGGAACCCCCATTTCTGAAGTGGTACAATCCTGAGGCAAAATGCGACTACCACGCTGGAACGGTAGGGCATTCCACTGATAACTGTCTGGCCCTGAAACATAGGGTCCAGAAGCTGATCAATGCCAAGTGGCTGAATTTCGAAAAGGATGCACCCAGCGTAGGGAATAACCCACTGCCAAATCATGAAGGAGCAGGGCCCTCCGTGAATTATGTCGAGATAGAAAAGGAGGTAGACATGATTGGCGAATCCTTTCCCGGACCTCCTAAACCACTGGTCATCCGCTATACTGAACCATCAGCTCTGCCTACGCCTGATGGGGTGAAACCAGTCACAATAAAGGTACCGAGACCTTTCCAGTACAACAGCAATAAAGAGGTACCGTGGAAATATAATGTTGAGGTACTGGGAGGAAAAATCGAAGAGGACAAGAGTCCATCGCTCAGTGTGACCAACATAGCCGGTATAGGGGGAATGACCAGAAGTGGCCGCATCTACACCCCTGCCGAAGACATAAGGAGACAACCGGCCACCCTAGGCAAAGAAGATCGAGTTAGGCATGAGCCCGAAAGTAGCAATAAAGAAGTGGAGAAAGAAATAAAGAAGGCAGTTTCAGACGAAGAGGCGTGCGAGTTCTTGAAATTGATAAAACAAAGCGAGTATACGGTCATCGAGCAATTAAATCGTATACCCGCTAAAATATCATTGCTAGCTCTAATGATGAACTCGGAGCCCCATCGAAAGGTGTTGCTGAAGATCTTAAACGAAGCTCATGTAGTCCACAATATCTCAGTGGATAAATTCGAGGGGATCGCCAGTAATATAACTGCCAACAATTTCATAACCTTTGCCGACCGTGAAATCCTGGAGGAAGGGGCGAGACATAACAGGGCATTGCATATATCGGTCAAGTGCATGGATCACATTCTAGCCAGAGTCTTGATAGACAATGGCTCCTCTCTGAATGTGATGCCTCAACTGACCTTTTCCAAACTACCACACGAGGGGATCCACATGAGGCCTAGCTCTACGGTAGTAAGAGCATTCGATGGGTCAAGACGGGAGGTTATTGGCGAAGTAGATCTGCCAGTCCAAATTGGTCCGATCGTCTTCAACATAACTTTCCAAATAATGGATATTCAGCCAGCCTACAGCTATCTACTGTGAAGACCTTGGATTCATTCCGCTAAAGCGGTCCCTTCAACTTTGCATCAGAAGTTGAAGTTCATCATAGACGACAGATTAATCATCGTCTCAGCGGAAGAAGATTATCTGGTCAGCAAACCCACCAATCCTCCTTACATTGAGGCTGCCGAAGAGGCGTTGGAAACTCATTTCCAAGCCTTAGAGGTTGCCAATGTCACTACAATTAAGGAAGGCGAAGTGGTTGACCGTGGGCTGCCCCCTAAAGCTCTGATGATGATGGCCCGAGTGATGTTAAAGAATGGGTTCGAGCCAGGCGGTAGACTGGGGCAAAACAATGGTGGTTTGTCTCGACCATTGTCTGTGAATAAAAACAGGCGACGATATGGGTTGGGGTACCAACCCACTGAAGAAGATAAAGCGATAAGACCCCGTTATAATAAGGTCCCTCTGTGCCATATATCACAAAGTTTCCAAAGTGCTGGCTTCGAAGACCTAGGCATAATCGCGGCCACAGATGGAGAGGGGACAACGAGTATTGAAAATCTGGTGACGCCTTGTCCCCCCGGACGAGAACTGACCAATTGGCAAATTTTTTATCTACCTCTGACTTTTGGTTCAGTTCAAATGTAATTTTGTAATTGTCATGAAAAATTTTATACATAAACATTTTGTACATATCTTTTGACAAATAATAAATACAGTTGCATCGTCCAAAATACCTCCCTCTTTCTTTCCCCAATTTATTCCTTTCTGCTAAATATACCTATCTTATTTCTTCGTCTTATCCCAATACGCAGATCTGACTCGAAACCGCCTAGCGACAACAGTGCTAGTATTGTATTAGGCGATTTCGACTGTATTGACGACTTGGCCGACGAAGAGTCAGAATTTGAGTGAAAACCCACCGATGAAATGTTGAGATTGGTGGAACGCGAATCTAAAATCATTGAACCTCATCAGCAACCCGTAGATTTGATAAATTTGAGGACCGAGGAAAATAAAAGAGAAGTCAAGATAGGCACGCTTATCGCTGGAGACAATCGTGAGCGGTTGATCTCACTCTTACAAAACTATAGTGATATCTTCGCTTGGTCTTATCAAGACATGCCAGGCCTAGATACTTCTATAGTGGAGCACAAGCTGCCTATGAAATCCGAATGTACGCCAGTCAAACAGAAGCTGAGGAGGATGAAACCAGAAATGTCTCTAAAAATCCGGGAAGAAGTAAGAAAGCAGTTTGACGCCGGCTTCTTGGCTGTTGCAAATTACCCCGAATGGGTTGCTAACATAGTGCCGGTCCCCAAGAAAGATGGGAAGGTCCGGATGTGTGTGGACTACAGAGATCTTAATCGAGCCAGCCCAAAGGATGACTTTCCGTTGTCTCATATCGATGTGCTGGTCGATAACACTGCACAATTCTCCTATTTTTCATTCATGGACGGTTTCTCAGGCTACAACCAGATTAAGATGGCCGAGGAGGATAGAGAAAAGACTACCTTCATCATGGCCTGGGGAACCTTTTGTTACAAAGTCATGCCCTTTGGATTAAAAAATGTTGGGGCAACCTATCAGAGGGCCATGGTAACGTTATTCCATGATATGATTCACAAGGAGATAGAAGTCTACGTGGATGATATGATCGCCAAATCCCGGACAGAAGATGACCATCTTATGGATCTGCAGAAGTTGTTTGAGAGGCTTCGAAAATTTAAGCTGAGATTGAACCCGGCTAAATGCACTTTCGGGGTTAAATCAGGAAAGCTGTTGGGCTTTATCGTCAGTAAAAAGGGAATCGAGGTAGACCCTGACAAAGCCCGGGCAATTATAGACATGCCAGCTCCGAGAATTGAAAAAGAGATCCGAGGCTTCCTAGGAAGACTCAATTATATCTCCCGATTCATCTTTCAGTTGACAGCTACATGTGAGCCGATCTTTAAGCTATTGCGCAAGAAGTTCACGAGCAGCGAAGCTAGATATTCACTCTTGGAGCGAACTTGCTGTGCTTTGGCATGGGCGGCACATCGCCTAAGACAATATATGTTGAGTCATATCACATGGCTAATATCTAGGATGGATCCGATTAAGTACATATTCGAAAAGCCTGCGTTGTCAGGACGAATTGCAAAGTGGCAAATGGTGCTTTCGGAATATGATATCCTGTATGTGACGCAGAAATCTGTCAAAGGTAGTGCACTCGCAGAATATTTGGCCCAACAGCCCATAGACGTCTATCAGGTCATGCAGCCGGAGTTTCCTGATGAGGACTTAATGGCAATATTTAACGAAGAGGAAAAGATAGAAGAAGAGAAATGGACGATGTCGTTCGACGGTGCGTCCAACATGATGGGCCATGGTATAGGAGTTGTACTAATCTCTCCGAAAAGACAGTATGTACCTATCACGGCTCGGCTAGCCTTCGAGTGCACGAATAATATGGCGAAGTATGAAGCCTGTATCCTAGGGATTCAAGCCGCAATCGAAGCTAAAGTGAAATGCCTAGAGGTCTTTGGTGACTCAGCCTTGGTCATCCATCAGGTCAGAGGAGAGTGGGAGACCAAAGATAAGAAGCTAGTGCCTTATCAAACGCGTCTCCAAGAACTGCTGGAATATTTTGAGGAGGTTACCTTCTCGCATATACCACGGGAAGATAATCAGCTAGCTGATGCCCTGGCCACATTGTCATCTATGTTTGAAATTGGACGAGAAGAAGATATGCCCCTTATCCGCATCCAGCATCGCTCTAGACCGGCATTTTGCCAAGCGGTGGAGGTGGAACCGGACGGAAAGCCATGGTATCATGACGTCCAGCAATTCCTGAAGAACAAAGAGTATCCTTCCAATGCATCTGAAAACGACAAGAGGACCCTACGAAGGTTGGCTGCAGGTTTCCTCCTCAATGGAGAAATCCTATACAAGAGGAATCACGACATGGTTCTGCTCAAATGCGTGGACGCAGCAGAAGCCGACAAGATTCTAACAGAAGTTCACAAAGGGTCCTTTGGTACTCACGCCAACGGACATGCCATGGCAAGAAAAATCATCCGGGCTGGATATTATTGGTTGACCATGGAAGCTGACTGTTGCAAACACGTCAAAACCTGCCACAAGTGTCAGGTATACGCGGACAATATCCATGCACCGTCAACGTCGTTGAACGTGCTGTCTTCGCCATGGCCATTCGCCATGTGGGGGATAGATGTCATTGGCCCGATAGAGCCCAAGGCATCCAACGGACACCGCTTCATATTGGTCGCCATCGACTATTTCACAAAATGGGTCGAGGCCGCCTCATATGCTAGTGTGACTCGCAATGTGGTAGTCAGATTCGTAAAGAGAGAGCTGATCTGCCGATATGGATTACCCAGTAAGCTCATCACAGACAATGGCTCGAATCTTAACAATAAGATGATGTCAGAATTATGTAACCAGTTCAAGATCCAACATCACAACTCATCCCCTTACCGACCAAAGATGAATGGAGCGGTCGAAGCGGCCAACAAGAACCTCAAGAAAATAATTCAGAAGATGGTTCTCTCATACAGAGAATGGCACGAAATGCTCCCATATGCATTACATGCATACTAGACCTCTATCCGTACATCTACTGGGGCAACGCCATTCTCACTAGTATATGGGATGGAGGCTGTACTCCCAATTGAGGTCGAAATTCCCTCATTGAGAGTCCTGATGGACGCTAAATTGGAAGAGGCCGAATGGGTCCAGGCTCGGATGGATCAGCTGAACTTAATTGAAGAGAAAAGGCTGGCGGCAATATGCCATGGCCAATTATACCAAAGACGAATGAAGAAAGCATTCGATAAGAAGATCCATCCTCGGGAATTTCAAGAAGGAGATTTGGTGATCAAAAGGCTATTGCCTATGCAAAAAACGCTGCAAGGGAAGTGGTCTCCGAACTACCATGGACCTTATGTAGTTAAGAAGGCTTTCTCCGGAGGCGCCTTAATCTTGGCCGACATGGATGGGAAAGACTTGCCTAACCCTGTCAATTCGGATGCCGTCAAGAAATATTACGCTTAGAAAGAAAAGTCCGCTAGGTCAATCATCAAAAAGACCTAGGCAAAAGTTAGGGCAATACAAGAAAGAAAAGCCCGCTAGGTCAACCTTCAAAAATACCTAGGCAAAATTTAGGGCGATGCAAGAAAAACCCGTTAGGTCAACCATCAAAAAGACCTAGGCAAAAGTTAGGGCGATGCAAGAAAAGCCCGCTAGGTCAACCATCAAAAGACCTAGGCAAAAGTTAGGGCAATACAAGAAAGAAAAGCCTGCTAGGTCAACCTTCAAAAAGACCTAGGCAAAAGTTAGGGCGATACAAGAAAGAAAAGCCCACTAGGTCAACCATCAAAAAGACCTAGGCGAAAGTTAGGGTGATGCAAGAAAAAGGGCCCGCTAGGTCCACCATCATCATTGACCTAGGCAAAAGTCAGGGCGATTCAAGTAAGAAGCATCTTAAACCGAAAACCCGAAAGGGCGGCTTAAACAAAAATGGCATCGACAAAACAAAATTCATCCTTCTTGATTAGAGAGGGCAAGAAAGGGTAACAGGCAGTCTCCATCTACACTGGGGCAGAAATGGGCAGATATCCATGGTTCTAGTGAAAGGTTCAAGACCAGTCTGGGGCAAGTTGAATAAAATGGGGCAAAAATTTTGGATTTTCAGAAGCTGGGATGGCAATGCACGAAGGGATCGCCAAAATACAATACTAGCATTAATCGTCTCGAAGGCATCACCGCCAACCAAAACTATTTCACCAAACGCGTCGCCACAAAAACACCCTATGTCCTTGACTATCATCACATGCAACTGTATTTTCTTCTGTCAAAATGTATATGCAGAATGTAATTACCCAATTTTGAATGACAATTGTTGTTTACTAATGCTGTCCTAAAATTAGAGTCACATTGAAGCTTTCCTAATTGCAAGTTCTTCGTGATCAAAAATCTTACCAAAAATGACGTGCGTAACAGATAGGCCTATAAGAACAAGAAGGGCACTAAGCAATCCACGAAGTCTAGCTCACTCTGAAGGATATGATTGGTGCTAGAAGAAAGTCGGGGAGTCAGAGTCTGCAAAAAAAAAAAACCATGAGGTTTTTTTTTTCTTCCCAAGCCTACTGCTCACTGGCCTATGTTGTAAGGCCATAGTATTACATCTTTGCATTCTTGCTCACTGGCCTATGTTGTCAGGCCATAACATTACATCTTTGCATTCTTGCTCACTGGCCTATGTTGTCAGGCCATAGCATTACATCTTTGCATTCTTGCTCACTGACCTATGTTGTCAGGCCATAGTATTACATCTTTGCATTCTTGCTCACTGGCCTATGTTGTCAGGCCATAACATTACATCTTTGCATTCTTGCTCACTGGCCTATGTTGTCAGGCCATAGCATTACATCTTTGCATTCTTGCTCACTGGCCTATGTTGTCAGGCCATAGCATTACATCTTTGCATTCTTGCTCACTGGCCTATGTTGTCAAGCCATAGCATTACATCTTTGCATTCTTGCTCACTGGCCTATCTTGTCAGGTCATAGCATTGCTCATTGGCCTATGTTGTCAGCCATAACATTGCATCTTTGCATTCTTGCTCACTGGCCTATGTTGTCAGGCCATAGCATTACATCTTTGAATTCTTGCTCACTGTCCTATGTTGTCAGGCCATAGTATTACATCTTTGCATTCTTGCTCACTGGCCTATGTTGTCAGGCCATAGCATTACATCTTTGCATTCTTGCTCACTGGCCTATGTTGTCAGGCCATAGCATTACATCTTTGCATTCTTGCTCACTGGCCTATGTTGTCAGGCCATAGCATTACATCTTTGCATTCTTGCTCACTGGCCTATGTTGTCAGGCCATAGCATTACATCTTTGCATTCTTGCTCACTGGCCTATCTTGTCAGGTCATAGCATTGCTCATTGGCCTATGTTGTCAGCCATAGCATTACATCTTTGCATTCTTGCTCACTGGCCTATGTTGTCAGGCCATAGCATTACATCTTTGCATTCTTGCTCACTGGCCTATGTTGTCAGGCCATAGCATTACATCTTTGCATTCTTGCTCACTGGCCTATGTTGTCAGGCCATAGCATTACATATTTGCATTCTTGCTCACTGGCCTATGTTTTCAGGCCATAGCATTACATCTTTGCATTCTTTCTCATTGGCCTATGTTGTCAGGCCATAGCATTACATCTTTGCATTCTTGCTCACTGGCCTATGTTGTCAGGCCATAGCATTACATCTTTGCATTCTTGCTCACTGGCCTATGTTGTCAGGCCATAGCATTACATCTTTGCATTCTTGCTCACTGGCCTATATTGTCAGGTCATAGCATTGCTCATTGGCCTATGTTGTCAGGCCATAGCATTACATCTTTGCATTCTTGCTCACTGGCCTATGTTGTCAGGCCATAGCATTACATCTTTGCATTCTTGCTCACTGGCCTATGTTGTCAGGCCGCCATAGTTTAGATTTACTGCTTTTAGGCCTATGGTTTCAGGCCGCCTTCTAGTTTAGATTTATTGCTTTAAGGCCTATGTTGTCAGGCCGCCATAGTTTAGATTTACTGCTTTTAGGCCTATGTTGTCAGGCCGCCATAGTTTAGATTTACTGCTTTTAGGCCTATGTTGCCAGGCCGCCATAGTTTAGATTTACTGCTTTCAGGGCTATGTTGTCAGGCCACCCTAGTTTAGATTTACTGCTTTTAGGCCTATGTTGTCACGCCACCCTAGTTTAGATTTACTGCTTTTAGGCCTATGTTGTCAGGCCGCCATAGTTTAGATTTACTGCTTTCAGGCCGATGTTGTCAGGCGACCCTAGTTTAGATTTACTGCTTTTAGGCCTATGTTGTCAGGCCGTCATAGTTTAGATTTACTGCTTTTAGGCCTATGTTCTCAGGCCGCCATAGTATAGATTTACTGCTTTTAGGCTTATGTTGTTAGGCCGCCATAGTTTAGATTTACTGCTTTTAGGCCTATGTTGTCAGGCCGCCATAGTTTAGATTTACTGCTTTCAGGCCTATGTTGTCAGGCCACCCTTGTTTAGATTTACTGTTTTTAGGCCTATGTTGTCACGCCACGCTAGTTTAGATTTACTGCTTTTAGGCCTATGTTGTCAGGCCGCCATAGTTTAGATTTACTGCTTTCAGGCCGATATTGTCAGGCCACCCTAGTTTAGATTTACTGCTTTTAGGCCTATGTTGTCAGGCCGTCATAGTTTAGATTTACTGCTTTTAGGCCTATGTTGTCAGGCCGCCATAGTTTAGATTTACTGCTTTCAGGCTTATGTTGTCAGGCCGCCATAGTTTAGATTTACTGCTTTCAGGCCTATGTTGTCAGGCCACCCTAGTTTAGATTTACTGCTTTTAGGCCTATGTTTTCAGGCCGCCATAGTTTAGATTTACTGCTTTCAGGCCTATGTTGTCAGGCCGTCATAGTTTAGATTTACTGCTTTTAGGCCTATGTTTTCAGGCCGCCATAGTTTAGATTTATTGCTTTCAGGCCTATGTTGTCGGGCCGCCATAGTTTAGATTTACTGCTTTCAGGCCTATGTTGTCAGGCCACCCTAGTTTAGATTTTCGGCTTTTAGGCCTATGTTGTCAGGCCGCCATAGTTTAGATTTACCGCTTTCAGGCCTATGTTGTCAGGCCACCCTAGTTTAGATTTACTGCTTTCAGGCCTATGTTGTCAGGCCGCCATAGTTTAGATTTATCGCTTTCAGGCCTACGTTGTCAGGCCACCCTAGTTTAGATTTACTGCTTTCAGGCCTATGTTGTCAGGCCACCCTAGTTTAGATTTACTGCTTTCAGGCCTATATTGTCAGGCCACCCTAGTTTAGATTTACTGCTTTCAGGCCTATGTTGTCAGGCCACCATAGTTTAGATTTACTGCTTTCAGGCCTATGTTGTCAGGCCACCCTAGTTTAGATTTACCGCTTTTAGGCCTATGTTGTCAGGCCTCCTTCTAGTTTTGATTTACCGTTTTCAGGCCTATGTTGTCAGGCCATCCATGGGCTTCTAGTGTTACTCTTGGAACTTTTTCAAAAGTCTGCCTCGGACATGAGGTGTTCACGTCTTTACTCATTTCCTACTACGATAATTCAGAGAATCGCTTCTCACATTATCTGGTAAGAAAATGAGTAAAGAGGGGCAAACTGTAAACACCCATTTATGTCTGAGGCCCCGATTGTAAAAGTAATCAAAAAACTCACTAATTTAAATAATAAATAAACCAAACCAAAAAAGCAGAAAATAAACAAAATAAGAAGATCTGGAAAATTAAATAAATACTAAAACAATAAATATTAAAACAAAAGAAGGTGAAAGCAAAATAAAACTAAAAATCTCAAAATTAAAAAAGGAATTACACAAAACAAAAGTAAACAAATTGAATAAATAAATATACATGATAAATCTGAAAAAAATAAATTTTGAGAAAAACAAAATAAAAATAATAGTAAAAAAACAACAATAAAAACAAATAATTAGAAAAATTAAAATATGAAAATATAATAAATAAAATTCAAAAAAAAAAACAAACAAAAAAGTCAAAAGCAAAAATTTAAAATCAGAAAATTAATTCTTTTTAATAAATAAAATTCTGGAAAAGAAAATCTGGAAAAATAAAAATAAAATCATTTTAAGGAAAATAAATAAAAATCAGAAGTTAAAAAAAAACTAAAATAAGAATTTAAAGAAAAACTGGAAACATGAAATTCAAGAATAATAAATAAAATTGAAAATACAAATATGGAAATAATTCAAAGAATACAAAATTAAAAACAAAATCTGAAATAATAAAAATTAATCTGAATTTAAAGTAACAGAAATTAATAAAAAGGAGAAAATCAAAAGATCAAAAACATAATTTTAGAAAAGAATTAATTAAAGGAAAGTAACAATTTCTGAATAATTTAACATTAAAATTTGGGAAATTTTAAAGGAAATGCTGAAAAATTAATTAAATAAAATTCTGAAAAAATTTCTGGAAAACGAATTAATGAAGAAAAAATAAATAATAAAAAAAGTGAAAAAGGGCTTCTGTTGGATATAAAAGCTCAGCAGAGAAAGGGGGGGCTGAGACCGAGATAACTGCTTTCTCTGCAAAATTGGAAGAAATTTTTGCTCAAAGGAGGGTGAGGGAGGAATCAGAGTAAGCTCAGGAAGGGTTCCTCGCTCGTCGATTCCGAATTCGAATTAGAAGCTCTTTGGGGGATTATCCCCGAGGGAAGTACAGAGATCACCGACGTCACCTTCTTGTGGCTTCACAGAGGAGGAGAAATGTCCATCTGTAAGACTTATTAGAAGCAAAGAGGCAATCAGGTTAGCCTTTTAATTTTTGATAGGCAAAACATAAAGCATGGGGAACAACTCAACTGGTGGAGTGCTCAGTCCCCCATAGTCCGAAGACTGGGTTCGACACCCATGAAGCACAATGTGCGTATTTTAATTTGCACCATCAGACCCTTATTATGCAGCCAGTTATTAGGATGATCATACATGTTGATGCTTCCCACCCTTTTGGCACATAAATCAGTTTAGGGGAATGACCTTATTACCCCTAGCAAAAACTCAAAATGCCTAGTCTACCCCACGACAAGTAATTACCTTAATACCCTCAGAAAATTAATTAAAATTTCTAGAAATTCATAAAAATAATAAAAATTACAGAAATTCATAAAAATAATAAAAATTACAAAAATTCATAAAATAATTAAAAACTGCAGAAAATTCAAAAATTAATAAAAATTTCTAGAAATTAATAAAAAAATTCAAAATTTCCAGAAATTCATAAAAATAATAAAAAAATTACAGAAATTCCTAAAAATAATTAAAAACTGCAGAAAATTCAAAAATTAATAAAAATTTCTAGAAATTAATGAAAAATAATAAAAATTACAGAAATTCATAAAAATAATAAAAATTACAGAAATTCATAAGAATAATTAAAAACTGCAGAAAATTCAAAAATTTTCAGAAATTAATAAAAAATTCAAAATTTTCAGAAATTAATAAAAAATTCAAAATTTTCAGAAATTAATAAAAAATTCAAAATTTCCAGAAATTAATAAAAAATTCAAAATTTCCAGAAATTAATAAAAAATTCAAAATTTCCAGAAATTAATAAAAAATTCAAAATTTCCAGAAATTAATAAAAAATTCAAGATTTCCAGAAATAAATAAAAAATTCAAAATTTCCAGAATTTAATAAAAAATTCAAAATTTCCAGAAATTAATAAAAATTCCAGAAATTAAGAAAATTAATAAAAAATTCCAGAAATAAAAAATTCCAAAATTCCTAAATAATTCATAAAAAAATTCTTTAATTCCTAAATAAATTCAACATTATCAAGTATTCTCATAAAATTCCTTAATTGATAAATTCCCTCTTAAATTTCTAATAATTATTTGTGTCTTGTGTTTTTCATTCATCGTTATTCAAAAATAAAAATATGTTTTTGTGATTCTTAATCTCACGCGACGAGCTCTAAGCACGAACTGGTAGCTTTTTCTGCTGTTCGTTGTTTAGAGATTCGTATGGGTCCAAGTGCAGCCGTAGTTGTCTTGGGTCTTGTGCATATGTGGATTAGGGTTGTCTTTCCTTTTTACAAAATAAAAACCTGGCTCATTCTTATTCCACGATTTTCAAAATAAAAAATCTTGTTTTACGATTCTTAATCTCACGCGACGAGCTCTAAGCACGAACTGGTAGCTTTTTCTGTTGTTCGTTGTATAGAGATTCGTATGGGTCCAAGTGCAGCCGTAGTTGTCTTGGACCCTGTGCATAGGTGGATGAGGATCGCCCTCCTAATAATAGTTTTTAAAAATAGTCAAGCTATTTTTACTTTCCAAGTAGCTCCGAAGGTCAAGCCTTCGAGCACATTTCAAACACTCTTTGAAACACTTTCAAAAGTCAAGCTTTCAAAACATAACCAGAACTACGTAAGCCTTGAGTTTCCCATTGCACCGGGGAATACGTAGGAGCAGGATCAAGTCCTGTCAGGCTAACCTCCATCAAGTATTTATTTTCACTCTAATAAAAGGGATCAAACTATTTTCAAATAATCACACACTCAATTTAAGGGTACTGTTCTTCGGAACAGGCGAGTGGGGTGCCTAACACCTTCCCCACTCGTAACCGACTTCCGAACCTAAATCTCATCTAGGGTTTTTCCAAATCTTTTTCCCTTAAATAAAAATTTGGTGGCGACTCCACATCATCATCAAAATCAACTTTTTTAAAATTTTAGCGAGTCCGTCGTCTCGTCGGAATTACGGTTGCGACATTAACAAATTAAACAATTGGTTCATGGATTAATGACCTAATAAAAAATTGATTTATATTTTTTTAAGTGATCATATTTTTAAATATAAAATATATAATAATGCATAAATTATTTAAATAAAAAAAAGATATCAAATAATTATTTAAACTTAACAGAGAGGATATCAAAGTATAGATGAAAAAAATAAAAAATTTAACATATCAAGGCATACATAGATTTTTCCTAACTTGTTAAGCTTAAGACACAATAACAATTAGTTAGGAAAATTTAAAATATATCTAATAACAAATACTTAAGACCAAATTATTAATTTATCAAATTTAACTTAATAATAATAAGTAGGATTAATTTAAAATAAATCTGAATTAAAAATATTTAAGACCAAATTATTAAGTTATCAACTTGAGTTTAACATAATGAGTTAGATCAATATAAAATAAATTTCAACAGAAAGCGTTTAATAAAATTGCATAGTTTAAACAGATAGAATCGAAATTCTACTAATATTACTATTATACTAATATAATACTATTATACTACAGCAAAATAACTCGATGATTAAATCGATTCATAAGTACATTATGTTGAAATTACGAAATTATATGTCTGACATATATGAAATCCTTTTTTTTTTTTCTAGATATGACTAGCAAAACCAACACAATATAAAAAAAATCAAAACATATCTAGTGAATACCATATAACGACTACAAGTTAAACAGACAACTATATTAATAAAATTGCATGCATTAAAAGAAAGTAATGATGCAAAAGAAAAAAAAAGAAAATATAACTTAATATAAAATGAAAACACAATTATTTTACAACCAAATTCATACAAATTAAATTTTACTTGAATTATTTTTTCATGAAGGTCCACACAGATTTTAATCTATAAGACTTATAACCAAATTCATACAAATTAAACTTTATTTGAATTCTTTTTTCATGATGGTCCTCACAGATTTTAATCTATAAAACTTATAACTCCAAAATTTATAGTAATTCTTGTTTGTCTTACAAAATATCATGTCAATGTCTATAATCTAGAAGCCTAATTATTAAAATAAAATATTATTCAAAATCATGATCAAAGAATTACATACAAGGAAAATAACAAAAAAAATATCTTAAAAAAATTATTAATCATTATCATTTAATAAATTATCGTATAAATAGTCTTCAAAATAGTAATAGAGTATCCAAAATACCATAGAAAATCAATGGACAATAAAGCAAAAAATTAACAAAAAAATTATCATGATAGAGAACTCTTCCGGTCACTTCGTCAACAATCTTCCAAAGCCACATATAGCACCAAAGCAAGCATACAAAATAAGTACTAACATTCTAACAAAGAAATAAACTAAAAAACAAAATATCTTAAAAAAAGACCTTACCCTAAAGCATGAATAATGTCTCAAAGTTACAAAGCACCAAAATCAATAAGTCATGCTATTACAAAGAGTGCCAAAACAAGCAAAGCAGGAAACGAAACCAAAAAACGTCAAACAAAAACCGTGAATTTCAAACGGAAAATAAGAGATGAGACGAAAAAATGAATATAAGAAATGGTATAAGACTTCATACATATTGAGATAGTACACAATGTGTAAAGAGCGTGTCAATGTTGAGAAAGGGTAAACATCAATCAGAGTGTCAACAAGAAATCCTAACTCGAACAGAGCGATGTAAAAGGAAAGGAATGAGAATAGTGTAAATAGTGAAAGTGAAACTATGATTATATTTGTGAAAGTGAAAATAGATTTTTTTTCCACTTAGTTGAAATTTTAGTAACCTAGTAGTATCAAGCCACATTCCACACTCAACCGAGCAACCCACACCAAATTAAAAATAGGCCCACAAGAAGAGAAATTCATGTGCCTTTACTTTTTTCAGCTAGATTCAGTCACCAACAAATTTATTTTTCTAATCCTCACTTGACCTATTTTAACAATTTGAACTCATTTTCTACACTTAAAAAACTAATACTTAACCCAAACAACTCAAGTCATGTTTTTGGACTGTTGAATATTGTAGATTTGCTCGGACCAATTACATCCATCCAACTTTACATTATATTTAGAAAAAAATTACACTTATTTTTATTTAATTATTTATAAAAATACTTTATCAATCTATTTAAGATAAGTTGTTTATCCCATAAAATAACATAAATAAACCTGATGAAAATTTTGTGAAATAAATTTGTTAACCTTCCATAAAATTTAAATAAAAAATAAAAATTATAAATGTTTGTGGTAATTTTTTTTATATTAGTATCTTATATGAGTATATTTTATTATTTTTTATGCATTATAGTTGTTATTTAGTTATATTTTGTTCCTTGTATTGATTTTTCTTTTTTTATTTTTTTAATCAATTAGATCATATTTCAAAATATAAATAATTTTAAAAAAATATTTTTAAAAAGATTCATAATACAATGCGTAATAGTAATGTAAAATTTAAAAGATTTAGATCTCCTTTCATATGTTGAATATTTATAATAATATGTATATAATTTTTTATTATGCAATATCAATTTTTTTATAATAAAATAGTTTTTCAAAAATTTAAAAATATCATCTTTAAAAAAATATAAAATAGTTTCTTCTTTTAATAATTTCAAAATTGAAAAAACATTCTCTTTCCAAATTTAAAATTAATCTTTTAAAAAATAATTTCTTTCTAAAATTTAAAACTAGACTTTATAAAATAAAAAAAAATATATGCATTTTCGAGTTAAATTTTTTTTAAAAAGAATAAAAAATATTTATTGCTATGATCCCAAAAATTAAAAAAAAAAAATCTTTTCAAAATTTCAAGAACTACATAAAAATATTCTTTTTTCTCAATTTCTAAAAAATATTTGTTTACAAAAATTTCAAAAATGAAAAATGTATTTTCTTCTTTGAATCTATCTTTCTAAAAATTAAAAATATTTTCTTTCCAAAATATTTAAAAATTGATTTATATTAATCCTTCTAAAAAATGCAAAATTTATTAAACATTTATAAAATTAAAAAAAATTATTTCCAAATAAATTCTTATGAAACATATAAAATTGATTTTGTATTCATAAATTTTAAAAAATATTTTTATTCTAAATTTAGTATAGTTTTTTCAAAAATAAAATATCTTCAAAAATTTAAAAAAAAAATCAAAATACTTTCTCATGAAAATCGAAATCTCTTCTTATCAATTCAAATCATTTGTTATCTAAGTTATTATAATCGATCTAATAGTAAGTGGTTAAAGATTAGTACAATTTTACATGAGGATCCTGGTTTCGAACATTATTGTTTTTCCTATTGTAAAAAAGTCATGTTATTTTATTTTTTCAAATTATTTTCAACTCTTTTCAAAAAAAAATTTAAATAAAATATTTTTTACAAAATCTTGTTTTCAAATTATCTTTAATATCTTTTAAAAATCTTCATTTTAAACAAAAATAAACTTGTACCTAGACTTATCTTTTAGGTTCTCAAGAAATATGTAATTCACCACCACCATCACTGTCCAACATTGTTCATCATCCAATACCTTTTATTGTCATTTTTACTTGACACTCTTTACCACTGCCACAGGATGACTTTTCCCACTACCATTGCCACCATAAGATATCCTCCATCACCATACTTGTTCCAACATCACCAACCACAACCATCATTATTTGACACCTTCCACGGTTGTTGTTGTTATTGTTACTCAACTTTATCCATTGTTGAAATTTCATTAGAAAAACTCCACCAACAATGTTAAACCTCATCCAGTATCATTGTTGTAACCTCACAAATGACATAACATTATTGCTTAACAACCTCACCAATGCAATTTTCTTGCATTTTTTATTGTTGTTATCATTTAATATCTTTCACCATTGTCGAACACCTTTTGTTGTCACCACTATTAGTATCTGTATCCTTTGTTGATGTTATCCTGTGACATGCTCAATTACTTTCATTTCTACTCAACATTATTCACTCTCATTGTTATCACTAAACAATACATTTCACCATCACCACCATATAACATCCTTATCACTTGATCCCACTAATATTCACCACTAATCAATATAGTAAAAATAGTTTATTTCATCTTATATTTTTGTTATGATTACAAATAGTTAAATTTCACAACAACTTCATAAAATTGAAACATACAAAACTGAAACTGGAATTGTAAAACTAAAAATATCCTAAATTGGGTCTGCATAAGTTAAATTTGAACTTTAAATTTAAAAGATTAATCAAACTTAAACCTTGTAACATATAGTACAATACAAATATTTTTTTTATAACGTAATATAATTCAAACATATTTTTCTTGTACAAGAATGAGACAAAATCAAAAAAGTATTTTCCAATATTACAATACCTAAGTAAACCATAGGATAAATCATCTTTCAAATGAGCCATATTATTTTTTGAAAGATGAAAATCACCATTATTGAAGTAAAAAATTTAAAATCATCATTTTAGTTCTTAAATGATAAAAAATTAGTTTTTAATCATTTGGAGGAACAAAAATAAACTATTGAAAGGGTTGAAAAGGATTAAAATGATCGAAATTATTTTTTCCAAGATAAAAAAATAATTTTTATGACATCCCATTTTTTTAAAATGATAAATGTTTTCCTTTTACTTTATTTTTAAGGATTTATGTATCCATTGTTGTCAAATTTACATTATTATGAAAGGATACTTATAATAATATTAAGTATTGTAAAAGTGATGACTTTTACCATGAGGAGCGTAACATTTTAAATTAAAAAAAAAAAGGAAAGCATGTAGAATGTCATCTGTTAACATATATGACATCTCCCATCGAGTGAAATCCACTCAAAATGGCATACCATCAAATTGAAGGACCAATAACTTATTTTTCTCTTTAATTCTACATTTTCAACTTAATTTGTTGTCTTTTTGTGAACTTCGAAAATTGTTCACACACTTGCAAGCAAAGCTTCTGCTTCTATTTCAATCGCAACACTTTTACTTCCACTCTCCAAAAATTTCATCGCAAGGCTTATGCTCCAGTTCTTCGACTGTGATAATACCATTTCAATAATTTTCATTAATCATGTTGTGGAACTGAAACCAATGTAGAAACAAGAAAACCAATCAAACTTGTGAAATTCAAACATGCTCCAAATTTCAATTTGAAAGGTTAGTATTTAATTCTATTGAATTTTTTTTTCTTTTTCCTCACTTGTTCATAATTCTGAATTTGGAAAAATTCTTCTTCCTTGGTCATTACTGTGAAGTGAGTATTGCAAGCGTTAGAGCCGAAAAAATTGAAGATCAAGTTGAAAAATTCAACTTTCACTCTTTATATTATAACACCGATTTTCAATTTTAGGTAAAGAAAGGAGACTCAAGTTAATTCTAAAAGTATATTTAGAGCTCCTTTAGCTCTAGAATAAAATTTTACTTATTATATCAAAATTTAAAAAAATTATATTTATATAAATTTAAATTTAATTGTTTGATTGAATGTGTGTGGCTGTTGATTGAGGATTACATTCGTTAAAAATATAGGTATGATAAGTGGATTAAAAAATTTAAAAATTATAATAATAATTAAATTATTTAAATAAATGAAAATATTATATTTTATATTTTCTATAACAATCTATAATATAGGTTTTATTTTAATTGCATGTATATTTACCGAATCCTTCCATATTTAATAATATTATGTATGTTTTGAATTTAACTTGTAAAATGTATACATGATTGTTTGGATTAATTTATTTTTATTATTATTTTTAATCTTGTTATGTTATTTTTTATTTATTTGTTTATGTCATTTATTCATATATTATTATATTGTGATAATATATGATTCATAAAGTTATATAATGCTTAATTAAATTCTAAGAAGATATTAGGTTAAATAATGAAATAATTGAATAAGGGCTATGAGATCCTAAATTTGGAGAAGAAGGTAAGACCTTCAAGTAAAATTGGGATGAGAACTAACATGATTAGTTTAGTTAGTATTCATCATGTGCATAAAAGTTTTGTTGTAAATCATTAATAGGGGATAATTTGTAAGCCTTTCTGCGAAGCTAGAAAATCTATGGATTGGTTCACATGGAAGTAAACTAGAGTTCATGATAATGGGAACATATGAGCCTAGAAGGTACACGAGCTAGATTTGAGTCTCTCAATGGTTTGGGGTTGCTCTTTGTAACTAAGACTACTTTGATAAGACTTGGTAACCTCGATAAGACCCTAAAGACTAACATTACCTGTGGAAAAATTTCGTAGTTTTATGAAATAATGATGAGTATGATGATAATGATGATTTAAGTGTTGATAAGGGCACACGATGATTTGAAATTGGATCTCGATACCTTTATTTGATAAAGTGATAATGATTCGAGCCCATATGTATCATGCATATTATAAGGATGATTAACTTAAGATTATTGAGACTTAATGTGATATGAGACACATTAAGTCTCAATCTAATTTTGAGTTTGTTGTCATAGAAACTTGGAATAGGATGATGGATATTAAATTACATTTCTACAATGCATATCACGATAGTTCCGTATAGCTATTATATAATAAGTTGTATTACTTATGTATATTACCATACTGCTCCTTAGTACTTCTTTCTTGAATGAAATATCTCACTCCCATACTATTTTTCTTCTATGTATACTATTTCATCACACTAGTGAGATTACGCGATGGATCGTCCTCACCTTGACGTAGAGATTAAGGTTAATAAGGAGAATGGGGAGTGGGTTGGACACCCACCCAACCGTAGGAGT
The DNA here is from genome assembly GCA_037954105.1 of Canavalia gladiata. Lineage (NCBI taxonomy): Eukaryota > Viridiplantae > Streptophyta > Magnoliopsida > Fabales > Fabaceae > Canavalia > Canavalia gladiata. The sequence goes on from CM075658.1 coordinate 32,669,600, forward strand.
CATTATAGAAGTATTTTTAGAGGTAAGGAAACCATCTAGAACCGATGTATCTTCTTCGATACATCGTCCACTGTGGGTTCCTATGATTATTCCTATGAATGTCATTATACCTATTCTAGACAAGTGTATCGTAGGAGGCAGATTCCACCTCCTCCTTCTACATCATGAAGAGATACTCCTCAATATCATAGGTCACCTTATGTTGTAGTGGGCACTCCTAAGGTTTGTATGTGCCATCCACGATTGCTTCTCGGGAGACACCCCATTTTCACTAGACTGAGAGGAAGTCAACATTATGACAATGTTCTCAAATTGCTGCCTGCCACAATGAAACAGGTGCCTCTCATACACATCTAAGATATTCAGAGAGGAAGTATGATGATAAAGGAGAGTACAATGAGATGGTAATGAGGATGATGTAGATGAAGATGCCTCTAAGGTTTCAGACCTTTCCGTTATTGGTAGGATAATAGATAACTTCTCCCTACAGAGGACGAGGTTTAGGTGCAGATATTTTCTATAGTCTTTAGGGTTGCATTTGGATGAAGTAGTTTATATTCTGTTTGATTTTCTAGGTGTGACTCCTTGTTTTGTACTTTACTATATTACTTTGTTATAATTCTCCAAACTATTTATATTCAGAGCTATGCTAAACTTATGTAATTAATAACAATGTATATGTGTGTGTGTGTGTGTGAATGTGGTTGATTGTTTAGCCCAATGTTGAACTTGGATTTTAGTGTATTCTAACTATACAATTATTACTAAATAATACGCATATGTAATGAATATTATGCTAGTAAGGTTAAGTGAATGTAGGTAATTTAGAGGACTATGACAAGGAGAGTTAGCAATTTGTGTGTGTAAGTTTGGCTTATTTAGGAATAAACATTTTTATTGAGCTAATTCTAGAAGAACTAAATAATTTTAAGAGATTCAGTTAGCCTTAAAATGTTATATATTAATTAGCAATAATATTTATTTACCTTTTAGCTGGGAAATGAACTAGCCTTGTGTTTGGATGAGTTATTTTAAGTAGAGAGTAATTTTTGAGAGAATTTAAATTCTAAGAATTCAAATATCTTGTTTGGATATTATTTTGTAAGAATTTTCAAATTCTATGAATTTTAAGAGAGTATTTTAACCAACTAAAATAAAAAAAATTAAATTTTTCCAAAATAGGTGGAATTTAAAATTCCTCCAAATCTCTCAACTTATTTTCATGAACAATGGTTGTCTTTCTGTGTTACTTTCTCTCGCATTGTTTTCTATCCATGGTACTTTTTCTTTCATTGTTATTTATTCGTATTACTTTCTCTCTCATTGTTCTCTTGTTACCCTCTCACATCTTTCTCTCTCATCTCTCTTATTTATGGATACAATATTTTCAATATCAAATGATATAATTGTATTTTTCTATTCTTTTAATTATATACATTCATTGGATTATTATTTTAGTTAAATATGTTGCACAATAAAAATATTTGGGTATCTAAATTTTTCGCTAAACAAAAAAGTAGGATCAAAATTAAGGAGAATCTATGAATATTTAAAGGTAAAAATTTTGTATATAGTGAAAATTAAATTATTTAATCTAAATAAAAATTTTAAAACACAAGAATTTAAAATTCAACAAACTTAAAATTTATCATCCAAATAAAGAATTTTAAATATAATAAATTTAAAATCCTTTATCCAAATAATATATTTTAAAAATAAAAATATTTAAATTGAAAGAATTTAAATTTTCAAGTATTTAAAATTATTTAAAATGTTAAAATGCTCCATTCAAACACAAGGTAAATATCTTTCTTCCTATTAATCTAATGTTTTGCTAGCACCTCATGTAGAATTGAAAGATTTTAGATTTTATATCTTGAAAGAACATAAATGAGTCAATAATCTTTGGATAATAAGATATCTTTTAAGATGAGATATTGATCCTTAAATCTTAGATCACATGGATCGTTAAATATTTTATTATTTTTCATATCAATAGGATTTTAACTTTTTTATTTTTATTTTCTTCTCTTTCTATTATGAACCTACTTCCTTCCTCTCTTCTCCACCATCTTGGGAGAATCGCCACCATCTTAAGTCATCAAGAAGTGTTTATCCACTTTTATGTCATTACTCTTCTTTCATGCATCAACAATCTCAAAACCCTCTCATTTGTAAAATTCCTCTTCTAGATAGTCTTGATCTCCACCAACTAAATGTGTCTTTGGACTCCACATCTTGGGCGACAACACCCTATAATAATTTTATGACTTTTCTCTATGTCAAAGTTGAGTTACTATTCATGTTATTATTCATTCTCATCTTCAAATGCTCAATGTGTGGTTTTTTGTTATGTCTTTGTGCTTCCCAAAGGCTTTCTATAATTATAATACGAGTCATTTACTAATGAGAAACTTCGAAAAGACTCAAAATCTTTTCGCTCTTGATTTTGAGATTTAATCATCATAGGTAAAAGGGGAATGAAGTTTCCTAAATTTGAATAATTAAAATTGAATTAGAGTATAGATAATTTTGAGATTGTCTTAGGATAGTTATTGAAAAATGGAAAGCCTTGAGATTTTGGATTATGCTTGATCTAATTAGTTGAACCTTAGTATGAAAAACATGTTATCGGGGATAATTGATATTGATTTGGTGATGAGGAATGTGTATCATTGCAAATTGTATAATTATAGAATCATTATCATATGTTTAGATACATAATGTTTAGTTGGAATTTTGTTGTGGAAATTGATTTGGTGATCCTTATTTTGGAGTGTCAATAAATTGAGTATTAAGAATTGGTCCTAGAATGATAAAAATGAAAATTTGTATAGGTTGAATAACTTGTAGTCTAAAAAATATAATTCTATGTATATTTATTTAAATTGAGTAAAACTTATCACAAATGAAAACATCCAAAGATATATATGGTAAAAATTTCATGATCATTGAAGCTCCAATTTAGCACCATTGGTGATTTGAATTTTGTTTTAGGTCTTATAGGTTTATTTTGAACAAGTTGTAATGTGAAAAATGTAACTCTTTTTATAGGTATTTAAAATTTGAGAAACTAATTTTATTTAAAAGCTTATGTGTAGTAGTTAAAAATTAAAAAACTGTAGAGATAAATATTAAATAAAAAATTCACAATACAAAAGTTTGGCTTCTGTTATAAGTGTTAGCTCAAGTCTATTTGACCTACTCCTACATGATATCTCTTTGGACTAAAAAACTCTAAATTAGATAAACTTTTCCTTACTAGAAAATTTAGAATGTCTAATTTCTTGCAATAAAATCTCCTATTTATATAAGTTGAGAATCCACTATAGTAGTTTATTGAAGTGATCGTGTAAACTTCTAATTTAAAACAAAAAATTAAAGTTTACATATATTTAAGTATACTAATCCAAATAGGTTGGTTTTCATAACTTAAAAAGATTGTATAACATAGTTTGTGCTACCAAACTCTTAGATCTTATTTTAATTTAAGAAATATATAAGGTGCATACAAAATTTAAATATTAGAGCCCATATTATTTTTATATTTGTACAATAATTACACCTGGTTAACCCTAACATTTAATTGACTAATCATATTTGATAATTGATTAATCACATTTGTAATTGTTAACCACATACATTGATTAACAATTACATTCTTTCATTCACCATTTATATTAAGTTATTAACTATATTATTCTATACTGTTAATCATAATAATTGATTACATAATCAATTATACACTTATTAATCGATTATCAAAGTATTTTTAGTGGGATATAGAGAGATGTGATTACTATGCATATGTGAAAATCTTTCTTTGTAAATTATTATAATAAAATGGAAGAATATATTATAAAATTATTAACAAAAAAGAATTAGGATAAATTATATTCACACCTCTTGAGGTTCATCGAAAACACACACGATACCCAACTCTTATCTTAAACAATGTTAATGGTAGGCTCTTTTACCAAAGTGGGGTTAAAAAATAATTATTTATTTAAATAGGGTTCAAAAAATAGTATTTACCATAGAGGGGTCGTAACAGTGCTTGTGATGCATAAAATTATGCGTCACGGGTTTTAACGCATAAATTTATGCATCACAGTATGGAATATTAATTAAAAATTAGTTGTGACGCATAAATTTATGTGGCATAGGCTTTAACACATAAATTTATGCGTCACAGCTAATTTTTAATTATTTTATGCTGTGACGCATAAATTTATGCATCACAAGAGCAGAATAATATTATTCAATACTGCATAAATTTATGTGTCAAAGATTAAAAAAAGTGACTGTTTGACGTGTGACGCATAAATTTATGCGTCACAGAATCAGAAGAACAAAACGTCTCTTTCCTCCTTTATATAAGCATGTAGGGACCATTTTTTTGGTACTACATGTTTCTCTACTTCTTGTCTACTTATTCTATTCTGCTGAGAGAACACTGCTTGGGATCATTGCTTTTAAGGTTTAAAGTAAAATATTGTGAAAGAGAACAAGGTTACTAATGTTAAAATGGTTTAGAAATCATGCGGTTAAGATAAGTTTAGTAAATTTTAGTTTTAGTAAATTTTAGTTTAAGGCTTGGATTGATGAGTGGTTTTGGATTATGAGGATTTGAGAAAGAAGGAGAAAGGATTTTAAAAAATTCAAGATAAAATGTTGAAATAAATTTGTGATAAGTACATTATAAATAATTTTAGAAATTTAAAATTAATTATTTCTGAACATAAAAAAATATAAGTAAAACAGAAAAAATATAAAAATGAATATTAAAATTGAAAATATAAAAAAAATCAGAATCTGAAGGTTGGTAATAAAAAAATGTTAAATATATTATTAATAAAATTTTATATTTTAAATATTAATTATATAGAAAAATATAAAGAAAAGAAAATAATTTTTTAAAAAATTTCAGAATGTGAAAAATATTTCGAATAAAAAAAGAATTAAATATATTAATAAAATTTTGTTATAAAGTTAATATTAATAAATTCGTAATATTTAAAGTAAAAAGAAATGTTAATATTATAATTGAAAACATAATTTTTTTAAAAAGTCAGAATGTGAAAAAAAATTAATAAAAAAACCTTAAATATATTTTTAAAATTTTGTTATAAAATTAATGTTAACTAATTCGAAAAATTTCAAGTAAAAATTAAAAAAATATATACGGATAATAAAATTTTAAAAATTATATTTTTATAAAATCAGAATGTTAAAAATATTTTTAATTAAAAAAACGTTAAACATATTGTTAAACTGTTTTTATAATTATAATAATAAATAATTCAAAAAATGTTGTGTAAAAAAATGAAATGTTAATATTAAAAATTAGAATATAATTTTTAATAAAAATTAATAATGTGAAAAATATTTTTAATGAGAAGAGTTAAATATGTTATTAAAAAGTTTTAAATTTAATATTAATTAAATTAATTTAAGTTATTAAAAATTTTAAAACAAAAATTGAAAAAAGGAAAAAAATATAAAAAGAATAGAAATGAGTATTTTTAAAAATAATGTATAATGCAATTAATTATAAAAATTAAAACAAATATAATGTAAATAACTGTTTAACAATTTTTTGTTTGAAAAAACAGTATATATATTAAAAAGTTTACAAATTTAAGAAATAAAATATTCTGTAATAATTGAAAAAAAATTAAATAGTTTCTGAAATTATGTTTTTGAAAAATATATTTACATATTATTATTTATTTATTTATATATATATATATATATATTAGGAAGAAACTGTATCTATTTTTTAAAATTAAAAAATTATAGTTAAGTTAAGGATATAATTAATAATAATATTTAATAAAAAATGTAATTGTTAATTTCTATTATTTGAATGTGATTAAGTTTTCTTTAATTTAGTGGAGATATTTAATATATGATGAATAACATTTAATTTAATTTAATTTATTTATTTATTTTTATTTATTTATATATGTTATTTGTTTATTTATTTAATTAATTATGTTTATGGTTTAATTATTTAGTTAGATATATTTGTATATATTGTTTATTTAATTTACTGTTCAATTATATATTATTATAGGGTTGATTTAATAGGATTCTTAAAATTTAAAAAATTTTAAAATAACTAAAGATTATAAAATAAAATATCTTAAATAGATTTACATAAAATGTTACATATTTATTTTAATTTAGAGTTGAAATTAAAAGAATTAAATATTTGATAAAATTACTATATAAACATTAAAAATTAAAAAATTAAAAAATTAAAAAATCAGTATTTTTAATTACATTAATTTAAAATAAATAAGCTAAGTTTGCATAAAATGTAAAAATTTAATCTAAGTTTATAAATAAAATTTAATATATTATATATTTTATAAATGTAGTAAATAAAATGAAAAATTAAAAAATTAAAAAATTCTTTATTTTAAATTAGGTTAATTTAGTATAAATAGCTTAGGTTTAATGTAAAACTTTAATCTAAGTTTAGAAATAAAATTTAATATAGTATATATTTTATAAAATTAGTAAATAAACATAAAAAATTAAAAAAATTAAAAAAATTAAAAAATTAAAAAATTAAAAATTAAAAAATTTAATATTTTAAATTAGATTAATTTAAAATAAATAGGCTAAGTTTACATATAATCTAAAACTTTAATCTAAGTTTAGAAATAACATTTAATATACTATATATTTTATAAAATTAGTCGATAAACTTAAGAAATTTAAAAAATAATTTTTTTTTATTTTAAATTAGAATAATTTAACATAAATAGGTTAGGTTTACATAAAATCTAGAACTTTAATCTAAGTTTATAAATAAAATTTAATATACTATATATTTTATAAAATTAGTAAATAAACATAAAAAATCTAACAATTAAAAAAAATTATTTTAAATTAGAATAAATTAGCATAAATAGATTAGGTTTACATAAAATCTAGAACTTTAATCTAAGTTTATAAATAAAATTTAATATACTATATATTTTATAAAATTAGTAAATAAACATAAAAAATCTAAAAATTTTAAAAAAATTATTTTAAATTATATTAATTTAGCATAAATAGGTTAGGTTTACATAAAATTTAAAACTTTAATCTCGGTTTAGAAATAAAATTTAATATACTATATATTTTATAAAATTACTAAATAAACATAAAAAATCTAAAATTTAAAAAATTATTTTAAATTAGATTAATTTAGCATAAATAGGTTAGGTTTACATAAAATTTAAAACTTTAATCTAAGTTTATAAATAAAATTTAATATACTATATATTTTATACAATTAGTAAATAAACATAAAAAATCTAAAAATTAAAAAAAAATTATTTAAAATTAGATTAATTTAGCATAAATAAGTTAGGTTATTTTAAATTTAGCAAGGTTGACTTAAATACAAATTTATCGTAGAGTATGACATCATCGAGTCAGTCATCCCAATCGTCATGCATCATCCGACCAGACCCAGATGATGCGTCTCTGTTGACACTTTAAAGTGTCCATATCTTGGATCGGATATGGAATGCATGCAGAGCTTGATAGAGACTTGAAGATACGGAGGGCGAAGTTTCATCATGAGCGTGATGATATTCCTGTGGTGCCGCCTGTGATTGCTGATAAGTTAAGCCAAGCAGGCTTCTTAGGTGTAGCCCAGCTACCATTCTTACACAACGATGCTTTGTTAGTAGAAGCATTAGTTGAGAGGTGGAGGCCAGAAACGCACACCTTTCATATGATTTTTGGGGAGTGCATGATTACTCTTCAAGATTTTGCTGTCTTGACTGGATTCCCTATCGATAGTCAACCTCTTATTGGTACTACCTCTGCAAGGGTTTAGGAGCCCATTGTCCAGGACTTACTTGGTGCTTCACCTTCAAAGCGTGAGCTTGTGGGAGGTTCCTTGAAGATGAGTTGGCTGCTGCAGCACTTTGGGAGCATCGATGAGCACATGAGGAGTGATGAGCAGCTTGACCGATTTACTTGTGCTTACATCCTACGACTTCTTGGGGTGTTATTCTCTACGATCATTCTAGTTCTAGAGTGCCTTGAAGATACCTCACATTCATTGCAGACTTCGACAGATGTGGCCAGTATAGTTGAGGAAGAGCAGTTCTTGCATATCTTTATCATGAGTTGTGTGGTTTCACAGATTACGATAAGAAGGAGATATGTGGATTCACAGGTTCGCTGCAGTTATGGACTTGGGAGCGTTTTCCTAGGTTATCTCCTGGACGTTTTCCATATGATGATCATAGTGTGCCTTTAGGTGCAAGGTATGCAACAAAGTCCTCCACAAATATGAATTACATGTTAAGATTTTGAATTGGCATAATGTTAACTATTTTCCAATCCCTTTATAGATGGATACGAGGCTGCCTGAGGCCAGTCCGACACCATGATATCGGGTATTATAGGTATGTGTTCGACACCTTGGATCGACAGCAGGTTGGGTTCCAAGTTCTAATTAACTAAGTTTTATATTTTTCCTTTTAAATGTTCAACTTAACTTAAGTTAACTTGTTCAATATACAGATCACATGGCAACCATATAGGGCAGTCATGGATGGTTTTCCTGATGCCTGTACAACTGGTTCTGACATTTGGATAGCTATGGTGCCTCTAATGTGTTTTAACATATTATAATGGCACCAACCCAACCACTGCATGAGGCAATTCGGTATGGCTTAGCATATTCCTCGGCCTCCCTCTTAGCCTGAGGATGTTCATGGCATGACATTGAAGGGGAAGATGGACGAGAACTGGCATAGAGTTTTCGACCCTTTCTTAGCTATCTGGGAGCATAGACATTAACGTGTGTGTTTGGGTGTACCATCACATGAGTTGCTGAGTCATAACTCAAATTATATAAAGTGGTACATTTGACATACACATCGATGGATCACATAAGAAGCTGCGATTAAGGGATGCGTGGTAAGTTTGCAATCTCTTAAGTTCATTAGTTATAATATAAGTTAGTTTTAATTTTTATTTAATGTTTATATTAAACTTAGGCTGATGAGTTGGAGATCATACTTACCTCACGACGGAGGTTGCTGCTGCTGGGTCCATATCAAATGCTAATGTTCTAGAAAGGATTCGTGGCCATGTGGAGAAGATCATACTGCTGAAGAAGATCGAGGATCGCCTTGTCGAGGCTAGGTTCAGTGCACCTGAACTTACTCAACAGGCTTCTCCATTTGATGCGAGGGTGGATATGGACCCGACGCGAGTTGAGCGGCAGGGTCTTCAGCGGCATCGACGGAGGTCAGCTGCGATTACACCATCCATTCCCTAGCTTCCACCGAGGCAGGAGGGATAATACTTTGTCCCAATTGAGGATGTGCCACCTTTGCCACATCCAGTTTACACATATCCATCTCAACGATTCCATGATGTCTCTGGTAATTTACTTTCTCGTTATTAACATGATTAGTGTGCCTTTATATTTTACTTTTTTAAAGTAATTAACCTGTTACTTTCAAAACTTGTAGATGTAGGTCATGCAGGTACATCGGCTGAGTTGCAGTTTGACGCTATGTTTGGCTTATTTACCTCGCTGGACTTGCCATCTCCGACATTCTTTCATGATGTTGATCTTGGAGTAGGACCGAGCTTTCATGGGACCGAGGGAGCGTCATCATCCCATGTTGATTCAACTTTTCACACACCTTCACCTTTCTAGGCACCGTTGGTCACTCCGATCCTCCCATGCATGCCTATGTCCATGATCCACAAATGCATCATCAGTTTGATGGACAAGACATTGATCTAAATGTAGATTTGTCAGCTGCATTTCACATGAGAGCGCAGTTAGATTAGCCTTCAGAGGATGCACAGGAGATCCCTCGTCACTAGACTAGGAGGATTACCAGGGGACAGGGTGTTTAATTATTTTGATATAGTTCATAGTATTTTGATTATTTTCATGTATTTCATTGTATTCTGATTATTTTGATGTATTTCATTGTATTTCGGTTTTATTTACTTTACATGCATAGTTTAACTTTTGATATAGACTTTACAGTTTACTTTATGCTTCTTATGGGTTTTCATTGACATATATATCTTTTTTTTGTTACTATTTAGTTGATTTAGTTCATTAAATATATTATATAACTCTGACTGCTTATTTTTCCAAGCGACGCTTCATCAGCTTATATTGAAATTGAATGGAGGTATTTATAAAATTAAACGCTAAAATAAAACGTCTACATTTTTGCTTCATAGATTAGAAGGTATCTTGTTGAATATACATATGATTTGCAACCTTAAAATTGACAAAATAACTTCATATAAAGCATGATTGTAGTTATTGGTAATTAATTTTGGTCTCTTTATGGACATCGAGCCTGATTATGACCTAATTTCCTACACAAACCACATTTGATTCTATGTTGTGATTTAACCCATTCCCTTTCATTTCTTATTCGAGTTGATCTAGGTCTACCCTTCCCTCTCAATTTATCTTCATCTGGAACGAGAACCCAGTTGTTAACATCAAGAAGGTCACCTTCATTTCCAATGGGCCACCACTTAGGATAGTACGTTCCAAATATATTTTCAACTGAATAAACATGATCAACAAATTGATAGAAGTCAATACTAACTTTCGCATAAGCAACTATTACATGAGAACAAGGATACCTTAACAGTTGAAATTTATCACATTGATAATAACGATCAGATAACCTTGCCGACCATTTGTTACCACCACGTTGAGTAATTGGATTGAAAGCTTCCTCAACCTCGAATCACGAAGACTGTATATCATATCTTCTAACTTGATGAGAACATGTTGCTTCTTGATTTTTCCTAATTGCATTCATAAGTTTTTTACAGAAACGTTTACCACTTTCAATCTCGGCCTTAGTAGTTGCATCCCTTCGCACAAAATATTCAACCAAACAGCTATAAGTATATTTAACAAAACTAGTGATTGGAAGATTTTGTGCACCTTTTAAGACCTTGTTAACTGTCTCCGCTAGATTCGTTGTCATATGACCCAATCGTCTACCATTTTCATCATACGCAATACTCTATCTCTCCTTTGATATGCTATCAATCCACTTAGCTACGTTTGCATTAGTTGCTTTGAACTTTTCTAATTTGTGATCAAATATTTCTTTACATGTTGTGTAACCTGCACAGTACATTCAAAACACATAAGAATCACGAACATTTAAGTTGAAGTGCATAAATATATAAAGTTCAAAATGATCTTACCTAATTTAAGCAATTCTTGTTTCAGTTTCTGGTTTTTAAATCTATGATTAAAATTGCTTGCAATATGCCTAATGCAATAAACATGATATGCATGTGGAGGTTGTCATCCCAAATAATGGTTATTGACTACTGATTTAATGCTTTGATATCCGTCTGATATCAAGCATATTTCACTCCTTTGAGTTACATATTCTCTTAACAAAGCTAAAAACCAACTCCATGCATCCAATGTCTCACCCTCAATAATAGCAAAAACAATAGGTAACATAGAATTGTTTCCATCTTGAGTTGTTACTATTAGCAAGGTACCTCTATACTTTCCATAAAGGAATGTGCCATCAATTTGAATAAGTGATTTGCAAAAGTTAAATGCCTCACAACATTGTCTAAAACACCAGAAAACTTGAAAGAATTTTGTTACTCCATTCTGAACCTGATCACCAATAATGACATCTTCTGTCTCAAGCTTGTACCTAGAACTTGGAGCATATTGAATCATTTTATGCAACCATTTTGACAATAAAGCATAAGAATGATCCCAATCACCAAACACACACACAATTTCTTTCTGCTTTACAATCCATGCTTTCCTGTAGGATACTTTGAACCCAAACTGACTTAGTATTCTTTCTTGAATCAAGGAAATTGGTAGAGATGGTTGTTTATTTATCATACCTAATAAACAATCAAAATCAAATACGAAAAGTTATAAATTTAATACACTATAGAAAATAAGATATTTGGTTCATGAAAACTACATACCCAATATGCACGAAGCAATAAAATCAGAATCCAACTTTTAATGGTCTTGAGATAGAGAAGCATTCACGCAACTATGTTGACCACCTCATTTACTAACACACCATTCGTTGGATTGTTTCGATAGACAAGCTCTCATTCTCCATGGATAACCACTACTGTAATTAGGACAACGAACGAAAAGATGGGTTCGCTTTGATTCAACAACAACAAAACTTTGGTGTACCTTCATCGCATAATGTTTCAATGCAGTTTGTACGTATTCTTTGCTTTCAAATTGTAAACCGACGTACAACTCATCACCAACCACCCATTTCTCATGTCCCACATTTGTCGAAAAGTTAACATTTTCATCTGGATACTCCCAATTAATGTTGTTGTAGTGAGAACTGCTACTCCAGAATGCCAAGTCTATTTTCAAAATAAATAAACAATGCAATTAAACGTTTTATGTAAAAACTTAATTTCTTTAACAACATTAACCCTAAACCCTACCTGACTGATCTCTTCGTTGAACAGATGTTCCATGTGATGAAGACGGAACCTGAAATGAACTTTCACCTACACCTCCATCAAAGCTGACCATACGATGTTCATCACCATCAGCAGCATTATCATCATCACCATCACTATCATTAGCAGTGTCATCTAAATTTTGCCATTCTAATTCATTCACATCTCCTCCATCATTTTCTTCATCACTGAGCTCATTGTGGGGATAAATAATAAGCTTCATTGTCATCGTTGCAAAGATTTATACCACCTAGAAAAAATTATTAATCAAGCATGTTATTTAATAAATAAATTAATAAATTAAACAAGAAACTAAAGGTACAACATTGCTTACTTACCACTTAGTGCAGATTCACCCTCTTCATTAACAGTTTCAATTTCAAGCACACGCATCAAACGTTGTTGCTCAAATACATTAATAATGTATTTTACATCTTCGTCATCCCTAATTTGAAATCCTCTCTACTCTACTTTTTCAGATGACACCAAAAATGTTCCTATTAAGTTTGAAATAATTTGGGTAGATGATAATTTCAATTTTTGGCTAAATTTTTTTCTCTCAATTCATTAAAACTAACATTTTTAGAAACTTGAATTGGTTTTTTCTTCCCCTCAAATGTTAAACCTTCTTCACCTTCAAATATTTTTCCGCAAAAATATATAATAATTATTACTTTATCCATAATTGAAAATTAAAAATATATACTTAAAGAATAACAATTTTACTCACAATAATAATTTTAAAAATAATTTCACAAATTTGAAAACTATAAAAGTAGAAAAAAATTACCTTCAACATGAAAAACAAAAGCTTTAAAAATACTTCACTTCACTCTTGCTCAAACTCTTATTCCGTTACTCTCGTAACACAATCAACACACACCAATTTATATATGATTATTACGCATTTTTAAATACGTTATATTTAATTTTAAAATAAATTATTGGCTATGACGCATAAATTAAGACGTCATACAATTAAAAATTCATTTAAAAATTACCTGTGACGCATAAATTTAGGCGTCACATGCTTTAACGCATAAATTTATGTGTCATATGGGGTATGACGCATAAATTTATGCGTCATAGGTCTCCAGGATAAAAAATTATTTAATTTTTCCCCTGTGACGCGTAAATTTAGGCGTCACAGGTCTCTAGAATAAAAAAATATTAAATTTTCCCCTATGACGTATAAATTTAGGCATCATAGGTTTCCAGAATAAAAAATTATTAACTTTTTCCCCTGTGACGCATAAATTTAGACGTCACAGTTCTCCAAAATAAACAAATATTAAAATTTTCTCATGTGACGCATAAATTTATGCGTTAAAGCCTGTGACGCATAAATTTATGCATCACAAGCACTGTTATGATCCCTCTGTGGTAAATACTATTTTTTGAACCCCATTTAAGTAAATAATTATTTTTTTAACTTCACTTTGGTATAAGAGCCGTTAATGTTATGTCATATTTGAACGGAAAAAACTAAATTACCCTTGATTTTGCAAATGTAAAATATATACCTAGTTTTTTCTCACCCTTTTTTTTTTACCTCTCCTAAGAGAAAAGATGAATATTGGGGGAATTCTTTCTCTCATAAAAAATGAATGTGACCTACCAACCAAAGCATATATGTAACATTTTAAATTGGAAAATTCAAGACAACTAAATAAATTTCGTTTTCAAATACACGACACACGATCTAAAGTGTAAAGAGGAGTTTGAGAGAAATTCTGTTTCCAAACACATTCCAAATGAGAGAATATGAAAAACTTGTTTTGTGTTTAGGATGAGAAAAGGAAGTGGGGAGAAATTTATTAGGTTTGATTTTGAGAATGTGAAGAGAGAAAAATGTTCATTGTGGAAATAAATGAATGGGGGAGTGAAGAAATATATATTTTTCTAGTGAGTGAAAGCACTGGTGATTTCTAACAAGATGAAAATGTAGTTAATTGTCCATTGAAGGAGAAAAAAGTGGTTCATTGTCTATTGCTCAAGATTCATTATTCATTATCAATTACTATGAATCATTTAAGAAAAGTTTAATATTAGATAAATTTTATTTTTTGAATGTTTATTATGAATCATAAAAAAGGGAATAAAGATAATTTAAAAATTAAAATTATAAAATCATGTGACTATGTGAGAAATTATATGATACAAAATTTTATTAAATAGATGATCTATTTTTCATAGAAATATATACTATAAAGAGAATAAAACAATTAAAGTTAGTTTTTATAAATCTAAAAAAAAAAATAGAAATATTATGCATATTATTAATAAATTTTAAATTACATTTAAAGTTAGTTTTTATAAATATAAAAGAAAAAGAAATATTATGCATAATTTTTAATAAATTTTAAATAATATAAATATAATTTATCTAAAGTATTATTGTAATGTAGCTATAAATTTGACATTTTATTTGAAAGATGAAATTTTTTTGAAATTATAATAAGATTGTGACAGCAGAATATTATAATTTTTATCACAATTTTTATCTTTAAAATATTAATATAAGAAACTTTAAATTATTTATGAATAAAAATGTTAATTTACTCCCAACTTTATTAAGAGAAAAAAATAAAAAAAAAACTAAAATTAAAGAAATGAAAGATTTCTCAGCCATGAGCATTGCCTGCCAACTGGTGCCTGAGGGCTCCGATGTGGACCTAGCAGACCTTGGTTGCATCAACTTCACTCCAATGCTTTCTCACTGCTTAGACCCTTAACCACCTCCAAACAAACATGCCTCTTCAACTTCAACCTCAACCTTTCAGGCACATCAAGCCACAAAAACCCACCAACCTCATTCCCACAAATCCAACACCTCTTCCTTTTTCAACACCGAAGAGCTCCATTCACACACCCATTGATCATCTATACATTTCACAACTACTCTCAAGACCCGATTGGGCCTTGTTGCTAAAACACGATCTATTCTCAAGGAGGCTACTGCTTAACCCTCGTTCCACTGTAAGCATCTTTCAGAACCAAGAAAACCCTTCGCATGCCATCAAGTTCTACACGTGGCTTTCGAGTGTCAACCCTTCCTTGGCCAAGGACCAATCAGTTCAACGCGTTTTGGGGAACACTTTATACAGAAAAGGCCCCGTGGTGTTGTCCGTTGAGTTGCTTCGGGACGTTCAGAATTCGGGTTTTCGGGTCACTGAGGACCTACTTTGTGTGTTGATGGCAAGTTGGGGAAGGCTAGGTTTGGCAAATTATTGTTCTCATGTTTTTGGGCAAATCTCATTCTTGAGTCTTAGTCCTAGCACTAGGTTGTATAATGCTCTTATTGATGCGTTGGTGAAATCGAATTCAATTGACCTTGCATATCTGAAATTCCAACAAATGGCAGCGGATGGTTGTCATCCTGATAGAATTACGTACAATACCCTCATTCATGGAGTTTGTAAGATTGGTGTGGTGGACGAGGCTCTTCGATTAATCAGACAAATGCAGGATAGGGGGCATTACCCTAATGTTTTCACCTATACAATTCTGATTGATGGGTTCTGTAATGCCAAGAGGGTTGATGATGCTTTTGGAGTTTTCGAGAAAATGAAGGAGGGTAAAGTTTATCCGAATGATGCTACCATAAGAACATTAGTTCATGGGATTTTCGGTTGTATGGATCCAAGTAAGGCACTTGAGTTATTATTTTCAAAATTTTTAGATAGTGAGCATGTCCATTTTAAGTTAGCTTGTGATACCATACTGTATTGTCTTGCAAATAATTCTATGTCAAAAGAGATAGTTATGTTTCTGAGAAAGGTCCTAGGAAGAGGTTATGTCCCTGATAGTTCCATTTTCAATGTCACAATGGTTTCTTTGGTTAAGGGAGCAGAGCTGAAAGAGACATGTGAGATTTTTGAAATTTTAAGAAAGCAAGGTGTGAAGCCAGGCATTGGTACTTATCTTGCACTTATTGAAGCCTTGTACAAGAATGAACGGAGAGAGGAAGGGGATCGAATATCTGGTCTAATGATTAGTGATGGGCTAGTTTCGAATGTCATCTCATATAACATGATAATTAATTGCTTCTGCAGAGCCAAATTGATGGATAATGCATCTGAGGCTTTTAGACACATGCAGCTTAGTGGCTTTATTCCCAACCTTGTTACTTTCAATACCCTTATTAATGGCCATTGCAAGGATGGAGCAATAGTTAAGGCACGGGAGCTTCTGGAGAAGCTTTTAGAAGATGGGCTTAAACCTGATATCTTCACTTTTAGCTCTATAATTTATGGACTCTGTCGAATAAAGAGGACAGAGGAAGCTTTTGAATGCTTTAGTGAGATGATTGAGTGGGGCATCAATCCAAATGCCATCATTTACAATATCTTGATTCGATCTTTATGTGCCATTGGGGATGTTGCAAGGCCAGTGAAACTTTTAAGAAGAATGCAGAAGGAAGGAATAAGCCCTGACACATACTCCTATAATGCTTTGATTCAAATCTTCTGTAGGATGAATAAAATTGAGAAGGCTAAAATGCTTCTTGATTCAATGTCAAGATCTGGCTTGAATCCAGACAATTATACTTACAGTGCTTTTATAGAGGCACTGTCTGGATCTGGGAGATTAGAGGAAGCCAAGAAGATCTTTTACTCAATGGAGGCAAATGGTTGCTCTCCTGATTCATATATCTGTAACTTAATTATTAAATTATTGGTTCAGCAAGACTATGTTGAAGAGGCCCGTAACATTGTAGAAAGATGCCGACAGAAGGGAATATCTTTAAATTCTATTCCTAATTTGTAGACTGATTTTCTGCTAGTTTTTGGGATGTGACTACTTTATTGAGATTTTGACAGCGAAGATATTGGTTCAGGCTACAGGTATCTTAGATTATAAAGCTGGGTTGATAAGGCGATCTTGTTATATGGTGGGATACATGAATTATTTATGCACATGTATGCACATTTTTTTATCATTTCACAAAAACAAAGAATTAAATAAGAAAATCAGTTGTGGCGGACTGGAGGAGTTAATAATACTTAATAACTCATTGGAATCTGTTATTGAATTTTGGTGATATCTCTGTCAGCAACCTAAAAGTTTTAACAAGAGTTTGTACACACAAACACACAAACATGTATTTAAGAAATTATGAAATCCATCAATATCAATGTTACATTGTTAAACCAGGAGGAAATTCAAATCAAATTATTATCAGAAAGAAACTCATAGGGGGGCCTGAAAAGTTCACAACATTGTCTAGATGACATGAATAAATAAGTTGAAGCATATTGTATATCAAACTCAAGGAACCTATAAGTATAATAGAACTCTTAAAGTTTAAGAAGTCTTGTGATTTTAGTAGTCTTATTATCAATGAAATATTGTTTCTCTCTTTTCCTTCTTTTATTCTTTTTACCAATAATTTCAATGTGATATCAAAGCAATATGTTGTCCATGAGGACAAACAACCCAAGCCAGGTGACAAGAGGAAAAAAAATGTGCCATATGGGATTCTATTGAGAGAAAATGAAATATACATGGACTGAATGTTACTCCACTGGGTCTGGTTGCATGGAACTTCAATGTAGAGTATGCAAAAATAAAAACCACTTCAAACAAGAATTGTGCCACTTGACATGATAAGCATTAACAACAACCTCTATTGAATAATTGAACTTGAATTGCAGGATAAGTGCTACCATGATAGTAACCTTTTGATTAACTTTGTATATATTTCCTACATGATCAGAGTGCTAAAGCCATGAGAAAAAGTCTATCATGGTTTAGCCACACTTGTTCATTTGTCAACAATAATTGAAGTTTGAACGTCTTCTCAAACATCCGGAACCCTTTTGACTTTTTTCTGGGTGTCCATGACTCTCTTTCCCGTCAGTTTTGGATTGATTCTGACCACCATAACCTTATATTTTTCCACCTCCTCAGGGTGGCATCGCATGTTTCCAGGCAGCATCAATAGTTGCATTTACTTTGCTGACCTATTTTTCGTCCAAGTCTCCCCAACCACCATCTTCTCTTCCCCACCTTCCTGGTTTCTATACAATGAATTGAACTCAACATTGGGATTGGAGGGTACCAATAACCCAACATATCACTGGAAAACTCCTGGCCAGGTTGTATCCCCAGTTTCTGATTTCAGCCTGCTACTCCAGTTGACCCTCTTTCACCATATCTTTGCTGCAATACCAATGTTTGGCCCTATTCTTGCTTGGGATACAAAAACCAATCTGTCTCTTATTGTTGCATTCAATATATGTTTGTGCCACTTTGGCTTTGCTTCAGCTTTTTATTTACTTTTGATTAGTTCATTACTACATGGGTTACTATGTTTTAGCCTGTTGTGCCTTCTACCCCATGTTTGGTATGGTTTGGATGCAATTGACTTTGTCTGTCTTTGTTCCTACATGGATTGCTGCTCTTGGCAGTGATTGTCTTGTTCGGCTCTGTTCTTGCATTGTTGTTTACTATAGTCTCTTCCTTGCGCAAGCTGTAGATCAAGCCAATTCATTCCAGACTTTCTCAGTTCTGTCATCTACTTCTGATCTAGCTGCGCATCATTCTGTTCATTTGCTGATCATAGGCTGTTTCTTACTCATCCATCTATTACTCTTCTGGAGTGCATCATTCCAGCTATCATTTTCTATGTTCTCTCCAGCAATTTTTTTGATGCCTCATTTTGCTGTGTTGTCCCTCCAGCACTGTGGTTTATCCTGCTCATTATACTTTTATATTTTCTTTCTTCATCAAGTGTGTTCATTTGTAATAAATTGAGATCATAGTAAGCTTCATCATGATGGAGTGTTAGAATATTAGGATTCTTGTTGTTTTCAGAATCTTATGATTTAGCAGTCTTGTTGGATTGGGCATACTAGTGCTCCACTAGTGTTTGTTCTAGACTATCAGCTGTGTCGTGAATCATATGCAGATCCCTTTATCAATGAAATATACTATTTCTCTCATCCTTCTTTTCCACTTTTTTCCCATAATTTCAACTGGCCCCATATAGTGTTCCCCATAATAGCACACAATTGCAGCCCTATGATCCTGAAAATCCACTGGGAAACTGTTAGTAGGCCAGTCATTAAAAGAGTATCTACTAGGAAATATAAAGGAAATCGGCCTCAGGTAGAAGGGCCCAGCTGATAGGAATGACAGCTAGTTAGTTGGGGGAGTGGTTATTTGTACAAGGGGGAGGGGGAGAAGTCAGTCAGTTGAGGAGAAAAGGGAGCCTCTCTAATTGCTCTTGACAGTTGTATCTGGTTTCTTCCTAGCTTAGCCAGTGGGTTAGGCAAGAAACTCTATCTTGAATAAAAACAGATTCATAACAGAAACCCTGAATGAATATTAGAGGAATAAAAAGCAAAGAATATAATTTTACTTAGATTATTTTTGTTTGTTCTGCCTTTTGACCCAAATGGTAAACTTTGTCTCTGGTTTCAACCTTATATTCCTACAAAATTAATATATTTATGATCTAGACACATGTTTTCCTACTATTCCATTTCATCACATTTGATCCTATTAAATATCATTGACAAACTAATGAGTAGAACTGGTCACTGGGTCTAGATGCAGCTTGATGCATTTTGCTTTCAAAGTTCTAACATATGAATTAGACTTGGGAGTATATGCATATAATGAATCTTTATCTTCTAAGGCTGTATTTATAAAACAAGTCTTTTATTTATTTTATTTTTCTTTGATGAAGGCAGTCTTGTTATTAGCAGTCATTCCCTTATTTGTTGTGAGAGAAGAAGGGAAATAGTAATTACTTCTAGAGTTTATGTTAGCATTCTATTATGAATTTAGGGACATTGTTGATCATCTGATATGAAGGTGCTATGCAGAAGAGGATTTCTAATTTCCCAAAGAGCCATTTCAGGGAAACCTTGCAGCCAAGCTATATGTTAAATTACATTATATCTGTTCTGCTGCTGTTTTCTCTTTGAACAGGTTGAAAATTTATTACTTTTACAACTTGTTGAAATATACTTCTACTGTTAAAATTATTTTGAACATGAAATCTGTTGAACTGGATTTTGCAGTGTGATATTACTATAATTTTCAGTAACTTTTCTTTTGCTCATTGCAGATTAAGTATGGCCAGTTCTTAATTGGCTTAATGATTCAACTTCTTTCTCAATTTATTTAGATGGATGTATAATGGTCGTATGGACCTTGAAAGCTTTGATTATGTCACAATAAGCAATATTTGAGTCAAGGTGGTCATGATGTGACTTGCCATCCTAGTGCATAAGAGATGGATAAACATTTTTGGAAGGTTTATGGCAGCACTTGGGATTAAAACATTGCCACGTCAACTTCTGTTAGAAGGGATTTTGGATTTCAATCATAATACAAGTTAGTTTTTATTCTTCCATTCAGGTAATTTTATGTCTAACAGCAATAGGCATGTCTCTTTCATATATATCTTTTGCCATCCATTTATGGTCTTACCATTTATTATTATAATGATAATGTTCTTGCATGACTGTTATCTTTGTACTTTGTGGTGGCTTGATGGCTGTAACTTGAGCAATAAGGTGTTATTTTGTACTCGTTTTATATTTCACTGTGTACATCTTATTTGTTGTGATATCTTGTTTTGTTGCACTAGGCAATCTTAGATTTCCATCTTTGAATTTCTCAATATACCCTTTTCCATTTTGTGAGGCATCACCTGCTCACAAGTCTTAATAATTTTGAGATACTAGAAAATGAGAGACATATGGTAACCAAATATCTCACCATGTGAAATACATGGGTAATCTTGCCCTGTATTCAAGATAGTCATGAATGTTTGGTACCAGGATGAAGATCCGAGCATGTAAGTGCTTCTATAAACTTGTTGGAATTTTCTACAATTTATTGGTTGCTACCACTAAATAGCTGTACTTCATTTATGCATTTGTTGTATGCATTTTGTTCTGTAGACAATGTGATTATAAGATGAATTCAAAATTTTGGGATTATGTTGTTTGCTGTTGATAGAAACCCAGTATCTTTATTAAGAAAATACTGAGAGAAACTCCCCTAATTACGAAACAGAACATATGCACTCAGTAGTTCTTTAAGGGACTGCACCTCCCAAGATAAAGGCCATAATTCTTTCACAATTGACAAGATACTCTCTCTTAACCTCTCTTATTATTATAGGCAATCTGCCTTGATTTTTTCCTGTGTCAATCCAACCTACTGACAGAAGTCAAGTAATCAACAACTAACTACATAACTGGTGATTGTAACTACTGTAACTAACCAATTGATAAGTGTCTATCTATACTGCCCTCCCCCCGTAAAGTTTCATCTTGTCCTCAAGGTGAAGGGTGATGCTCTGTTTTCTGGGATATATATTGTTTTGGCCCTGAAATAGATTATTAATGCTTCTCTAGCGGGTCCCACAAGCTGAAAAGAAACTTCCGCCCGGATCCCATTGTTTATGGTCTGAAACTAGTGTAGCTATCCTGCAAACGAGAACTTTGCACTTCATCCTCCTATTGATTCTGTGATGCATGTGCCGTTGCTGCTTCCAGTTCTGGCACCAGCTTCTTTTCAATTCTCCATCTTCCAGTCGGCTTGCATGAAATTGCTTCCAGCAGTTTTTGGTTATGGTAGTGGGCTGACCAAACTGGCTGAGACCTCCATGGCTATCATAGACCCGTCCATTGCCATTAGACAAATTGGGGTTTGGTGGTGGGGATGAGCTGACCAATTCTTTCAAAACCCAACATTTTCTAACTAGATTGTAGTCATCCATCCCCTTATTCTCAACTCAAATGATGCTCCATTTATTTCCCTTCTTCCAAGCCCAGAGGATGGTCTTCTTTCACAAAAATTAATGCCCTCTCAGACCAAGAAAAATCCACTGATCTCTCTGTTTCAACATCTTCCAATCCTTTGAACCTTCCCACATCTGGTTCTTGATCCAAGATATGGACTTGTTGCTTAATTTGGATTTCCTCCTCTTTGTTTGTCTCTAGCTCCAAGATTCCTCGCTCCCATGATGCTTGTTCCTTTTTTTTTGAACAATTGCACATTTTTTGTGTTTCAGGCCTGCAAGTTACTTGTTCTTGCTCTCTGGACATTCATCTTCTAATCTGTTTCCTTGCATCAAAGAACCTTCATCTTCAACCCAAACCAGCATATCCAAGTCATATTGAGGCTATAATCGTGTGGGCATTACCTTCATGAAATCCCACCGTGTTGCATCTTGATTGCTTGCTTTCTAACAGAACCACCACATAAGCACATCCCAACCTTCCATGTAGACATGGCGATTAAATCAGAATCTGAAGGTACCCATCTAACCATCGCTCAACTTTGACGGTGAAAACTTGTTTTGATTAGGTATAATCTGAACCCACATCCAAACTGCCTTAATTAGTATTATAATAGTTAATCGCTAAACTTCATATTTTGTTAAAAATATGATTTGATTATCAAACTTTTTATATTTTTTAGATTTTTATGTTTATTTTATATATTTGTTTTAATTAAAATATATTTGATTTATGATTTTATTTCAAACATGTATACATAAATGAATATAATTCATATAAAAAAAAATTAGGGTATGGGTTCGCTAGCAGGTTTACTCAAACCCAACAGGATTGGATTTCAATTTTTTATACTCATCCTTGGTTTGCTTTGTTGCCATCCCTACCTTCATGGCTAATCTAGCCCACAATAACTTCTCTTCTAGTGTGGCTTCAAACTCAAAATACTATTCTATCTAGATTAGCCACTAATAGGCTTCTTTCTCACCAAACTTTGGAATCATTTTCAAGATTTGATACCCACAGTTGCAAGATTGGAGCTTTGCTACCAGTTGACAAAAATTTGGTATCTTTATTATGAGAATATAGGGAGGAACTTCCCTAATTACAAACAAAACACACACTCATAGTTCTTTGAGGGATTGCACCTCCCAATCCAAAGGCCATAATTCTCTTATAATTGATAAGATAATCTCTCTTAACCTTTCCTATTATTTATGGGCAATCTGCCTCGATTCTTCTGTCTTAGCCAACCAACTAACAGAAATCAACGACTAACTAATTGCTTATTGTAACTGATGTAACCAACTAAGAGTGTCCATCAACTCTAATGCTAATTTAATTGAAGGTGTGTAATATTGTTGAAAACTTAAAAGATTTCTCATATGTTATGCATATATAAATGTCATTGATATAAATGTCATTGTCTTTGGGTCATTCAGAGAATAAGCATGTAACTCATCATTACTGTAAATGATAGTAATATTCAATGCTACATTATAAACTCTACATATTAGTTGTAGGATGTAGTTATGCTATATTTGTGTATATTTTGTAGCAACTTAGCTAAATGACAAGCAACACATACTTTATGACAGTTTATGAAAATCTTTTCTGATCAAGGAATTTCACATTAATTTTTCATTGGACTAACCTTGTGTACCTTAAGCAGGCATAATGACTGGTGCTACAACCTTCAGGTCCTGTGAGCTTGAAAACTACATAACTATCCAGTCTGTGTGGCTATTCTGGCTTCCTCTCTGTTTTTTCATTTGGACCAATTCTTTGATTTACAATTGTGGGGAAGAATCTTACAGATCACAGGAAATTTGGTGTACCATTTGAGAAGTCAATTAGTACTGCTAAATTAATTTTTGGGACTTATAAAATAATTTCTCATTCATTTTTTAATATTTAAGTCAATGGATTTAGATCTAGACATAATATTATACAAATCCATCAAAGTAAGAAAGACATAAAAACATGTAAAATAATTTTTTTTTCAAACAACGAAGTGTAGATTCACAATATTTACTTTAGGATCCATCCATCTCCTACCAACTAAATTTTATTTTATTTTTTAAAAATTATTAAAAAATGATGATGTTCATTTTGAACTGTTTAAAGGTAGCCTTGAGCCCTCATGAGTTCAAACAAAAGGAGATTTATGAATTTTAGAAAGAGAATAAAAAAAATTAACCATAAAAAGTAAGATTAAAGCTTAAAAAGATAAAATAGAAAATTTTACTTAATGGTGACTTGGTATGGGGTTATGGTGGGATTGTGGTGGCTGAACTTGGTCCCCCTTTGATGGTTCACAAAGAGCTTCTTAGTAAAGGTGGTGGAGCTTTGATTTTAGCTTAAATCTCAAAGATGAAAAGTTAAGATTTTAAACTTGGTTTAACTTGGAGGGTTTGGAGAATTTTGCTAAGTGTTTAGGGAGTAAAAATTGAATCAAATGAGGTTTTTCATGTAGCTTAGTTTGGCCAAATAATGATAAAATTGGATTAATTTTTTACTTGAAAGTATTTTGGTAATTTTGCATAAAATTTTTATTATGTAAAATATAAGAAATTATCTTTTTAGAGTTTAATTAGTGTTAATAAGGTTGAGTTTGTTACTAATCATGTTTATCTTTTTTTAAGCATGGTTAATTTTAATTAATCATGGTTAATTAGCTTTAACTATGATTAAAGGAATCTTAGTATTAATTATTTGTCTTTTATGAGTTTACTTTGGATGGACTTGGCATGGTGATTCCTCATCATGATTTCCACATGAAAATTTCATGCACACCATATAGGGTTCACTTTTGGTTTTTCTTACATTTTCTTGCCCTTTCAAACTTTTAGGAATGGTTTTGTAATTTTTCTCAGCATTACCTGAAAAGTTTTCAAATTGTTCCTCTAACAATTCTAACATTTTTTTGGTTCGTTTCCAAGTTAATCTAAAGTTAGTTGGTATTTTTTTGGAAATTGATTAGCCCTATGCAAAAAACAGAGCTTTCTAAGGATGTTTTAGACGTTTTTAGATTTTTTAGAGTATTTTCGTTCATTATTTGTTTTCTAATCTTAATCATTTAACAAGTAAGCATATGAAGTATAGGTATCAATTTGATCTATTTAACCTAATCCAACCCTAATTCACGTGAGTCAAGGTCAAAATTGTCTACCAGTCCACAAAATCCTATATTTGTAAAGTTCATAAGGCTAAAAGTTCATTAAGCCCTAAGGATTAGGATTGATCTATAGGCTTAATTTTTTTTTTAATTTTTTTAATTTATTATTATAATTTTTTTTCTATTTTTTCCTCTCAAAATAAAATAGAGAAGAAAAATAAAATGAGTAAGAAAGTTTAGAGTAGGAATGGAAGTGAACAAAATCGTCTAACCGGAATCTACGATTTGATTTGTTTAAAATCTAGTTTGACTCGACTTATTTAATAAATAGATTGACTTAAACTTATTAAAGAGTCTTTTTAAATAAATAAATCAGACTTAAATTTACAAAAAAAGTATGTTTAACATATTGAAGGATCCATTTATCTTTATATATTATATATTTATATTTATTAAATTTATTTTAATATATTATATTTATATAGCATTTATTTTAATGTATATATATATATATATATATATATATATATTAGGCTTATTTAATAATATTTTTATCTTGTAGGCTTTAAGTTTGTAAGTCTTTTTAATCAATCATTTATGTAGATTTTAAGTTTATTTATTAATCTTTTTTGAAATGTAGACTTTCAGATTTGTAAGCCTTATAAGCTTTAAATCAAGTCTGATCTTGACAAAAAAAAAAAACACATTAATAGGTAATAGATTCAGACTCAGGTTCGAGCCTCAAAGTTTTTAAATAGACCGGGTTTAAATATTTAAAGTTTAACTCGACTCGGCCTATTTTAATCCTTAGTTTAGAGAGGGTGGGAAAAATTGGGAGAAAAGATAATTTTAGAGATAAAGAGACAAATATATTTAAAAAAATAAAGAAAAAAGTAAAAGTATAGAAAAATTGAGAAAAGTTGAGAGATGAAGAAAAAAAATTAGAGAGGAAGAAAACTCTAAAGACAAATGAGAAAACATTTAGAGAAAGATAAAAATCTAAAAAAGAAATATAAATAAATTAAATAATATTTTAGTATGATAAAAATAGTAAAGATAAAATTTTATGAGAGAAAAATTGAGATGAAGAAATTTTAGAGAAAAAAAAGTTAAATATAAGATAGTGATACTAAAAGTTAATTTATACGTACTTTGCTTAATTTAAAAATTACGTACGTTAAAGTTTAAAAAATTTTACTTTTAGATGAGCTACAAAAATAGATGAGTTAGTTCACATTCATTCCACTGAATTTTGAAGGTTAGGTTAGGACTTAAAAGCCCTACTTATAACTTAATTATAAAATAGAAGGTCACAATATAAGGTTAGATGAATTAGCTCGTATTTATTTTACTTAATTTTTAAGAATTATTTTGAAACGAGTTACTAAATAAAGAACAATAAAATAGGATTAGGTAAATTAACTCATTCATCTCACTTAATTTGAGGGTTACATGAGTTAGGATTTAAAAAAATTATTTTTAGATAAGTTCAAAATAAAAAAATAAAAATAAAATAGATTTATATGGGTTGGCCCATAGGCTAGCCCATACTAAGCCTTCTTAAATTAAGGGTTACGTAGGTTAGAGTTTAAAAAAGTTTTACTTTTAAATTGTTTACATAACCTACGATCAAAGTTTATGATCAAACGGGCTAAACTATGTGCTTAGGGCTAATTTGACACCTCTAATCCAAAGGGTTCATATATTGAAAATTTTCAAATATTTTGAACACTATTTAAATGAGAAATAAAATTTTAGAATAGAGTACAAATTTAGAAAAAAATTAAAATTTCTCTAAGACACCTTTTTATACTTAACACGATCTTCTTTAGACACATATACTTCAAACACTCTATTTCAAACACATACTTCTGATAATCTATTTTAGACACTTATACTCTAGATGACCTATTTTAGACACCTCCTTAAACATATCTTAAAAATATCTTAGAATAACTAATCCTTCCATATGATCTATTTTAGACACCTCCTTAAACATATCTTAAAAATATCTTAGAATAACTAATTCTTTCATAAGACACTTTAAAAGGTAGAAAAATATAAACTAAGATTTAACTGGAAAATTTAAGTAAGTTAACATAAAATAATTAATAAACTTTGATAGAACCATTCTATATTAAAATACCCTTTCATAATACATTAAAATTGGATAGGAGGAGAAAATCAAGAATTACAACTCCAAAGGATAGATTGTTGTGATAGATGTGCAATATTGTATTGAAGTTTAGGAAAACTCAATTTGTATATATGATACATGTTAGATAATGTTAAATTGTATTGACATCCTTATCGGTTGTAAACTATAAGATTATGGAATCAAGAACAAATGACCTAAGGATAAGAAATTAATGTTAACACAAATAAGTATGCATCATGAGGGAAACAATAATTTTTACGCTAAGGGACACTAGTTTTGTAACTTGGATGATGTGATAAACCATCATTTTCTTGATTTATCTAAAAAAATAGTTATAATTACAATGTAAATTATGATTATTTAATTGTAATTTCATTCTTTTTAATTTTTTTCAATAATGGTCATGCAAATAGAGAATTAGAAACTATATGGATTACGGATAAAAGGAAAGTAAAAAGAATGTAAAAAGAGTAAAGAATATTAGTGGACCAAAATGTCCCTGAAAGGAGTTAGCACAATCATGTTAGATTCAAGTATACCTTCACAACGATTAGAATTTTTTGTCACTGTCGCAACTGTAATTCCGACGAGACGACGAACTCGCTAAAATTTGAAAATGGAATTTATTTGATTAAGTAAAATCACCACCAAATTTTTATTTAAGGGAAAAAGATTTGGAAAAAACCCTGACTTGAGAATGAGATTCGAAGTTCGGGAGTCGGTTACGAATGAGGAAGGTGTTAGGCACCCCACTCGCT
This sequence comes from Canavalia gladiata, assembly GCA_037954105.1. NCBI lineage: Eukaryota > Viridiplantae > Streptophyta > Magnoliopsida > Fabales > Fabaceae > Canavalia > Canavalia gladiata. The sequence goes on from CM075658.1 coordinate 32,697,902, forward strand.
CGTTCCGAAGAACAGTACCCTTGAACTGAGTGTGTGATTATTTGAAACTTGTTTAATCCCTTTAATTAGCGTGAAAATAAATACTTGATGGAGGTTAGCCAGACAGGACTTGATCCTGCTCCTACGTATTCCCCGGTGTAATGGGAAATTCAAGGCTTACGTAGTTCTGGTGGTTTGAAATCTTGACCTTCAAACGGAGTTTAAATTGAAAAGCGAATGTATTGTTGTTGTTGTTGTTTTTTTTTTTTGAAATATTTTGACGGTACAATCCCAATCCATATATGCACAGGGCTCAAGATGACTACGGCCGCACTTGGACCCATACAGACTTCTAAACAACAAACAGCAGGAAAAGCTACCAGTTCGTTTTTAGGGCCCGTTGCGTGAGATAGAGAAAAGAAAAATGATTTTTATTTAATGTGAAAAGGAAGGGCAATCCCAATCCACATATGCACAGGGTCCAAGACGACTACGGTCGCACTTGGACCCATACAGACTTCTAAACAACGAACAGTAGAAAAAGCTACCAGTTCGTTTTTAGGGCCCATTGTGTGAGATTGAGGAAAGTAAAATGATTTTTATTTAATGAAAAAAGGAAGGACAATCCCAATCCATATATGCATAGAGTCCAAGATGACTACGGCCACACTTGGACCCATACGAACTTCTAAACAACGAACACTAGAAAAAGCTACCAGTTCGTTTTTAGGGCCCATTGCGTGAGATTAAGGAATGAAAAATGATTTTTATTTAATTGAAAAAAGGGAAAGGCAATCCCCAATCCACATATGCACATGGCTCAAGACAACTACGGCTACACTTGGACCCATACGGACCTCTAAACAACGAACAACAGAAAAAGCTACCAGTTCGTTTTTGGGGCCCATTGCGTGAGATTAAGGAATGCAAAATGATTTTTATTTAAAACAAAATGAACTTGATTTGAATTTGATGAAATAAAATTGGACTTGGTTTAAAATAAAATAAACTTGATTTGAATTTTGGGCTTGAATTGGGCTTGATTTGAAATAAACTTGGCTTGATTTGAAATTAAGGAAAAGAATTACGAACATGCTTCAGTAATCAAGCGATAGAAATTTCATTTCAGATCCAAATTAGACAAATAATATCATTCCAGAAACTAAAGAGAAATACGAAGAAAAAGAAACAAAAATCACCAAAATCGAAGATCATTTGACTGATTAAAAACAAAAACGAAAAACAGAGACGAAAATGAACCTCAAGAACACAAGTTTTTGGCGCCAAAATTTGAATTCAAATCTCAGAATTTTTAGAAAATATTTTTGGTAGATCTGAAAAATCAAAACCGATCAATTGAAAGATATGGATTATAAGAATCAAACAAAATAAGTTTGAAATAAATCCAATCAGAAATGAGCAAGATATGTACAAATCAAACAAGCTAGGTTAATTTGCACACCAAGATGAACATGCTTCGGTAATCAGGCAATACAAATTTCATTTCAGATCCAAATTGGACAAATAATATCATTCCAGAAACTAGAGAGAAATAAGAAGAAAAAGAAACAAAAATCACCAAAATCGGAGATCATTTGACTGACTAAAAACAAAAACGAAAAACAGAGACAAAAATCAACCTCAAGAACACACAAGTTTTTGGCGTCAAAATTTGAATTCAAATCTCAAAATTTTTAGAAAATATTTTTGGTAGATATGAAAAGTAAAAACCGATCAATTGAAAGATATGGATTATAGGAATCAAACAAAACAAGTTTGACATAAATCCAATCAGAAATGAGCAAGATATGCACAAGTCAAACAAGCTAGGTTAATTCGCGCACCACAATGAACATGCTTCGGTACTCAAGCAATAAAAATTTCACTTCAGATCCAAATTGGACAAATAATATCATTCCAGAAACTAGAGAGAAATACGAAGAAAATAAAACAAAAATCACTAAAATCGGGGATCATTTGACTAATTAAAAACAAAAACGAAAACAGATACAAAAATGAACTCGGAAATCTGAGAAGAAGCAAGAAACTTAAAAGGGATAAAATTCGGACCTAACCTCCATTGGAAGGTGATGAAGAGCTGATTTCATGGAGGCCAAGGGTTGAATTGAAGGCTAGAGAGTCTCCTAGGTCCTCCCTTCAAAAGTTCTGAAAATCCCTCTTCTAAGACTCCAAGTCCTTCTCCCAAGAATTTCCAAAAAATGAGAAAAAAAACCCCTTCCCAATTTCCTTTCTCCTATTTATAGAGTTTTTCAAACACTTTTTCTGCTTTTATCATTTTTTCAATTTTTTTTGTTTATTATTATTTTTTTTATTTTATTCATTTATCTCCTTATTTTATTCTTTTTTTTCTAATTTTTATTTTCTGTTATTTTTATTTCCAGAGATTTTTCTTATTTATTATTTAAATTATGATTTATTCACTAATTAAATAATTTTTTTAAGGCCTCAGACATAAGTGAGTGTTTATAGTCACGGATGTGTAGACTTGAGCACAACTGTGTTAAATGATGAGCATAATCGTGTTAGGCTAGATCACAACTTTGCAGTGTCTTGAATTGTTTAGACATGATCGTGTAGACCTAAGCACGGTTGTGCCAATCCTGGATGATGCTAGAAATGATCTAAATCAATCTTGATGAAGTGATAAATGATTTAGAGTAACCCTAGCAACTTAGAGAGTAACTCTAAACAACCCTAATGATATAAGAGGCAACTTAGGTTAACCCAGTTTCTAGAAGAGGAAACCCTCATTCATGCCTATAAAAAAGAAAGCTACACCTTGGAAGAGAATATTGACCAACACCTCTACATTCCTCCATCATTGTAAAGATATAGTTCGCTACTTCCTTTTCATTTCTTATTTTTCCATTTTCCATTCTCATTTCTATTTCTTCTTCTGGCATATTCACATAAGATCTTTGAGGCAAAAGGCACAAGCTCCTTTCATTTATCTTGTATTAGGATTAGGGTTAGGGATCATTTTGTTGGGTTAACATGATTTTATTTATCTTGATCTACTATGTGTAACGAAATCCAAATCATGAAGCTTTGTTGAAACTTATCATGTAATCATTTTAAACCCAATTTTTTCTCATGAATGATTATATGTTCTTTATATAGTTGTGTTTAATTTGTTACACTTATTAATTAATGAGAATTGATTACTCTTCTTAATTTCTAAATTGGTTGCGGAGTAAATGGCCATATCATTTTTCAATCGGTTGAATTATAAGGTAAACTGAATCTAAAAATTTTAGAAGATCAATTGAAATCTTAGACTTCTAACCGATTATTAACTTAACAAATTCAAATATATTTTATGCTTATCTTATTTATTTCATTGTATCTTTCCATCTATTTTGATGCCTCATCCTTTTTTATTATCTTTAGAATGTATAATTGCCTTATCCCATAAAGAGAAACACCATCTCCTATTTTTTTTTTATTTCTATCATAATAAACTTTTCACTCTTCATAACTGACAACATTATCTTTATTCTTTTTTTTTTCAACTTTTTGCACTTTAAAAATGATGATAGTGATTTACTCTAGTATGGATAAAAATTGTTACTAAATAATATAATTAATAAAAATTTTATATTATTGTTGTAAGAAATTACTAAAGAAGTGAATTAATTTTATTTGGATATTGTCAGAACGAGACTATGAGAAATTGTTGCATTGAACCCAAGAATCCAACACATGCGATGAATCGAAAGGTATTATGCAAGGCATGATAGCCTTAGCAAGTGGTTGTGAGGGATATGCAGACGATGAAAAATGAGAGTACAAGATGTTATGACCTTTCATTGTGAAAGCATAGTATTTAATCCTAGATAGTGAAAACAGAGGATATATAGGCCTCGACTTGTGAAGTAAAGGGTGTGTGATCTTGAAATTTGAAGGTGGAGGATAAATGGATACTTGCCATGAAGATGATGAATGGATTCTAGTAATAAATAGGGTGTGTGGACTTGTCTAATGTAGTGGGTGTGTGAATCATTATAATGCAGAGGGTGCGTGGACTCTTGAAGTATAGAAGATGGGTGAACCCTTAAAATACAGAAGATGTGTGAACCCTTAAAATGCAGAGGATGTATAAATTCTTGGAATGCACATGCATGGATCCTTAAGATGCAAAAACAAGGGTGTCTGGAGCTTGAAATTTAACGGTAGAGCCTATATGAACCCTATAATGCAAAGGCGGAGAGTGTGTGGATCCTTAGGAGGTAAAGGAAAAGGGTTTGCAGACCCTAAATGCAGAGACAGAGGATGCATGGACCCTAAAATGTAAAAATAGAAGGTGTGTGGATTCTAAAATGTAAAGGAAAAGGATACATAGACCTTACAATACAAAGATGAAAGGTGTGTGGACCCTTGAAACATAAAGACAAAAGGTATGTGGACCTTACAATGCAAAGGAGAAGGGTGCGTAGACCCTTAAATTGTATAGGAAAATGGTATGTGGATCCTACAAATAAAGGAGGAAGAAGCATGTATGCTAAAATGTAAAGGCAGAGGGTGTGTGGACCATACAATGCAAAGTTAGAGGGTACATGTACCTTGGAATGCAAAGGAAAATGGTGTGTAGACCCTTAAAATGGAAAGACAGAGGGTGCGTGGATCCAAAAATGTAAAGGCAACGGATGCATAGATCCTACAATGCAAAGATGGAAAGGTGTGTGGATCTTAAAATGTAAAGGTAGAGGATTTGTGGACCCTATAATGCAGAGACAGATGATGCATGGACCTTGAAATGTAAAAATAGAGGATGCGTCAACCCTAAAATGTAAAGGTAGAGGGTGTGTGGATCTTGCAATGTAAATGCGAAGAATGTGTGGACCCTTGAAATGTAAAGACAAAGGATGCATGTACCTTACAATGCAAAGGCGGAAAATGCGTGGATCCTTGGATAGTAAAGGTAGAGGATGCGTGGGATCCTATAATCCAAAAGTGGAGGGTGCGTGGACCCTTAAAATATAAAAGCAGAGGTTTTGTCAATCTTACAATAGAGGATGCATGGATCCTGAAATTTAAAGGTAGAGGGTGGTGCATGAACCTTACAATGGAAAAGGTGAAGGGTGTTGGACCCTTAAAATTTAAAGACACAAGATGCATGGATCCTTGAAGTATAAAGGAAGAAAGCTATGTAAGCCTAATCAATCTATGATTTATACTTTAAAACCGAAAGAAATTGAGGCATGAGCTTAAAATCCTATATTAATCAACAGGATGATTATAAAAAGTTATGATGATGTAAAAAAAAGTAAATTAGAGATTTAATTGCATTTTCATGTTGTGATGATGCAAGTTTTTTTTTAAGGTTATTGGAGATTGTCATTTCTCGTTATATCATATGGCTTAAGATTCATGGATAAGTAAGACTTTTTGATTTGATTTACCCTTTTTTTGTTTTGTTGACATTCAAGTGTCTCTTTGTTTGGTTAACATCTGAATATGAGTTACCTCTAGTTTGCCATGAAGAGTTAACGAGTTAGTGCAGCATGTTTTCGTTTTTCATCATGTAATTTTTATTAAGTCCTCATTAAGCTTATTGTGATATTTTACACATAAATAATTATAATGCTTTTATTTCAATGCCAACACATCTTTTCCTTCAAGATATGACTACTAAGATGCAGTAAGGTTAATCAGTGAAGAAGATAACATGGTTTTATTCAATAAATTGAGGTCATATCTACAAAGATAATCATTATTTGAAAAGGGAAAAATGATATATACATTGAGTGAAATTTACAGATATAAAAATATTTACAGAATGAGGTTATGAGTAGCAGAACTTTGCTGAGTGGTGTTTTTTCAAAGAGTAATTCTAGTATCACACTTCAGTATCCTTAGCACCCAATCAATAAGCTTCGAAAAATAAATGAAATTTCCTCAATGTATCATTTAGCACAACATTGGACCCTGTTTATGATTATCAACACATCATTTTCCCTAATTTTAATTCTTCAATTGTCCTGATTTTGTAGTGTTAACACCTTTTTGGTTGCCTTTTCAGATTTGCATCCTAGTGATAATTCTATTTAATCCTAATTTTTTTCCTAGATCATTGTTTGAGTTTTCAATCTACAGTTGCTCTAACTTTTCTGTAGGTCACCTTTATGAGTTTTCAATCTAGCACACATTTTTTATTTTTTCCTAGATTTTTCTATTTAAGTTTTTAATTTAGTAAATCGCTCTAACTTTTTTCTAAATCGTTTTTACGAGTTTTCAATCTAGCAAACTTTTTCTTTTTTCTTCTCATGCATAATATTTTTTTAATGCATTAGAGTTCACAGGATGTAGGAGATCTTTATCATCCATGTTTATAAGGATCAAAGCCCTTTTTGAGAAAACTTTCTTGATTACATATTGTTCCTCATAATTTGGAGCCTATTTTCTTATATGGTCCTTTTGAATTGAAAAATCTTCTTAAGCACTAAATCTCATTCTTGAAACTCTTAATGATGCTCTTTCTTGTAAATGATTTCTTTAATCTTTTCTAGTATAATTGGCCATGACAAATTGTATTCAGTTTTTTTCAATGAGATTTAATTGGTCAAAATGGGTTGGACACATCTTACTTCATTTAAATTTGTTTCGATTAATACTCTCGAGGAAGGTATTTCAACCTCAATAAGGATGACTGCCTCTATTTCATATATCAAGGAAAATGGAGCTGTCTCAGTTGAGGTGAGAATAGAAATGCGATATCTATGCAAAACAAATGAAAGCATTTCATGCTAGTCTTTATAAGTCACTACAATCTTTTGAATGATTTTCTTATTGTTCTTATTTTTTGCTTCAACTACCCATTCATTTTTGGAAAATATAGGAAAGAATTAGAATGTTGAATCTTGAAGTTCTCACATAATTTAGTAATCATCTTGTTCTTTAAATTGGTTGCATTATCTGTGATGAGTTTATTTGGCATACCATAACGAAAGATTAACTCCTTTTTTAGGGTTTAGGGTTTAGGGTTTTGATGTATTACATTCATGAAATAAATTTAGCAAAATTTATTTCTTATCTCCTATCTTATTAAAAAAAATTTCATAGACTTTTAAAATATATGAGAAATTATTATAAAAATTAAATATTTAAAAAAAAATTAAAGTTTAAAGTTTAAAATTAATTATTATTATTTAAATATATTTTATGAATTATTTATTACCTCTTTTAATTTATGATAAGTACTCTTAATTACTAGTTTTAAATATATTTTTATTTCCAGAATTAAAATTGTAATTTATTATTATTATTAATAGATTAAAATTATGAATTAAAATCACTCTTTTATTATTGATTTTGCTTCTAATTCCTTGTTTAAACATGACGGCTTACATTAAGTCTTTTAAACATGATTATATATTGTATTTGATTAATTATAGATTTCAAATGTCTATTTAATTTTTATTTTAATTTTAAAATTTAAATTAATTTAATTAAAATTTAATTATATTTATCAATAAAATTAACTTTTCAAAATGTTTCACTCATTCCATTTCTATTACATTTTGTTTTATTACTTTTTGTATTTTTGTTTCAATTTTTTTTTATAGAAAGATGCTTGAAATTTATAAGAAAAGTAAATACATAAATCCTTAAAGAGATAGTATAACCACACATCTCAACTAAGAAACATAATTTTTTTTTTATAACTAACAAAGTGTATTAAACTTTATTGATTGTGTATATTACATGCAATGTATATATCCTTTCAAATAATAAAAAATTAAATATATATTTTTAAATAAATAAAAGGTAGCAATAATAATAATAATAATAATAGCTAAATGTTAAAATTATATTTAACTCTTATCATTATTGATTTTGTTGTTATAATTATTATTGTTGTGTAAATTTTTATGTAAATAATTTTCAGTAGATAATATAATTTCATATAATTTTAAATTTTTTGTTTGTATTTAGAGATGAAAGTAAAAAAGATCATCTTATATGGGTTTATTGTTTGACCATTTAAAGTTTTGCTTAACTCAACTTATTTAATAAATAGATAAACTTAGGTTTATTAAAAAGTTTTTTTAGATAAATAAGATATACTTAAGTTTATAAAAAAGTTTATTTAATCTATCTAGGGACCTATTTATATTTATATTATTTATAATATATTATATTTGTATAATATTTATTTATTTACACAATATTAATATATATATATATATATATATATTAGGCCTATTTAATATTTTTTTATCTTATAGAATTTAATTTTACAAACCTTTTTAATCAATTATGTATATAGACTTTAAGTCTATTTATTGAAACGTTAACTTTTAAACAGACTTGGCCTTGACCTTGTAGGTTTTAAACCAGACCAAACTTTGATAGAAAAAAATTCTTTAACAGTAACAGACACATGTTTAAGTTTCAAAATATTTAAAGAAGACAAACTTAAACACTTGAAACTTACCTTAATTCACTTCCATCTCTATTTGTATTGTTAATATAACAGATATGTTATATTTATGTATCATATAAAAGTGTTAAAAATATTTCCTATCCAAAATTAGAACTTATCTTTTTAGAATTATCATTTTAAAAAATTAAAATTTTTCTCTTTATCTTTTGTTTCTTAAAATAGAATAAAATACAAAAAATAAATTTTACTACCAAAACTTAATTTTTAAAGTGCTCTCTAAAATTGATGTTAATTTTTAATCTATTTAATGATGATTTGATGTTAAATGAGTGATTGATCTATTGTTTATTTTATTTTAAATAATAATAATAATTTATTAAATAATTATTTGTTAATTTGAATTTTGCGTAAGAATAAATTTTTCTTTTTTTAAATCATTTTTTTTAAAATAAAAAAAAAATATATACAAAATACAATTTTTTTTCTTTAAAAATTTAAAAATAATTTTTATAAATGTAATTAAAATTATTTTTAAATTCCTTCCATACCCAAATAAAATTGATCCATTTTGATGTTATTTTGATTGAAAAGACTTATCAAATAATCAGTTTTTATATTATATTTTATGCAAAAGTATATTTTAAATTATTATTTAAAAATATTTTACTAAAATATTCTACTTTAAAAAAATAAAAAATATAATAATTTGTGATCCAAACTTAAATTCAATACTTTTAAAATTATCCCTTTACCTAAAAAATAAAAAATTCTAAAAAATATTTTCTCTTTAAATTTTAAAATAAATATTATTTTAAATATAAAAGAATTTTAAAAATATTATATATAAAATTAAAGTTCATCTTTTAAGAATATTAATAAATTTTATTTTTTTAATGCTCTTTTAAATTATCTTTAATCTATAAAATAATCAATTAATATTAATAAAATGTGTTTGATTTTTTTATATTATTTAATATAAACAAATTTATTGATTATTTACTTTTTAACTTAAACTTTGTATAAAGCAGATTTCAATATTTTTAAAATTAATAATTTTTTCAAAATATAAAAATATTAAACATTTTTTTTTCAAAAATTTAAAATAAACATTTTTAAGTATTGTTAAAATTAGAAAATGTATAATAGTTAAATGAGATTAATTGAATAATATATTTATTTTTTTATTATTTAAATTATAAAAATTTAATAAATAAATATATATTAATTTAAACTCTATGCAGAAGAAGATTTATTTAAGATTAATCTTGTCAAAAAATTGTAAAAAAATTCTTTTTCAAAAATTTTAAAAAATACAAAACACTTTCTCCAAATTTCAAAATAATTTTTTCAAAATCCATTTAAAAATTAAATTATCATTTTCAAATTTGTATTTTAAATTTTAAATTTTTTAAAAGCCCTTCTTATAAATTTTAAAATTCATCAAATTGAATTTTGTTTTCAAGAATTACTGACCTAAATTTCCTCATTACATCATGGAAGATGTAAGAACGAAAATAGGATTGGTCAAATATACATAAAATTTTTGAACTATTTTCACTTAGAAAAATTAATAAAAAATTTAAAATTTTTTATAAATAATTTATTTTAATAATTTATGTAAAATAATAAAAAATTAATAAATCTTTGTTACTTTAAAATAAAATAAATATTTTAAATTTAATTATATATATATATATTATATGTTTTACCATCAAAATTTTTATTTTTAGAGCACTCATTTATTAGATTCATCTTTGAAATTGAAAATTTTAAAATTTTTATAATTTAAAATAACCATACTAACAGATGCTCTAAAAATAATGATAAAGGTATATTTATTTAAGTTAGATTATATAATATTTTTATAAGAATAAATCTCTTCAAATTAAATATTAAGAGATAGAAAAATTAACTTAAACATGTTTGAGATGATTTTTTGTATTAGTTTTAAAATTTTTAAAAATTAAATTTTTAAAATTTTTAATTTTAAAGTAAGATTAAATAAATTTTTAATTTTTAAAATTAATATGAAAATAAATCAAATTATTTTCTTTTCTTATAAATAAAAAAATAAAATATTAATTAAAAAAATTATTATGATTATTATTATTATTATATAATATCAATGATAATGTTAATAATAGTATTTATAGAATGATGATATGATAATCTAATAATAGAAATTATAATATAAAAATATTATATAATTAGAAATTATTTATTTTATATATTATTTAATGATTACTAAATAAAATAAATAATTTTATATATTATTATTATTATTATACTTTATATATTTAATATTTATTTTATATAAAATAATATATTATAATATTATATTTATAAATAAATATACAATATAAAATTATATTATAATAATATTAATTAATATAATATATCAAATAATATTATCTATTTTACTGTAGATTAATAGAAATAAATAAAAAAAATTATTCATAAAAATTAATTAAAATTAATTTTCTTAAAATTATAAAAATTAAAATATTTAAAAATAAAAAAAATTATTATTATTATGATAATAATTATAATATAAAAATAATTTTTTTTATTTTATATATTATTATAATATATTTTATATTATTCAATATTTATTTGATATAAAATAATATATATAATAATATTATATTATAAATGATTATATAATATAAAATTGTATTATAATTTTATAAATTAAATCTAATTTATATAAAATGATATTATTTATTTAATTGTAAATATATAAAAATAAATAAATAAAAAATAATTTTTTAATAAAATAATAAAAATAAAATTTTAAAAAATTATAATGTTAATAGTGATGATGATAGTTGTAATAGAATAATGGTAGTGATTTAATGGTAATTATGGTAATAATAATAGTAGTTGTGATTAAAATGGTAATAATTTTTAATAGAGTTAAAAATAAAAATATTTTATAATTAAAAATAATAATAATAAATTTATTTTTTAAAAAAATTAAATTAAAATTATTTTTAAAATAAACTTAAAATTATTTTTTTAAATATATTTTATTTTAAAAATTAATTTTAAAATAAAAATTAAAAATTTTCAACCATTCTAAACGAAGATTTTAGTTGATAATTTTTTTTAATATAAAATTTAAACCTAAAATTGTACTTAAAAGATTAAATACTTCAATCAATTTTTTTATAATAATTGTTACGATTCATTTTAACAAATGCTTAAAAATAATGTACATTTATTTAATTTAAACAAAATATGATCATTTTATTGGAGTCAAATATTTATGGCATGATAAAATTAATCTAACTAGCAATTTTTTTTCTACGCATAAGTGTAAACCTCAAATTTTATTTAAAGGAAATCGAACAGTTCAATCAATCTTTTGAGAAAATTGTTATAATTCATTTCAAAAAGCAAGTAGTCAAAATTTTTATATATAATAATAATTATTATTAATTGGACGTTTTTAAATTAATACTTAAGAAGAATTTTTGTGCTCAATAAAAATGATAAAATTTAAATTTAAAACTTTATATAAATTATTTTTTTCTCATTATTAGATAGATTTTAGTAAATTTTTTTATAGATAATTTAATAAATTTTATTAAAAATTTTCATTTAACTAAAAATATGTATTAAATATTTTGTATAAGATATACTAATAAATATTTTAAATTAATATTATATTTTAATATAATCTTTTTGTTAAATATTATTTTTTCAAACATTCAAACGTGCCCTTAATGAACATATTTATATTGAAAACATAAATTTTTTAATATCTAATTATTTAGTAATTAAAAATTTTAATAGAATTAATTTATTTTTTAATTAATTCTTAAAAGGGATTATCACCATTAAAATATTTAATTTTTTTATTTTTTATTTATAAATTTAATATAATATTTATTATTGTTTTTATTATATGTTTATCATTTATTTTAAAAATTAATTGATAAAAATTATACAACAATTTTTAATAATATTAACGTAAACATTAATTAACTTTTTAAAATTATATAAAAAAACTTTAAACAACATATAAAAAAACACAAGAATAGTAACGTTTTTAATCAATAAGGCTGGCTTTTACCCAACAGTAAAATCTTGAAAAAGGCATCCTAAGTAACTTTTTGGAAGTAAAGAGAGAGAAAAATGAATGTGTCATCACTTCACTCTTTATCCATTGGTTTTGAGTATTTGATGACAAAGATTATTTCCAAGGAGAAAAGTGCTCCCAATTCCAAATGTCTCTGACTGTCTCTCTCACCCGCTCTGCTGGTCATCTTTTAAATTCTTATATTTTGCTCCATTTCTACTGTCACTAACACCAATGTAGCCCCATTCGTCTTCCTCTCTACAGCCACAGTTGAAGTAAGTAAAAGTTAAGTTCCATTAATTGGTCATGGATTCTCTCCTCTCTCTTCAAACTCCAAGTAAGGATAATGGCTTTGCACACCCACATCCACCTCCACCTCCACCTCCAGGCATTTCCACTCCCACTCAAACCACTAGACATTCCTCGCTGCCAACCTTGTTGGTTCCCAAGCCTGAACCCGTAGACGAACCTGATGGCTACGACGAGGATCATGAACTAGATTTATTCTCCGAGTTCAACCGTGTCTCCGAGCTCTTCCGCTTCGCCTTCGGTGAGACCTGCCCCGGCCCGGACCCAATTTCTCTCAATTTTCAACTACCCGACCCGAAACCCGATTTCGACTCCCAGGAGGTCCCCCAAGAGGGACCTCACCGAGATGCTAACGCCACTTCGTACCCGCATTCGCAGCCTGAAGGCGATGCTTCTGACTCGAATTCTCAAGCAATTGTTCCAGTGCCGCCGCCGCAGGAAAGGACAGTGGCGGTGGTCAGGCGGGGCCAAAGCCGGCGGAAGGAGCTGGTGAGGGTGACTGATCTTTCGGCGAAGGATCAGATGCATTTCCGAGAGGTGGTGCGGAGGACGAGGATGATCTACGACTCAATCCGTGTGTTGACCTCCTTGGAGGAGGAGAAGCGTGCCGCTGCGGAGGCTGCCGCTGCCTCCACTATGGAGGCCATGAACGGAAAATCACGTAGGCTCCGCGGGGACCTGAGAGCGGCTGCCGTGATGAGAGAGCATGCATTGTGGCTGAACCGTGATAAACGGATTGTTGGGGCGATCCCCGGAGTTTTCGTTGGGGATTTGTTTTTGTTTAGGATGGAGTTGTGTGTGGTTGGCTTGCACGGCCAGATACAGGCCGGCATTGATTATCTTCCTGGGAGCATGAGCTCTAGTGGGGAACCTATAGCCACTAGTGTGATTGTTTCCGGTGGTTATGAGGATGACATGGATGATGGTGAGGTTATAGTTTACACTGGTCATGGAGGGCAGGAAAAGAATTCCAACAGGCAGGTTTCTCATCAGAAGTTGGAGGCCGGGAACCTTGCATTGGAGAGGAGTATGTATTATGGGATAGAGGTGCGTGTCATTCGCGGGATGAAGTATGAGGGGAGTGCCTCCGCTTCTGGTAAGGTCTATGTGTATGATGGATTGTATAGAATTGTTGATTCCTGGTTTGATGTTGGAAAGTCTGGTTTTGGAGTTTACAAGTATAAACTGTGGAGGATGGAGGGGCAGGCTAAGATGGGTAGTGCTATTTTGAAGGAGGCTAGGAATATCAGGAGTAGTGGGTTGGATTTTAATCCTTCGTGTTGTCTTTCTGCTGATATGTCAAACAAGAGGGAGAATGTAGCTGTTCGACTTTTCAATGACAAAGATGACAACCGGGATCCTCTTTCTTTTGAGTATCTTCCTAGGACTAGTTTTCCACAGTTTGTGTTTCACCTGAGTGGGAAGGGTGCTGGTTGCGACTGTGTGGATGGTTGTGCAGATGGATGCTTCTGTGCTACGAAAAATGGAGGTGATTTTCCTTATAATCTGCAGGGCTTTCTTGTGAGGGGGAAGCCTTTGATTTTTGAATGTGGTCCATTTTGCAGTTGTCCTCCTCATTGTCGGAATCGTCTTACACAAAAGGGGCTGAAGAATAGGTTGGAAGTGTTTAGGTCTGAGCAGACAGGTTGGGGAGTTAGGTCCTTGGACCTTATTCAAGCTGGTGCTTTTATCTGTGAGTATACAGGGGTTGTTTTGACCAGGGAGCAAGCCCAAATCTTGACAATGAATGGTGACTCGTTGATATATCCTAATCGGTTTTTGGAAAGATGGACAGAATGGGGGGATTTGTCTCATATATACTCAGATTATGTGCATCCATCATATCCATCAATTCCTCCTTTAGATTTTTCTCTGGATGTGTCAACAATGCGGAATGTTGCTTGCTATATGACCCATAGTTCAACTCCAAACGTCTTGGTTCAATTTGTTCTGTATGATCACAACAATTTGATGTTCCCTCATCTTATGCTATTTGCTATGGAAAACATCCCTCCTATGAGAGAGCTCAGCCTGGATTATGGTGTAGCTGATGAGTGGACTGGCAAGCTCTCCATATGTAACTGAATGATTTTATAAGGGTCATGCACTTCTAATATGTTGAAGCCAAGTTTTGGGCATGGTTAAGTGAGGTAAAGCCTAGTTCTATGATTGAACTCTTTTGTTTTCACCATTATCTTCCTTTTAATTACACCTTATTCTTTTTTGGCTGCTGTCTCCAATCTAGATTCTGTTTGCCATATGATAATAAGTTATAGGCATATAAATATTATGATATTTCAAAAGTTCATGTGTACTTTGGATGAAAAATATTGCAATGAGGTTGATGGTTTGCTTCTTGTGTTTGAATATTTAATCGTAGTCTGTTTTGCAAACAGATCAGTATCATGGTCGCTCTGATATATGAGCCTTTTTATGTAATTTGTGCTTAGTCTAGTAGATCAAATTTGTTTTCGGGTTTTGTCTCCATTTATGTTCACATGTCTTTTATTATAGTCTGATTTGCTAGGATGTATTTGATACATGGTTCCACTAATTTCCCTAATGCATAGAAAGTTAATTGTAAGATAATTGGGTATGAAATATATAGAACATTCTTCATCTGAATTTTAGATCTGTCTACACTAGCATTTGAGTGTTCTTACGTATATTATTCCCAAGTATCATATAAATGGATTTCTAGGCTGTTAGGAACCTAGATGACCATATAGTCTGATTTCTAAGCTGTTGGGAAAACTAATCTAATTTCTAGATGAAGTTCTTTTTTGGTGAAGTGGCAAATATGGATAGAGCTAGTTGGAATTTTCTGTTGTTATTTCCTTTAATCTAGTATGTCATAGATGCTTTTCTTTGATGTTGGATGTCATGGGTGCTAGGAGCTACATAAAGTATAATATAGATGCCAGGTGCCAGATAATGGATAGGTGGATATGATTATTATTTAAGACATTATAAACTTTGCTTGAGGGTGGTTTAATTCATGTGTGGCATGTGTTTCTTAATGTGTAACAGATAAATATACAATGTATTCTTAATTGAGTATTTTCCATCTTGCTAAGCTGTTCACATACATTTCATCATATAAAGGATATTGATAATTTGGTAAAATGTGATAATTTATGGAGACAAGAATAAAATTTTCTTTTTGTAGTTGTATTCTTCATGCACTCTTGTGTTGCTTCCTTAGAATTGCAATTGAAAAGATGTTGTGTTTGTTCTGTTACAGAGCTCCTCTATTTGCTTTTTGCATATCTTTTTCATTTATTCCCTCCCTCCCAGTGACTTTAATTCATTAAAAGGCTTACTAGTTGCACCCAAGTGCTTTCTTTCCCTTAATAATTTAATGGTACAAAATCACATTTTTATTATTGTGCTTCACCACAAAGAAAGTGGATTGCTAGGTTATTAGTGTGTGCCAAGACATTAGTAAATATAATTCTCTTAATTTGAATATAGACGGATGGGAGTGACTTACAAGCAATAATTTTGAAATGGTTTTTAATCTTTTATAGATTGCTTGTTCAGTTAGTTCCATGATCAGTAGAAGATTCATATTTTATATTAGTGAAACATATCAGGTTTAGAAAAAATTGCAATGCTTCCATGCTAAATCACCTGGTTAATGTTATTAGGCATGGTTATTAATAAATGTTCTGTACCCCGCCTGGGGAATATATACTCCTATAATATAAATTTGAGTCATAATACTTGAATGTATTTTTAAGTATATTGTTGGTATGACAGTCTCCATTAAGCCATATGACTTTTTTTGTATTGAATATTTAATTTTATTTTTATTTATAATTTTGATTCTTTTTAAATACTATTCTTAATTCTAATTTGATTTAAATTTTAAATTTTAAAATTTTGATGTATTATATCAAATTAAAAATATATATTTTTAGATAATCAATTTTAAAGTTATTATAATCTTAATTTAAATTTAATTTTTAAAATTTGATATATTATATTAATAAAATGATGTATCTTTATTTTAATAATTTTTTTCTTTTAATTTTAATAGTTTGATATCTTTAATTCAGTATTATATAATATGATAGAATATTCATTATTAATAGTTCAGATATTTATCATTTTTTAACTTATTTTTATTTACAAATTATATTTCAATTTAAAAATATTTGTGTAGTGCACATGCAATGCACAAGCAACTTGATAGTTTTATTATTATTATTTTTATCTGTAACAGATTTAAATAATGGTGTGGATGTAATGAATTGAAGAATGGCATAATATTTTTGAATCCCAAGCTAAAAACGATAAAGGAGGGAAACACAATTTGTTAGTAGAAAGTTACCAATCTTGGATAGTCATGCATGGCGGCCTATCCCAAAATTGCTAGAATAGTATAGCGCATGGTGGGATGACCACTATTTTGAAATTTTATATGCAGCTTAAATAATTTTACCATAAACATATAAATGCTCACAAGTTAAAAAAAAAAACTCAATTCATAGCATATTTATAATTAACAATAAAAGGTCATAAGGTTTTGAGCAAAACATTCAATTATCAATAAAAGTCAAACAACAAACAAAATTCAGAAGGCATGTTCATATTTCAAATACAAGACATCTTAAAACATTCAATAAAAAGTGAGTGGGTGTTGCACCCAGAAAAGAATAGAGGAGATCGAGTGTCGCACAATAGATGGAAGTGTGGGAAACTTTGATATAAACTAGTAGACTGTGCTATCAAATTGAGAGAGTATGGCAAATTATACAATAATTTATTAATAAAAACAAATATCAAATATGTTAAACAAAAATTATAAATAATACATGATTTGAATTATTACTTATTAGATAGTATATGAAGGTATAAAGTTCACATTTAATTAAGAAGGAAACCAAGCATCATTTGAATATAATAACAATGAAAATCTACATCATAAAAAGATTTTGTTTTATAGGTTTGAAATTGAAACCCATACATGAAGAAAGTATTTTTTCTGTAACTACAATGAATGATAGAAGAGGAATAAGGTAAAGGCTATATAGTCTGTGATAGAGGTATTTACTCAATGTTGATATGGAAAAAATAATGTTGATGGGATGACTAATGTGTCAATACTACAATTCAAGCTCCAAATTATTATATCGAAAGTTCTCTTTCAAAGATAGTTAACAACTACTATTTCATTTTTTTAATTCATTACTTGTATTAGATTTATTAATTTGATGCTGCAAGGGAATATATTGTCTTTTGATGCTATTTTTTTCTCTTACCTTTGCCAATTGTTGGTAATTACTAATTTGATGATGCCATATTAATTTTAAATAAATTGACTTTTTGGTTTTTAAAATTTTATTTGACTGTTTGTTTTTAATTTGGATGTCATTGTGCAACTTATTAATATGATAATATAAAATTTATTAATATTTGTGCAGCTACATTTTCTTTTTATATTATAAAATTTCCTTGTCATGTTTTATAAGCCAGAGGTTGAAACTCATGATGATAAATGAGTTGGGAAAAGTTAGTTTGTTTATAGTATTTAATTGAAGTAGAACCATGGCACCTAAGCAAATATGTTAACATGACTAAGGCAATTATAATTAAACTACAACATGGCAGCGTATTAGCTCACGAGAAAGTATATATTATGAATAGATAGAATAGGCATTTTTTGAATTCTTAAAAGGATTAGGGACATCTCAACTTTGTCTTTTAAAAACCCCCCTCCAAAAAATGATGTTTTGAGGGCAAAAATTGGTTCTAGAAAAACCTAACTCTATCAGTGCTACAGCTGCGATTGTGGCTGCAACAATTGATATTTGGAGATGCATCACTATTCAAACTTTGTAGCAGTCCATGACGACTCCACAGCGCTATTCTACTATAGTGTGTTATTGATAATTATAGTACAGTCATTAATATTACATTCTAGACCCTATAATTTTTTTAACTAATAATATATTTTTATGGGCAAAGGACATCAATTTATTGCCTGTGCATTGGGTTTTATGTTAGTACATTGGTTTCTAAGATGTGCAGTGTATTATGTCAGCTATATGATCTGGCACGCTCTTTAGTTACTGATGCAAGGGCAAAGCACTATTCTCTGTTTTATGTGCTGTTTCACTATTTTCCTTTTGGTTTTGATATTAACGTGGTTCATGATATTTTATCTGCTAGCCACATGTCTAGGAACTGGCTTTTTTAATGTATAATGGGGTGAGTTTAAATTGGACTTTAACTGTGCACTAGGCATGATATTATGTACTTAACTGTGATTTTGTCATTTGCAGACTTAACCATAATTTTCCCAAGGTTTCAACCATGCCAATTTTCTTGGAATTGTGGAAGTGCTTGCTATAAGAACTTTCTTGCCGTGGTATCGAAAATCACTTAATGGCTGTTGTATTATCCTAGTTTTATCTAACTCTTGCTGGCTAGTACATAGCATTTGCTGTGGGGTGATGAAGATCTGGAATTGGAGTTCCATGTTTACTTAATCTTGAAGACTTCTCTAATTATTCTCTAATTTGCTGATGTCATTTGCTTTCCATTCCTGCTCTTGGGCAAAGCATTTGCAAGTCTTATCACCACCTACTCTTAGCAAGTAGCTTGGATTTATTAAATTTTCTTTTGTTGTTGTATATAATGTAAGTCAAAAGTTTGTACAGGGATCATGTTAATTGCTGACAATGATGGATAGAATGTAGCGTTTTTTAACTGGTTTAGAAGTAAATTAAATAGACATGATTACCCAGAGCTCATGCTATGCTGATTTATCCAAGGCAGGAGGTTTTAAGCCTACTGAATTTGCTGTAGATATCTAGCTCTAATATATTTTATTTGTTTGATACTGACAGGTCAGTTTTATTCACTTAGACGGCTTCAGAACCCTCCCATGTATGTTAACTGCCTGATATTAGCTAGAAGTGGGTTCAAACTGGATAGTTTTGGGGTATAACCAACGTTTTCTTATGGCCTTTGTATGATCAAAATCTAATGGCATGCATTTGCTTAGGTAAAGCTTACCATGAAATAGATCAGTTGTTTCTATGGCAAAAATATCATTGAGGACAGCTCTAAATAAAACGCTTCAGGAAAGGATCTCATTCATTGGAAGCAGTCACGGTTAGTAGTTTTGAATATTTGTTTTCTGTCCTTTTATTAGTGACATGAATAACAATGCTTCGCTGAAATTTTAACTATCTTCATCTGTCATATTGAAAATTGCAAGCAGTCAGTCAATTTAGAATCCACAAAGAGCTGATTTCCTGATTTCTTTGCCTAAACCTTTGTAGCCTTTCCTGCTGTTAGGGAGGTATATGCAGTGGTCTTCTTTTCAACAATAATTATATATGCATTTAAATCATTGAGAATTGATCTAGCTTATACATGAAATGATTTGTGTAAAAAATAATAAAATAAGAATTCATCTGGTTTTTAAGTTTTTGCAATCATAGTTGTGCGCATGCAAAATTTGTTCATGGGTTCAGTGAGTGAATTTGATTTAATTTTGGTAATAATTATTTAAATTTATGATAGTCTTTATTAACTGAACTATTTTACCTATCTCATCCACTGCCTATTAACAAAGAAATTATTTTTAACTAATAATTATTCAAATTCCTTTTTTTTTTATTAGTAAACGTTGAAATTGGTTTGCGTATCAATTTTAATTGCATTTTTTATAAACTGTGTTTGGATCAGTACAACGAATGGGTTAATAGAAATTATTTTCATAAAAAATTATATTTTAGTGTATTAAAAGAATACATTCTATTTATTAATAATACAAATTTTAAAAACGAACAATTTTCTTTTTGAAATTGAGACATACCTGACACAGATTTATGAAGTTTAAATATTAAATGTTAAAATCTACATCATGACCGACAGTTTGGATCTCAATTCTTTTAATTTCATCATGTTTGAGTGAAATAATTTTGTTCCATTTTGTAAAATTAAATATTAAAATTATCTTTTATTTTTATTATTTGAAATGAATTTAATGAATTTTTGAAAATAATTATTTGAAATGAATTGAATTTTTAAAAATATTTTTCGGAATAGATTTATTAAACTTATGGAAATACTTATCTGAAGAGTAATTAAATCTATTTCGAAAAAGGTTTTCCGAATGCACATTTTTGGAAATTCATTCATTGCATTAGAGGAATGTGTTTCCGGAACATCCAGAAATTCATTCACTGCGTTACGGAAATGTATTTTTGAAATATATATTTACACTTCTTTCATGCAACATTTTGAAATAACGAATCCAGAATTCATCGGAGTCTTTTCTTGAAAACAGACGTTCAAAAATTTATATTTTTATTCCGGATACATTTTTCGGATCTAATGAACACTGTACAATTTACTTTCTGGATATATGTTTTCGGAAAAAAATCTAAATCTTCCAGATTTATATTTCCGGAAACTAAATCTATAGGGATAATTTTATCTTTTTACATGAAAGGGGATGTGAAAGACAAAATAAAAAATATAAAAAGAAAGCACTTGGAGCTCGGATATTAATAAATTTAAACATGCGAAGGATCGTCAATAGTGGATAGTATTTTTTTTTTTTTTTTTAAGAAAGAATGTTGTTTAATACATTGATATTGTATTTAAAGAATAAAATGAATGAGATCCTTTAATAAGAATTATTTAATCTAATTAAAGTTTGATATAATATGATTAATTTAATAAATATATAACTAGATTTATTAATGAGTTTTTTAAATAACTAAATTAGATTTAAAATTTTATAAAAAAATTATTTAACTTATTTAAAAATTTGTTTACATGTATAAATTTATTATAATTTTATGATTATTTTAATATTATATATATATATATTATATTTATGTTAATATATTAAATTTATTTTTTAATTATTTATATATATATTTTATGTCTATTAATTAATTTTTATATTAAAATTTTAAATATGTCTATAATTTTTTAATTATTTATATATATAAATTCTAGTTTGTTTATCGATTTTTTTATATTGTAAATTTTTAAAAATATTCATATATCTTAGATCTTAAACAAATTCAAATTTAATAATAAATTTTTATGATAAATAAAAAATTTAATTTTAAAATTAAAAATTTAAATACTTAAAATTTAATTTAAGTTCATCCACTTTCAACCATAATTATATTTATTTATAAACTTTATGAATAAGATGATGTTTAAATACCAGTCACATTGGTAAACGTGACAAATTCCACTTCTAATTGTATGTTTATAAAACTTTGTGAATGGAGGGTAATAGGTCGAACTTTGAGATCTGAGTCTGAGCCTCTTACTTGTTAAAGATATATATTTTTTTTTTGTCAAGGTATGATCTGATTTAAAACCTACAAAAAAATTAATAAATAGACTTAAAATCTACATAAATGATTGATTAAAAAGATTTGCAAACTTAAAACCTACAAGATAAAAAAGTCATTAAATATGCCTAATATATATATATATATATATATATATATATATTAATATGATGTAAATAAAATTTAATTTTTTATAAGCGTAAACCTGATTTGTTTATCTAAAAAGACTTTTTAACAAATCTGAACCTATCTATTTATTAAAAGAGTTGAGTCAAACTAAGCTTTAAACGCGTCGAGCCGTAGTTTCCGTCGAACGATCTTGTTCATTTTCATTCCTGTACATGAATAAATACACTCATATTAGTATTTACTGACTTTATTAATAATTATTCAAATGTTTTTGCAAAATAATAATTATAATATTAGTAAATAATAAGAATATACTTGTTATCGATTTTTAAAATTATAATAAAATGTTATTATTTTAACTAGTGAATAAGAGAAATCTTAGTCATTGTCAATTTTTGAAATTGCCGCAAGTATTTTTGCGAAAAATATGGCTTCAGTAATGACTGTCTTGAAACTTGGATTAATGTAGATTCATTTCATCCAATTGCTATAATTTTGCCCGAAATTTAATGCGCAAAAGATGCTAGACAACATTTGAAAATATAGGAACTTGGTACTGTAAGTAGTCTCAGGCTACTGAATTAAATAATTCCTGTTTCTGTAACAGATTTCTTTAACTTTAAATCTAGATAAAGAATTTTAAAATTTTAATGATAAGTTTAAAAATAATTATGAATGATAATTAAAAAAAACTAGCATAATATAGAATTTTATAAATTTTCTCTAAATAAAGATTATTTAAAATTTTTCTATTCAATAAAAAATTACTTAAATACAAATCTCTAGTATTTTTAATTTTTTTTCTTATCATTCAAATATAAAAAATTTAATAGTCTTCAATTCGTCTATCCAAATTTAGGATAATAAAATTTGACGACCTATTTAATTGTTTCGGAAATTTCAGAAAATGAAAATCAATATTCGGTACATTGATTTTCAATCATGAAATGTATTTCAACAGTTTGGACTACAAATTAATTTGAATATTTTTTTTAATTTATTATTCAAATTATCTCATGCAATTTGAAATTGAATTGTTACTTATTTGTTATGATGAAATAAGGAGTTCTTAAATCAAGTTTTAGAATAAAAATAAATTTGAGAAAAATAATTGGTAAAGTAGAGAGAACTAATATTACAGGAAGATAAATAAAAAAATAGAACATACATTTAAAGTATTTTTTCTATTAATTTGACAAGATCAAATTATTTGTTCTTATTTGACTTATAAAAAAATTTTGGGTATTTGCATATGTGGGTGTTCTTTGAACATGACGAGATAATACCTATTTATAAGTATCATTTATAATGGTAAAATTACCTATATTTTAAAACAACATTGTACCATACATGCATATATAAGACAAAAAATTGTTAACATTTAAATAAATTATTATTAAATGCTAAAATAGCTTTGTTTTTTCACTTCACACTTTATGCATAAAGACAAAAAATTGTTAACATTTAAATAATTATTATTAAATGCTAAAATAGCTTTGTTTTTTCACTTCACACTTTTCAATGATCTTATGTTCTCTCCACTTCATAGATTTGAATCAAAATTATTTAAAACTGCTAAAATTATTATTGATTGCATTTATATTTCTATAATTCATATCTTTTGGGTTGAAATTAGCTGTCTCTTAATTTTGTGGGGCTAGCATTATAACGTCCTGATTTAAAAAAAAAAAAAGGAAAGACGCATGAGTAACATACAGAGTCGTCATTTACTTCCCACTCACCATTCGTCTTCCCAAAGCTACAAGTCATGCATTTGACATACACCTGTAATTGAATAAAGGAAAATAATCTCGTGTTTTCTTGAAATGTTCAGTAATTACCACCTAATTTCCCACTAATGCACCCCATCCTCTTACGCAAGCATTTGAGAATTGAGAAGCATAGACAAAGATAATTCTTCAACCCTCATGCTTTGTTCTCTCCTTTTCCTTCCTCCACCTAGTTTCCAATATTTTCCGAGTTGGTGCATGAAGTCATAAAGGAGTAAAATTCTCTTCAACATTTAGAAAGAAAAAACATTTAACAATACAAATTTTTATTTTTTTATCTTTACAATTTAATTTTTTTTTATTTAAATTATTTATTGTTCCTTTTGTTCTTCTTATATTGGGAAGAAAAGTTACAAGTATTTTGTAAATAAGAAAATTTAAGATCAAATTAAAAAATTTATTTAACAATTTCTACCATCATTATTCTTAAATTCTAAATAAGAAAGAGAAGATTCAAGTAGGAATTAAAAGTAATTTAAAGTTCTTGATTTTAGAATATATCTTTTAACTAATGTTTTTTATAAATTGATTTGTTTATATTGTTCTTGAAGTGTAGAATCATTTATGAGATACTAAACATTTTACAATATAAACTAAAAATAGTTGAATGTTCTTAAATATTAAAATTATATTTTTAGGATTAAACATTCTCAGACGTTGTTTTAGACAAGGTGATGTTGTTGACAAGCCTACAAATGAGTTCATATAAAACAAGTTTGTAGACAAGTTCATATTAGACGAGTTTGTAGATGAGTCTATAAATAAGTTCATATTAGGTGAGTCTATAGATGAGTTTCTATAGACAAGTTTCTATATTAGGTTTCCTATAAATGAGTCTATTGATGGATTTCTTATAGACAAGTTTGAAGATTAGTTTTATAGACAATTCTATAAACAAATTTGCTATGGATGATGTTATAAATGACCTCACTTCAAATGAATCCTTCTTTAGAAAATATTGTAGATGAAACGATATTATAGATGAGGCCTTAGACAAGATGAGTTGGTAGACAGGTACCTATAGATGAGCTTGTAGATGAGCTTCTTTAGATAATGTTTTACATAAGAAGATGTTGCTTCAAACTAGAAGAGGTTGCTTTTGATCAGATGATACGACTTGGGATCAGACGAGGCTATTTTAGACTAGATAATGTATTCTCAGTACATCTTCATATAGATCATAAAGACCTTTTAAAATAAATTACCTTTTTGGAGGTTTATTGTAACATCCACAAATTTTCATAATGAACTCTTGAAGCTACACATAATTTATAAAATGAAACTAAGTAGGGTTAGGAACCAAAAACAGAGAAATTAGAAAGTTTGGTGCAAATGATGAAAATATCCCTACACTTGGACAACTCAAATAATGTACAATAGAAATATAAAAAAAGAGTTAAAAGAAATTTTAGAGGATTATAGGACATTAAGAATGATCAAGAGTAATGAGAAAAACTTAGAAAACAAATAAGGGACAAAAGCACCATCAGAAAACTCCAGAAACACCTAAAATGTCCTTAGAAAGCTCTACTTTTTGCACAAGGTTAATAAATTACCAGAAAAATATTAAATGACCTTGGATTAACTTGGGAACGAACCAAAAAGTGTTAGAACTTTTGGAGGAATAATTTGGGAACTTCTCGGGTAATGTTGAGAAAAATTACAAAAACATTCCTTAAAGGTCGGAAGGGCAAGAAAGTGTGAAAGAAAAGCTAAGAATAGGCCCCACATAGTGTGCAAGAAATTTCCATGTGGAAATCATGGTTATGGGACACCATATGAAGTCTACCCAAAGTAAATGCACAAAAGGACAAAAATTATAAATGTAAAGATTACTTTAACCATGGTTAAGGATAATTAACATTGATTAATTAAAACTAACTATGCTTAGGGAAAGATAAATATGATTAGAGATAAAATCATACTCATTATACTAATATAATTCTAAAAGGATAATTATTTATATTTTAAATTATTTTAGAAAATAAAAATTCCATGTCAAATTACCAAAATATCCTTAACTGAAAAATTAATCCTATTTTTCCGTTACTCGACTGGATTTACTATGTAACATCCCAATTTTTCTATGATAAATGTTTGAGGCTACAAATAGTTTCTAGAATAAAACTAGGTAAAATTAGGAGCCAAAAGCAGAGAAATTAGGAAGTTTGGTGCAAATGAAGAAAATGCCCTTACACCTGGACAACTCAAATAACGAGCCAGAAAAATGGAAATACAAGTATAATACATCTTGGAGGGATTATAAACATCATGTATAGTTAAAAGTAGTGAGAAAAATTTATAAACCTGAGAAGGGACGAAAATGCCCTTCGAAAAACCCCGAAAAGGACCAAAATGCCCCTAGGAGCTGTACTTTTTGCACAAAGCTAGTCAGTTCCCATAAAAATAGAAAACGACCTTAGATTAACATGGGAATGAACCAAAATGTCTTAGAATTGTCAGAGGAATAATTTGGGAAATTTTCCGACAATGTTGAGAAAAATTACGAAAACGCCTCTGGAAGGCTGGGAGGGCAGGATGAGGTGATAAGCATGCCAAGAGTGGACCCCACACCTATGTGCATGAAATGCAACAGCTGGAAAGGTTGTGATGAGTCACCAAAATGAAGTCAACCAAGTCTTCTACAAAAAGACAAAAATGAATAGTAAAAAGGTTACTTTAACCATGGTTAAGACTAACTAACCTTGGTTAATTAAAAGTAAAGCATGCTTAGGTTAAATTAATCTTAATTAGAGGAAATATCAGATTAATTAACACTAATCTAAGCCTAAAAGGATAATTCCTTGAATTTTGATTTATTTTGAAAAATAAGAAAAATCTAGGCAAAATTACCAAAATACCCCTAAGTACAAAACTAATTCCACTTGGCCCATAAGAGTCCGAATTTTTTGGGACCCTTGGGACCCCATTTGATTCATATTTTTCAGCTTAGAAACTCATCAAAATCCTCTCCATTCTCTCCAAGCTTGCCATAACTCCAAACACCAAAAACTTACACTTTAAGCCTAAGTCTTCATCTTTAAGACTTAAGCTATATTAAAGCTATAAATACTTAAGCCCCACCACCATCCTTTGTCCACGTCTAGAGCAGACCAAAGGGGACCCAAGGCAGCGTTTAAAGCACACAAAAACACTAAGGAGGTCTTCAACAAGTAGGATTTTTCTACTTGTCTTTTTTATGCTTTTAACTTGTCCTTTTATGGTGTGCTTGTTTGTTTTCATGCATCTTTTCTCCAAGATCTGTTTGTATTCCTTTATTTTCACTTGTGAGAGTTTAAAATTTTATTTTAACCGTTCAAAATCAGCCCCACCCATTTTTAGTGATTTTTGAAAAGAAAAACAAAGTTTGTTCGGTTAAAAGTGCTTCTAAGGCACTTAGAAGAAATTTAATCGGTGGATTTTTTTTTAAAATTATTTTTGAAGCTTTGATAAGTTTTATGCTCTCATGAGAAATGTTTTTGAAGCTTATTTGAAAGAGTATTTGTGGATCTTGGAGTAGATCATGAAAATCCATTCTTTGTGGCTTGGAAAAAATATACTATGTTGTTACTTTCATGCTTGTTTTTATGCTTAAGTTTTAACCTTGTGATTTTCTTGTGTGATGAGTTTGGTATGACCTATGTGTTGGATCTGCACCTCTGAGTATGCATGTTAAGAGGTGGAATAAAGTTTTTTAATAAGTTCCAAAGGTTTCCTTTGGACATTAGTTAGAAAGCTACCAAGCAAATGATGTAATTTGTAGGCAAAAGTGGCTAAAATCCTTGTATGGCACCCTAGACTCATCATGGCCAGCATTTAAGCATCAAAACATGGATGAAATATGCATGGACCAGAGGTAAGAGAGGCTTCACAAGCCTAACACAACTGAACCAAGGTGGTGTGAGATGGAAGATTTGAAGAAATTACCTTGGCTAACCAAGGAAGGCTTTCGACCACAACTCACAAGCAAGCTTTAGTTTCGTTAAAATTTTTTTATAAGTAACTAAAGCTCTGAAATAAGGTTTTAAATGAACTAAATCAAACTTTAAACAAAGTTAAACAAAACAAAAGTGAGTTGAAAACCTCTAGGAGTACACTCGGCCACCCTAGAGAGATTTTGGCGAAAAAAATGCGCTTAAAATGTGATTAAGGAAAAATCAGGTATTTTCAACAAGTAAATAACTTATTTGGAACTTTAATCATTATTTAAAAGGTTAAGTTTCATAATATATGGCCTAGGTAAGCTTAGGAAAACATCTCAAAATTACTAAGTGATAAAATTTCCAAATAAGCTTAAAATGGGTAACTAGGAAATCTACCATAACTTAAGCAAGGGTAAATGTAAAATTCAGCCATGCCATTAAATTTTGGGTAAAAATAATTAAGATTAACTTATAATATGTCAATTCTAAAGTTTAAACTTGGCCCCTAAGTAAAAGTCAACTAGGGTTAAGACTTAAGCTAACTAGGGTTAGGAAGAAGGAAACTCTAAACCTAAAAGAGTGGCATTCGGCCACTTAGTGGTTAATTAACTAAAAGGAGGTTTCAATTTCCAATTAGGGTTAATTAAGGACCATTCTTATGTGAATAGGACGAATTTAAAGTATGAAGAAGTTTTAAGGTGGTTAAAGAGACCTATTGATTTTTTTAGGCAAATGATCTTATGGTGAATAAGGAAATTGTGGAAACCTAAGTCTAGGAGGTTGGAATTCGGTTACCATGTATTAAAATTAAATAAGAATGAGTTTCAATCCTTTTCTAGGTAAAAATAATGATTTTAAATATGTAAGCAAAATATAATTAAGGTGTATGAAAGGTGGAATTTGAGGAAGTAGGTCATTCGGCCATTTAGGAATAAATTGACCTAGAAGATTAATTAATTTCTACTTAGATATTATTTGGCTTAGAATAAAAGAGACTTTAAAGGTTTAAGAGTCAATTAGATCTAATTATTAAGGTAGTAAAAAGGAGAACATAAGGTAATATATTTCAAAGGTTTATTAGAGGCATGATTAAGAAGGATATGACTTAAACTTGAAGTTAGAAATTCACTAAGTAATTTGATCATAACATACCTTAATGAGAAGAAGTTATAAAAGATTTGTAAATACTTAATACTTGAACTTAGAATAATTAGGATATGCATAAGACTTGAACAAAAGAGAACACAAAGAGAAAAGAACTTGAAAGGTGCCATTCGGCCACCTAGATTAAGATGCTAAGACGTAAAATCTTAATGAACAAGTGTAATTTGAGAAAAGGAAAGGACGAGAGGTAACTTAGAAGGATGAATGATGTAAGTCCCTTGTGTGATTTCAACATCAAACCAAATTGAGGCATTAGGTTGGTTGTTTAAAGGTGACATTATGCTATGTGATTTACCAATCAAATTTCATTATTGGTTATGAATGCTCACTATCTATGAATAAATGATGGATGCTTATGAATGAGAAAGGAAGATGACCATGTATGAGATTGGTTTGTACTGATGATTGAGATGAAAATTCGAAACCTATATGTGCATTCCATATTGGTTGGAAATTTGTTTTTGCATGCATAAATTATTTGGAAGCCACTAAAATGAACTTAAAAAGATTAAGGGATCACTAAAGCAAATGTTTTGTGAAAATGTAATGCTACTTTCTTTGTGCCTTATGTGCACTAGTATCCAAAGGGCCATAAAAAGCTCTACTAAAGAGAAGCCTAAAGTTGCTTCTAGGAGACTTAAGTTTCTCCAAGAAATCCTTCTACTGTGAAGACTTAAGTTTCTTCACCAAGTTTTAAGGTGGTGATGACCATCCCGGAATGAGCTCATATCCTTAATTTTTAGTAGGAGGTGGGAGTAGAGTCAGTGAGAAGATATTGCTTAACAAATTTAATACAAGTCTATGTCTTATTGTTTCTCCCTAAGGTGGTGAAACTAGATTCATAAAGTGTCCCAAAAGTTGGACAAATGAATGATAAAGACAAAGATAAGTAATAAGGAATGAAGTTTAAGGCATAGAATAATTGTATGTCAAATGATATCTTATGTGTGATCCTAAAGTTATGAATGTTAATGAGAATGTATGTTAAGATGCCACAATTTATGAATTATAAGAGAAATGCATATTTAAGCACTTAGATGTATGTTTGATAATAAAATGTATCCACTTCAGAGAAATGTTTACAAAGAATTAAAAGTAACCTTTTATGCAAGAAATGATTTTCTGAAATAAATTGAAGTGGCTGGGATTTAAGTGATGACATTATAACTAAGTAGAAAGCCTACTGAGAAAATTAGTTTCTCACCCCTACTTCTTCCCACTTTCTTCCCAGACATTCCGGACGTTGTTCGTCACAGTAGCAGATCACGTACTTGAAGAGGATGCGAGGCACTCTATTTTGAAGAAGGTTTACATCATACGAATATTAGCAATAGAATGATGCAAACATCCTAGATATTAGTTAGTGGAAATTTGCTATGTATTTACATATATAATGTGTATGATAGAATATAGTAAATATGTATGTAAATAAGGAAGATTAACTATGTTTGTAATAACTATATGATAAGTCTCACGGGCCTAAGACTTATGGTCTATATGATATGTTATGTATAATTATTCTATGATATGTATGATATGCTTGAGTCTTGTGTATCCAATATGTGCAAATGATAAACAGAAAGAACAACTTAAACGCTTAGTATTCCTAAGGTTTTAAATGTACGTAGAAATTCGCTTAACAATTTATTTTACTGCTACGCACATTTTATCCACGAGGCTCGCAGTTTATATCAAACAATTTAAAAAAAAAAATACCGTATTTTCATATAAGTATTTTCTAAAATGAATTCCGCATCATAAGATAACAAACTGAAAATGGAACCGAATGATCGACTTAAGCGTGAAATCGGTATTTGTTTTTAGGGTGTTATATACTAAGCCACTTGGAGGCCTCATTTGGTAAAATTTTACTCCCTAAACACTTAGCAAAACTCTCCAAAATCTCTCCAAGTTAACCAAAACCAAAAATCCTAACCTTGTACCTTAAGCTTAAGTTTTCATCTTTGAGATTTAAACTAAAATCAAGTTCTAAACACTAAGCCCCACCACTTTCACTAAGAAGCTATTTGTGAACCATGAAGGGGGGATCGAGTTCAGCCACCAAAGCCCTACCATAACCCCACACCAAGTCTCCATCATGTAGGATTTTATACTTTACCTTTTTAAGCTTTAAATCTTACTTTTTATGGTTGGCTTTCTTTCTTTTGTGGATCATTTCTCTAAAATACATAGATCTCCTTTTGTTTGGATTCATGAAGGTTCAAGACTACCTTTTAATGGTTCAAAATGAGAATCACCATTTTTTAGTAATTTTTGAAAAATAAAATGAAGTTAGGCTAGTTTAAAGTGCTTCTAGGAAATTTAGAAGAAATTTAATCGATGAAAATTCTTTAAAAACCATTTTTATGATTTAGGAAGTTTTAAAAAGTTATGATCAAATTTTTTAAGTGGTCATGTTAGGAGATGGATGGATCTTGGAGTAGATCTTGTGGATCTATACTTTGTTGTTTGAAAAAAAAAGCTATCTTGCATGTTTTTATGTTTAAAACTTGAAAGTTGTCGATTTTCTTACTATGGTGGATTGTATAATAATATGTACAAAAGTGAACCTATGAAATTACATATTAAAAATTGTAATAAAAATTAATTTATAGTCCTATAAGCTTGCTTTGGGCCTAAACTTAAAAACTATTAAATGAAAGTTGGAATTTTGGGACGAAAAATGGCACAAGCCTCACAAGTAACCTATGACTCTCTTTGGCTGTGACCCAGGCTATGAAATTTGGAAAAGCCTTGTATGGATCAAGTGCTTAAGGTGCTTAAGGTGCTACAAGTGCACAAAATCATGGAACCAAAGTTGTATGAGAAGGAAATTTTGAAAAGGAGACCTTGGAAGATCTAAAGGAGAATTTGGCCATATAGGATAAATTAAGGATAAAACTTCTTAAAATTTCTAAAGTGATAAAAACCATATGACTAAATCCTAACTAAGGTGAAACAACTTTTGGAAGAAGAAAAATTGAGCTAAAATGACCTAAAAACTACTAGGTGTGCATTTGGCCACCTTAGTTTAATTCAAACAAAAAAATTAAAATTTGGTTAATGATGCATTAAGAATTTTCATTAGGTAAATGGAAGATTTAAAGGTGTAAGTAAGGTCTAAAGTGACTAAGTCCATAGAAACCAAAATAGATGAAATCAAGTGAAATTATAATTAATACTTAAGCTAGATTTAAAAAATGCACAAGATGGTAATTAAAATGAACTATGGAGTTGTGAGTAGGAGAGGAGTCATTGGTCATGACCCTTAGAAATAGAGGAGAAATCCTAAAAATTAACCAAACTTGGTAAAACTTGTAGCCTAAAATTCAACTACAAGGATTTATCATCCTAGGATAATTAAAGATGAAATTTGATCCCCTAAACAATAGGAGTGACATTTGACCACCTTAGGGTTAATTAGTCAAGAAGGAACTTTAATTGTTAATTAGGTTTAATTACAGATCATTAGCATATAAGTAAAATGGATTAAGAGTGTGAGTAAGTTTTTAAATAGGGTAAGGAGCTCATTTGGTCATATTAGCTAAGTTAGTGAAGGAAAATTAAGAATTCACTACGTTTCAAGACTAAACCTAGGCATGCATAAATTAAGTGATTAGGAATAAACCATGAGGTTGGAAACTACATTAAACCATTCGGCCATGAATTTCAAGAATGAAGAAGTCTTAAAGATTTCTAAGTAATGTAATAATTAATAAATTAGACTTCAATTGATGAAAATTAACTCCTAAGACAAAGAAAAGAAAACTAGAAGGCATTAGAAATCAAGGACTTACAATTGGCCACCCTAAGTCAAATAAGAAGAAATGAGTTTGAAAACTTGGTTTAGGTACATTAAGAAGCTTTTTCATGTAAAATTAAAGAATTACAAGTTTAAATAAAGCTTGGAAATGACATGTGCATCATTCGGCTAGGCATAACTAAATTGGAATAAATAAGTTAAGAACTTACTAACATATAACCTTTAAACTTAGTATGAATAGGTTATGCATAGGACTTGTAAATTGAAGGGTATAAAGAATAAAAACTTAAAAGGTGCCGTTCAACAACCTATTAGAGAACTTCTAAGTTGTAAAAAAATCATGTGAAACTAGTTGAACTTTGAGAAAAGGAAAGGGTGAAGGTTAACTTAGAAGGTTGAGTGAATTAAGTCCCCTTGAGTGATTCATCATAAAATGTTATGAGTTAAACAAGTTGGATATGTATGGGAGCATGTGGTTATGTTATCCAAGTGTGATTGATAAGCCAGCTTGTGGTACTTTATGATGTAGAATGTGAGTTGAATGATGAATGCCCATAAATGTTTTAAAAGATGATGCTAGATATGATGATTGTGTATGATTGATGATGAGATAGTATTTGAGATCTAAATATGCATAACATATTGGCTAGATATTGATTGAGCATGCATACTTATCTTGAAGTCATTAAAATGAACCTAAATGGCTTAAGGGACCACTAAAGCAAACTTATGTAAAAAGTTAATCTACTCTTAATGTGCCTTGTGCACATCTAGAGGACAATCAAAGTCTGACTAAAGAGGAGACAAAAGGGTTCTCCATAAATCCGTCTATTGTGAAGACAAAATGGTTTTTCACTTATTATGAGATGGTGATGACCATCTAAGAATGAGCTTATATCCTTAAGAATAGAAGGTAGAATAGTAGAGTTAGTAAGAAGATATTATTTGACTATTTATAATGAGTGTTTATGTCTAGAGAGTTCCCTGAAGGTGTGGAACATAAATTAAAATTTTCAGAAGTTGTGGAATAAAAAATGAAAGAGATAATGTATGAGACAGAATAAAATGTGAGTTAAGTAATATTTGTATTGAGATTCCAAATTTATGAAGTTTAAAATAGATATATGCTTATGTAATAATGGTTGTTTCTATATAAAAATGATGTACTTCAGTAGGAGTTTTAAAAGATTAAAAGCAACCTTGTATGCATGTCATGATTTTTCTAATAAACTAAAGTGATTAGGATGAAAGTGATGACACTAGATGTAGAGTAGAAACCTATTAAGAAACCTAGTTTCTCACTCCTTCTCTCCCCACTTTCTTCCTAGACAACAATCATGTCTTTTGCGACGATGGTGGTCTACATCGACATTAGCAATGTGGATTGATCAACGAACCCCCATGACCTTTTAATCACAACATAAGTCAACCTGAGAATTTATTTCTCATTAGGACATTTGTTTATCTCAGAAGTATTGAGCCCAAATTTGTTCATGATGGGTTTTGAAATTCCTTTGGATGCATTTCATCCTAACATAGTTTTTCCATCTTCTCCCGGCTACTGTAGGAAACAAACGACCACTATTGAGGAATCCTTTTCCTTAGAAGGAGAGACTGATCCCAAAATTCCATCTCATTACTATAGTCGTCACATCTATGGTCCTCATAAGGAAGCTTGCCTTACCTGATGTTGTATCCATTTCAAGCCTACCAAGAGATTCGCGATGGGACGTTAATACCATTAGATCCAAGTATGTTGATGGAGTACTTTCATCACTAGGCTTGGGAAGGTTTGCTAATCCCACAGTTCTGTTTTCAAGGAAGCAGAAGTTGGAATGTCATACCCATAATGTAAATGTTTGTAGATAGTTGGATGCAAGCATCCTAGTTATATCACGTAATAGTAAGCTAATGTAGGTATTATAATATGTAGCAAATATGTATGTAAATTTGGTATGTACATTATCATGTGTAATAAAGTGTATGTAAAGGCCTTAGTGCCTAAGACTATTATATGTATGTATGCGAACTTTATAATTATATAATGTTTGTACATTTTTGTGAATAGTTTATGTTTAATTGTTTACTGTTGATTTGAGACAAATGACTTAAAGCAAGTGTTACGAAATGATGATATTTTGTATACACACTAGAATACCTAGTAAATTAGTTACTATCACGCATGCTATATCGGGAGGCTCGCATTTTTTAACAAACAATTCTTTTAAAATTTTTTTATTATATTTTCTCTAAATAAGTGTTTTCCAAAGATGTCCACATCATGAGATAACAAACTAATAATGGAACTGAATGAACAACTTAAGCGTAAAATTGATATTGATTTTTAGGGTATTATATGTATTCTAGAAGGTAGTGAAACCTAAACTAAGTGTTGGTTTTGAAACTTAAGTGAAGTAACAATGAATAGATAAACACCCTTGAGAAGGCCAACCTAAGTTCAATTTTACATAATAAAATTGGTCTTGCATGAAGATAGGCACGATAGTGTAATGGACTTTTAATTAAAATATTGGTTGTGTTATGATTTAGGGACTAGAATATCCTAATTTAATCGGTATAGATTGTGTCAACTGAGATGAATAAATGAATAGGGATTAAGAACCCCATGTAGTACCTTAGAGGCTTTGTATTTAAATTGAAGGTGCTCATAGGAGGTTGCTGGAAAATCTAATGATTGACTCATATGGAATAGACCAAAGTTCATAAGAAATGAGAACTTTCAAGCCTAGGGATACGTAAGCTAGGTTTGAGCCTCTCCAATAGCTTGAGGTTTCTTCCTATAATTGAGATTGCTCTGGTTGAACTTAGCTGCCTTAACGAGATCTTGAAGCCTATCATTACTGGTCAACCAATTTCAATTTCTTTTGTTGACAAATGTGAAATGATGATGATGGAAATGATAGTATTGATGGGGAAACACTTTGATTTGAGAAATTGGGTCTTGATACCCTCTGTTGTTTTGATAAAATGGTATGATGATTTGGATTTATATACATGCGCATATTGCAAGGATGATTAACTCTAGATTAATAAAGATTATTGTAGTATGGGACTTGATAGACATAAACCTAATCCCGAGTTTATAATCGTAAAAGTTTGAGAGAAGAATGGTATAAGGGTTCGCGTGCATCAGTTGTATTCATTTTAACTTAGGTTACGGTTTATGTAGCAGATAGTAAGATCTACGTGTTTATTTATGAAGTTAATCAATATGCATGACTTGTGAAGAAAATGATGGAATAGTCATGTGTACATTATGTATCATGAATGATTTTATGATAGTTCTTTGATTGTCAAAGAACATGTATGTTGTCTCTATTACTCTTATTTAAACTTTTACTTGAAAGAAATGTCTCATTCTATTGTCTACTAATTTCTTGTGAATAAAACTATTTCCTAGTAGATCTATGATGTGGATGGCCTTATCACGTCACAAGGATGGATGTTAACTTGACATAGAAATTGAACCTTGTAGAGATCCTGCGATGTGGATTACCCTCACCAATGAGGAACTAGATGTCAACTTAAGGAATAGAGAATAGTTTGATGCCCCAAGAATATAAGCAACCATTCTGAAATAAAACTATAGAGTGGATTATGAGATGTTATAAAGGGTGATGGAGCTTATAGTTGATAATCATTTGGTGTAGCTTCATGTTTTCACAGGTAAAATTTGGTATTTCTAACTTAGTAACATAAACCTAAATCGTCTATGTCTTGAATGGGATAAAATCTACATAGGTAATTTAGGGGGCTGCTACAAGCATCAAATGGGGTCAAAATTCTCACTTTAGCACTTAATATAATCTTTCTTAATCTTTTCATTTCAACCTAAACTTGGTATTTTGTTGGAGTTATATTCTACATATCCTTTTAGTTTGGTATTTTGAGTCGATTTGTTTTATCTTCATAATATTTAAACCTATTTTTGGAAGGGATTTTCTATGTTGAGTTGGCTTTACAACATACTCATTCAGCTTAGTTGGTAAAATTTAAATTCTCTTCCTTTACTTGGTAAAATTTTTGAATTGCATCAATAAATGTCTCTTAAAATTACTAATCTTAATTTTTTTAAAAGATTTTATTTATTAAATATTTAAAAATTTGGAGTTTTTTTTATCATTTTATCCTTAACCTATCACCTTACTCATTTGTATCATGTCTTAATAACTGTAAAACCGATGATTACGTTGAGCTAACTAATTCATTAATTGAATATTTCTCTAATACCTTGAAATAGTTACTGATTCACCCCACGTATTTATATGTAAAAGGACTAATCTTTCCCCTAGCTTAAGAAAAAACTTAACAATACCAACAAACTATTACAATCTAAAAAACTTACTTTTCTTTAAAAGATTTTCCCCTTATCTTTTATATTTCCTTTATTTCTTCTACTAGTTTAGCTATTGCTTTGTTGTTCCATCTCTAGAAATAGGCAATAAATATGACTTCCAAGAGTATCAAACTTATTAAACAAGAAAATATGATAAATGTGGGAAACACCTCATATGTTGTAGATCCTCAACTAGAGAAATAGAAACAAGCTACCCTCAAGTTCAAGTACTTATTCCCTTCATTATTAGAGACAAAACATATGCCTTTCTTAGTCCTCAATAACATAACGATGTTTCTTTTTTTTTTTTCATCTTTTTGGAGGAAAAAATATTTCTTATTTAGATTCATTTGACATGAGCTTCTTAGAAAATACAACTAGGATTTTTAGAGCCACATAACACACTCGTCGCAAACGTCCAAAAATAATTTCTAGATTTTCCCTAACTATGATATAGTATAAGGTACAACCTAGGTCATCTCCTGAAGACCATTTAAGATTTTCAAGCAAATTAGGAGAAAGTTAGAAAAGGGGGTTTTGTAAAGTTTTGATATTAGGTTCTGAATATAAAATGCAGAATGAAATTAAATTAACTTAATGATTATCAACTTAAGAAATTCAGAGGCTATTTTCTTAAGATCACTAAAATCATGCATTATATATATCAACCCAAGATCATACGGAACCCCTAAAATGATCCTTGAATTCTCTACTGAGAAAGCTTTCAGGATTCAATTGATTATGATCAACAAGATCAAGTAACCATTAATCTTTTATTAGATCTAAGCCAATTTCATAATCAGAATTTAGTTAAAGTAAGTAATAAAATGAAAACCTTCAATTCAATTAGTTAATTTCCACTCTTCAAAATTTTTGGAAAATGATTAACAAATTAAAAGTTAATCTGCAGTAATTAAAATACATCAACCGAACAAACTTTGATTTGAAGAATATAGTAACATAGAGTAGAAATAATGTAATAAGCCTGTAAATAAGGATGAAGACCTTAAAGTTAAAATGAAAATATGCTTGAATCTATGAATTGAAATTAGAAACTTAGCCTTCCATGAAAGAGGAAAAACTAACAATAAAGAAAAGTTTAACCTTGCATGAAGGAGACAAAACTAACAACAAAGAAAGAAAGATGAAAAATGGTATTAGAGTTAATATCCAAAGGTGTGTGTCTTTTCCTCTTGTAAACCCTTCTACTTATAGAAGATTTTTTTTATGCATCATCTTCAGAAGTTCTCCAATTATTTTTGAATTTATCCATCCTTTTATTGTTTTCACATGCACTTTGTTGGAAAATGCAAAACACATTTGACTTTTGTCACCAATTAGCACACTAATTTTGACGTTGATTGCAGCACATTTTTGGATATTCATGTACCCGAATTAAAGCTTTAGGTTTGAATAAAAGTTGTAGTCCTGGATTTTATCTTTCCAACAGATCTAATTTCATCTCAATATGACTTTTCTTATCTCAATATATGGCTAGATCTTTGCACACTGTTCAGGTTTAGCGACAACAACACTATCTTGTCTTTTGATATAATTTCGAAGTCCTACACATCCCATTTGATCTCTGATATTACTTTTTAACTATGGATACTTCTTTAAGCTTTCATTCAAGATATATTTCATGATTTTTGGATGCTTAAAACTCCTATTATTCTCTAAATACTATAATAGTATCATTTTAATCGGTTAAGCAAAGAAATTCAATTAAACTTCATATAAATCCAAACTCATAAAATATGACAAAGACCACTTAATTGAACATATAAGAAGTATTAATGCGCTATATATAAGAGATAATTATTTATGAAAGTTATGCTTATCAAATTCCTCCACACTTATCTTTTGCACGTCTTGGACAAAATTTAAGTTAAGGATTGGTTACTCATTTTTTTTTTTGGAAAATTAAAGAACGTCAAAGCTTTGAGTTGATTTCTCAAAAATTCACAAAAATCGAAACATTCTTTCATCACATTTTTGAAATTAATTTGAAAGGAAACTTCAGTTGAAAAACATAGATTGAGAAAGATAAAACCTCACATGATATACTCTGAATCTCTTAAGTGTTTGATTTGGTAAGTGTTTCTTTCAAATTCAATCTATGAAAGATGAACTATCACTGACTTGCATATCTTTTACTTCTTTACTACTACGTACACATCCAATGTACAAATTAAGAGGTCTTTATTTTGGTTATAACAGGATTAGAAAGATGAAATGATATATCAAAGAGATATAATATTAGACAAAGGAAAATGGGAGAGAAATGAGAAATGAATTTAAGTGCAAGTGTGAGAGATAAAGATCAATTTTCCTATGTAATAGTTTATTTATTTATTTCTTCGATTTATTTATTTATGATTTTATTTTTTCTTTTTTTTCAACCATGATATCGATGATTAAAAACACAATTGCAATCTCCCCCACACTTATTAAAGCATTTATGGTATGATAAATCCAATATTCCTCACCTTCTATGGTCAGAAAAAGATTTTTTTTTTGTAATGAACTAAAAAGAAAGTCAACTAGCTCAAGGGGCTAATCAAAGGGTAAAATTACATGGGTTGGTTATTTAGCTAAGTGGTTTGCTCAAGAAAAACAATGCCTCAATCATTTTTGTACAATTCATACGAAAATGTAGCTTCAAAAAAAATTAATGCAAGTTATGAAGTAACATATTCTATGGATGAAAATCACACAAGAAAGAAAGTAATTAATAAGGCTTAAAATCACATAGGTAATATATTTATCAAATCTAATCTATCCAATTCAAATATTTGTTGCCAAACTAATTAATCTTGAAATGTAAATTATTTTGCTTCAGTTATTTTATGAAATCCAAAGAACAATGTGGTTCCACATTTCAATTTTTTTTATTCATAAGATGCCTATCAAGAGTCAAGTGTAACTCCTTACTCAACCATCTTACTTAAAACAAGCTTATGAATCTAACCTATTTTTTTTTAATTGGACCATCCTTCCCCTAACCTATCTAAGACATTGTCCTTAATGTCTTAGATGAAATTCCATATAATAGGAAAAGAAATGTAAGAAAATCACCAAAATAAGGAAAAGTCATAACTGAAGAATGGTATCTGGTTCTTTTTTATCTCTGCCATCATGATTAGGTTGGTTCGCCATCTGCATTGCTTGATTGAGCTCAGATGTAGGATTTTGCAATTTCTCAAGTAGTTGTTCAACAATTGAAGTAGATACTATGATGTTGCGCATGGATTATGGTATGAACTCCTGCTTTATTATATGATCTAAAAAGGAAAATAAACCATTATAAAAGCCATTAATCTTCAATAACCTTAAAAGTTTTTTAATGATGGTAAAAATTTCTTCCATTGTTCCAAGACCACCAGGTAATGCAATAAATGCATTAAAATTATTCAACATGTGTCTCATACGCTCATGCATGGTTGCAACCTTCAATTTAGTACTCAGGATGAAGTAAGAGGTGTTCCCATTTTTTAAGACAACACCTAAGACGTTACTTCCCCTTAGGAGTGCAGATCCTGCAATACATCCTTTTAAACCCTGAATCCCTCCCCCACAAATAACATTGATTTTTCTTGCAGCTAATATCTTACCAAGGTTATAAGCTGCATGTTGAAAGTCTCCATCCTTTCCAAGGTTAGATCCACTAAAAACAGAGATAGTATTGATCCTATCCATAAATGGTGTTTTGGTCTCTTTTGGAAAAATACATCATAGAAGCTAATAATTTTTAAGGACTCAATACTAGACAAGGAGATTGCTTGAATAGTGTGAAATCAGGATTTGGTAGCAGAAGTTTGAATTTTTGTTCAAGGGAAAAAGTGAATGTCAAAAGGGAAAGACATTAAGCAGGGGTGAAGATTTCAAAAAATGGTGGCCTAATAAATTGATAAAGCAATGTAAATGACAAACATACACACATAAGAATAAATAGTAGTTGTGATTGTGGCTCACATCTTCCTCTAGTTTTACATCCAGTAACGGCCGAAACGCCTTCTAAGAGTTGAGGATGTGTTTCCCATTCAATTTTCTTGTAAACTGACAACAGGGTCGTTTAAAGTCAGATTCCCAAGATATAACGTTCTTTTTCCTTACGGAATAGTTCAAACAAATCAAGAAGGACTTGCTAAACATGTCTACTAGGACATGTCTTAAGAGTATGAATGATATTTTCCAATGACTCCTTACTTAGTCCATCCTTTATGAATTGAATTTTGTCCTCTTGATTTTTTGGAACCATTCCAGGGTTCTTACATCTTGGGTTACAAGTCCATCCTGCACACTTGTAACAAAACTCCAATTCTTTTTACCTTTCTCTTCTTTGCATAGGAACTTCTTCCTATACCTAGCATGTTTTAACAAATGATTCTTGAAATTCACTTGCTAAACGTACCTTAGCTTCAATGGTCCAACGAACATCTTCTGGAAGGCCTAAGAGTGTTAGTACTCTCAATCGTTCAAGTCTACAATTGT
Organism: Canavalia gladiata; assembly: GCA_037954105.1. NCBI lineage: Eukaryota > Viridiplantae > Streptophyta > Magnoliopsida > Fabales > Fabaceae > Canavalia > Canavalia gladiata. The sequence goes on from CM075658.1 coordinate 32,739,639, forward strand.
AAATGTCCTTAAGAACATTTTGGGAAAGAGTAGGGAACCAAATTTTGATTCTTGTGAGAGCTTTCTCCATTTTCTTTTGTACAAACACTCGAGTTATTGTTCCTGCAAGCTCAATATGGTGTAATGGGTTGGATGATTTAAGAGGTGAAGAGAAGAAGTTGAGAGATTAGTTAAAACTTGTAAGTGAGGAGTATGAGAGAGGGAGAGAGAGAAAGAGAAAGAAAGAGAGAGAGAGAGAGAATAAAATAAAATTCCTAACTTTAGATCCTTCCCCGATATTTTATATTATACTTGTTCTAATTCAAGGATCAGCAAATTTAGAAAGTCAATGACTTTCATCACCAATAATTATGGAAAAAGTAAAATAAAAGACATGAGAAAAGGGAAACTTCTCTTGAATTTATTGTAAGTATGTGGCATTGTGCAAATGCACTTCTTCCACTGTGTGCTCTTGAAAACCTTCAAAAAATGGTTTAAGATGATGTCCATTTACCTTGAAGGTTTTTGTAGTTACCTCATTTTTTATTTTCGCTGCACCATAAGGAAAAACATTAGTAACTACAAATGGTCCTAGCCATCTAGAGTGTAGCTTATCGGGCATAAGCTTTAGTTGAGAATTATAAAAGAGAACTTTTTGTCCAATGAAAAACTCCCTTCTTGCCAACCTTTTTTCATGAAGAGCTTTGACCTTTTCTTTGTAAATTTTGGAGTTTTCATATGCTTCCAATCGAATTTCTTCAAGTTCCTACAATTGAAGCTTTCTATGGATTCTTGCTTTATCTAGATCCATATTGCATTTTTTTTACCACCCAAAATGTTCTATGCTCTAATTCAACTGGAAGATGACATGCTTTACCAAAGACAATCCTATAGGGAGACATGCAAATGGGTGACTTGTAGGTTGTCCTATATACCCATAAAGTATCATCAAGGCGCAAGCTCCAATCCTTCTTATTGGGCTGAATTGTTTTCTCCAAGATTTTTTTGGATTTCTTGATCAGAAACTTCACCGTGACCATTTGTTTGAGGGTGGTACGAGGTGGAAACTTTATACATGACTCCATATTTGCAGAGTAGAGCTTCCATTGTACAGTTGCAAAAATGAGTACCTTGGTCACTAATTAGAGCTATAAAAATGCCAAACCTGTTAAAGATGTTAGACTTGATAAAATTTGCAACAACTTGAGCATCATTAGTACAAGTGGCTTTTGCCTCCACCCATTTTGAAATATAATCAACAGCTAACAAAATGTAAACAAACCTAAAAGTGATAGGAAATGGACCCATAAAGTCTATACCCCACACATCAAATACCTCACAAAAGAGAAATAGTTGCTGGGGCATCTCATTTTTGCATGAAATACTCCCTGTTCTTTGACACTGCTCATAAGTTATGCATAATCTGTGTGCATCACAAAATATTGTAGGCCAGTAGAAACCTGAGTTTAGTACTATTCTAGCTATCCGTTGTGGCCCAAAGTGTCCACCACAAGCTAGGGAATGGCGAAAGGTAAGTACATACTGAACTTCATGATCTGGAATGCATCTTCTAATGATTTGGCCACTATCTTCCAAAGGTATGGTTCATCCTATATATAGTGTTTGGCATCACTTTTCAATTTGACAATTTGAGATTTGGTGAAGTGTCTAGGTATTTCTTTAGTGACTAGATAGTTTACCAAATCTCCGTATCAAGGATCATTCGTGTGTAGGTGATAGAGATGATCTTTTAGGAATGAATCTGCAATTGAAGTTTCTTCAAAAGGTTGCTAGTTCTGACTTAAATGATCTACTACAAGATTCGTTGCACCACTCTTGTCTTTAATCTCTAAATCAAATTCTTGCAACAGAAGCATCCAATGAATCAATCTTGCCTTAGCATTTGCCTTCTTTAGCAAGTAATTCAAAGCTGCATGGTCAAAGAAAACGATAACTTTAGATCCAAGCAAATAGGAGAAAAATTTATCTAATGCAAACACAATTTCCAAAAGCTCCTTTTCAGTAGTTGCGTAATTGGATTGGGCTGCATCCATTGTGCGAGAGGCATATGCAATGACATGAGATCTTTTACTAACTCTTTGAGAAAGTACAACACCAAGGAAATAATTAGATGCATCACACATTAATTCAAATGGATGCATCCAATTAGGTGGTTGAATGATGGGAGTGGTTGTCAATCGCTGCTTTAGTTCTTCAAACGAATCCTTGCATGCTTGATCAAACGCAAATTTTATATCTTTTTGTAGCATTTTAGAAAGAGGTTGTGCAATCTTGCTAAAATCCTTGATGAATCTTTTGTAAAAACTTGCATGACCAAGCAAAGAATGTACATCTTGCACAGAAGTGGGGTAAGGTAGAATAGAAATAATGTCTATCTTTTCCTTATCAACCTCTAAGCCTTTACTAGATACCAAGTATCCTAAGACTACACCTTTTGTTACCATGAAATGACATTTTTCAAAATTCAAAATAAGGTTAGTCTCAATGCATTTGTCCAAAACTCTAGATAAGATTTCTAAGCAAGCATCAAAAGAAGAACCATATACGGTGAAGTTGTCCATAAACACTTCCATGCAACTTTCTAAGAGATCTGAGAAAATGCTTACCATGCATCTTTGAAAGGTTCCAGGGGCGTTGCACAGACCAAAGAGCATCCTTCGATAGGCAAAAGTACCAAAAGGACAAGTGAAGGTGGTCTTATGTTGGTCTTCTGGGGCTATATGTATTTGAAAATAGCCTGAAAATCCATCTAGAAAGCAATAGTGAGATTTTCCTACTAATCTTTCCAAAATTTGGTCTATGAAGGGCAAAGGGAAATGATCCTTGCGAGTAGCTTGGTTAAGCTTCCTATAATCTATGCACACCCTCCAACTACTTTGTATTCTGGTGGGGATTAGTTCATCTTTGTGATTTTTGACTACAGTCATGTTAGTCTTCTTAGGAACTACTTTCACTAGGGTTACCCAATTGCTGTCTGAGATGGGATAGATGATACTAGCTGCCAAAAGCTTACCTACTTCCTTTTTTACCACATCTAGGATGGTTGGATTTAGACGCCTTTGTGGTTGTCTAACAAGTCTGATGTTTTGCTCTAGCAATATCCTGTGCATGCAAGTTGATGGGTTGATGCCTAGAATATTAGCCAAAGTCCAGCCAATTGCTTAATTGCTTGTTTATGACTTCTCAAGGTTTGCAACAACCTTTCTTCTTGTTATGGTAGAAGTTTCTTTGCTACTATCATAGGAAGCTTCTCATTTTCCTCCAAATAAGTATACTTTAGATGTTTAGGAAAATACTTCAATTCCAAAGAAGGTGGTTGTATTATGGAAGGTAAGGATCTATCTAAGATTAAAATGTTTGCAACACTTGCATCTAAAGTATCATCTTTCCAAGAAGTTTGGTTTGAAGCATTTTGCAAAGCAGCATTAATCCTGGAACACATAGTACATGGATCAAATTCATCACTTGTGTAAGTAAAATTATCTAAGTATTTTAAATCAACATCAGAAAATTCAAAAAGTAGATCATCAATAGAATAATGATCCGCAAGAAGGTCTATAACATCAAATTGAAAAAGTGAATGATTCTCTATAGGATGCTTTATGGCTTCAAACATGTTGAATTGGATGATATCATCTCCAAATTCCATCGAGAGAGTCCTTGTGTGCATATCTATCTTTGTTTTTGTAGTTTTGAGGAAGGGTCTCCCTAGGATTAAGTTTGATCTGTTGATGGATGATTCATCTTCCATATCCAAAATGTAGAAGTTAGCTGGAAAAATTAGCTTATTCACTTAAACTAGCACATCTTCAAGTACTCTGGTTGGCTAATTGAATCACCACACCAGTTGGTTTCAGTTTTCCAAGATTCAAAGATGTATAAACTAATGAAGGCATAACATTAATGGTAACACCTAGATCCAGCAATGCATCACCAAAGGTGGAGTTTTCTATTGTGCAAGGAATAATGAAAGTTCCTAGATCTTTACATTTCTGAGGGAGGCTGGGTTGAATTAAGGCAAAAACATTACATCCCACACTAATCTTCTCATCCCCTCTAAGTTTTCTCTTATGCTTGCATAAGTCCTTTAGAAATTTATCATATTTAGGAGTTTTCTTGATAGCATCTTGAAGTGATATGTTTACTTCCACTTTCCCGAAAGTATTCCAAAAGCTCCTTATCCAAATCTATATAAACATTGGACTTGGAATGGACCATTCTATTTGGGAAAGGTAAAGATATCTTCTGATTAGCATAATTTGGGGCTTTTGTTTCATTAGATGCTTCAAGTGAAAATTGTTTATGGTAAGCTTCTTTTTGTTGAACATCCTATGTCATATTGAAAGTTGGTGTATTTTTTTCATTAGACTTTCTCTCTGATTCAGATGGCTTATCAGAGATGTCTCTAGGTTTAGAGATAAATGCTTCTCTTTGCCGTGGATTAGTTTGATTGAAGCTTTATTGCTTTCAAATTGTAGGGTCTATCTGCACTTCCTTGCCATTTCCCACTGAGATGACACTCAGGCTTTTAGGATTTATGATGGGTTGAGAAGGTAATTGACCAGAACCTTGAGATTTCAATTGGTTGATAATGGTAGCCAATTACCCAATTTGAGTTTGTAAATCTTGAATGGTGGAACTTACATTCTGTTGAAATTGAGGATTATTGGTGGAACTTATAAACATTATCTTAGACCAAGGGAGTTTGTTATCTATTATGATCATCTCAGTTTGAAGTTCTTGAAGTCCTAAGATGATGTGGAGGTCCTAGATGCAAAGAAAAAGGCCAGCTGTAGAGATCTATTGGGCCAATTGGGTCCATCACCAGAGTTAAGACTAAGAAGTTACAAAAAGAGGTGAAAACCTTCTTGGACCTTTTGAGGAGATCCCTCAGGCCCAACACACTTATCCCATGATCCTCCATACCTTAGAATAGGACTTATATTTTTGTGTATCTTAGGTTCTAACAGGCCGAAATATGTATAAGATTGAGCTCCATTTTTTTTCCTGTATTTTAGCTTAGGCTATTAGACCTGCTTTGGCCCAACTTGTGGTTGAAAAGATGGAGGAAGCTAGGCATCATATTGGGCTTGTAATCTAGGCCCAAACCATACCATGAAGGCAACTCCAAATGCTGCATGGATCTTCCTCCCTTATACGCCCACCATTAACCTATAAATAGGCTACCTTATGTATAATTTGAACACTTTTGAGTCATTGAGTAAAATTTAGATTTCAAAATAGTTTTTCTCTCCCTTTATTTTTTGGAATTACAAGTGGGAGTCTCCTTATCCTTGGCCTCCAAGGTGGTGGACAAGGAGCTTATCCTTTCCAAGAGTGGTGCTCCAACCTTATCCTCTAAAGCTTCTTCACTTCTTCACCTCCAAACACCATGAAGCATACCTCCATTGATCCACATCTACATCAAGCATAGATAGATGCATCAAGTGGTATCAAAGATCCTTCAATGGAGGTAATATTTTCTTCCAAATTTCCTCTCAATTCCGCACTAATTTTTCTCAAATCTCACATTCTTCTACTTTTTCTTCTACTCCATTTTCTTTCATCATTTTAATCAATCGAATGACCTCTTATTTGCATAATTTTTATTGCGTTGGATTTTTGTGAATGTCTAGTTTTTGAATTTCTATTTTTTTTTTAATTTGGTTGAGAAATGAGTTCACAATTATTTGATTATTGGAGCATGTTCATTTTGGCGCCAAATTCCGCCTACTGTGCATAATTTGATCATAACGTGAAAAATTCTCATCCAATTTAATTCAAAATTGATTTTATTTGCAAGATCTAACCACTAGCCTTCATTTAACAGGTGACTTTTTTTTAGATCCTTTCAAATTTTTGAAATTTGAATGCATGTTCTTGGCACCAAAACCTCTCTTCATATGAATTAAAATTTTGATCTGAATCTTATAGCACTTATGTAGATCCGATTCAATTGTGTTTTAATCCTTCTAATTATATTTTAATCTGAGTTAAATTATTTTGGTTTTCCTCTCTGAAATTCCAAGAGTTGCATGATCATGTGCATGCATGCATAATGCTGGATTAAGCTTTATTCATTCATAATCTAAGTACTTAAGGCTAGTTAATTAAGTGTGTGATTAATTAAAATTTTTAAGCATCATTAAAAGACACTTAATATACCTCTAGACTTGTATGACCTGAGTTGGACTTGGAGTTTTTTTTTGGACAAACACACTTGGACTTAAATTACCATACCTATGCAAGGAAGAGTGCAAATGCACTAGATTGAACTATGTGGACATAGGACCTTGAAAAATCCTATTTAAGGACTATTTGAGAACTATTGAAAACTAGAATTTGGATCAAGGACTTGACAAAAGAACCAAAGCAAAAATAAAAAAGAAAATACACAAGAAAGTAGCAAACAAAAAGAAGAAAAATAAAAGAAAAGAATAAATAAGAAGTATAGAAAATCAAAGGTTTAGTGTCTTGCATGCCAGATACTTATTTGTTCATGGTTCCTTTTTGTGTGCCTACTTTATTCTTAACCTTTAATTTTAATTTGTCTAAATTTTTTGGCCTCTAAAGTTTGTCTTGAAATTATTTCTTTGATTGTGCTTTCCTTCGTGTTGAGACTTTCTTGTCTTTAAATTTCCTTCAATTTTGTCACACACCATCTTACTTCTTGATAGACTTCTTTTGCTTTCACTTTGGAAACATCAAGGACCAATGGTGAGTTGAGTTTCTCCTTATTCCAAGGCTGAAAAAAGAAAGTATATTGAGTGGTTTGGTGTGACAAAAGGCGGGATTGGTGATGAGGAAAATTGAGTGGAAAACTGAGAGAATTGTGAGGTTGTGAGTTGAATTCTCAAGATCTTTTTCTACTTCACTAACCAAGAAAGGGTAGCAAGTTTATCCATATTTTTAATGTTTTTTTAGATTGCATTGGTGTAGGAAATAACAAAGGAAATGAAACTAATAAATGTTGAAGCCTAGCAATGTGGAGATTAGAAGTTGAAGGAAAAATCAAGACTTATTTTATGGACTTGTATTTGAGTTTAGTGTAGGGAATTAGGAAACTTTTGTGTAAATTTAAGAACCTTTTGTGATTTTAATCTTATCATATTGTAGTAGGTTCTTTGCAATTGTAACTTCAATTTCATTGGTCATTTGGATGTAAGTGGCCATTCATTTGGAAGGATAAGAGGAAAAAAATAAATTTAAAACCTAGGAAAATTAGGAACACAAATGACTCCAAGGTGTCCAAGGTCAGAGCACCTAACCTACCCTCAAAAAAAGAATCCTCCATTCAATATTTTAAGTGTCTAGTAAGAGGCCATATAACCTCTCAATGCCCCAACAAAAAAAGTATGATTTTAAGCAACATTAGGGAGTACTCCTCTCTTGAATCTACTAGCTCTAGCACTACATAATCATCCTTGAATGATAACACCTTAGAATATCCCCATGAGGGAGACCTTTTGGTGGTTAGAAGGTTATTGGGTAACATAGCCAATGGAGAGGAGGAGAGTCCAAGGGAAAAAATCTTCCGCACAAGGTGTTATATTCAAGGCCATATTTTTTCTTAATTATAGATAGTGGTAGTTGTACAAATGTATCTAGCACTAGGTTAGTTTCCAAACTAGGTTTAGAAACCATGCCACATCCTAAGTCATATAAGCTTTAATGACTTAGTAAAAATGGAGATCTTTTGGTAGAAAGGAAAATTTTGAAAAATAAAAAGTTTGGAAGAAATAAAAGAGATTGAAAATGATCAAAAGAAAAAGAAAAAGGTTAGGGAAAAGATAAGTGTGAAAAATGATGGGGTTAGATTTGTAAAAAAGGATGAAGTGAAAATTTTTCTCCTAGCTTCGAAACCTTTTTCTATATTGTTCATTACCTTACTCCTCCCTATTAAGTTACGACCTATTGTTTCTTTTACCCATGAAGTTAAAAATTCATCGTCCTTAGAACAGGGTCAAGAGATGGCCACCATAGAGGCCTAAATTTCTCAACCTACCATTGGCACTTAGGACACCATTGTTACATTGTCAGGTGAGGATTGTCTAACTAGATCAATCCATGTGATTAGGCCCTCACCTTTTTATGTTTCTCTTAGTGAGATTGCATTCCCTGACATGCTTCAATACTTGTCTTATCATTTTGCATCTAAGATGTTTACCTTGATTAGAAAACTTAAAGCCTATAACTTTGTTGTTTTTGGTCAACCAAAATTATGAGAATTAAGTACGAAGATAACATGTATCACACCTCTTACATAGTTGCATTGTAACATCCTAAAAATTAACTCTGTTTTTATGCTTAAGTTGTACACATGGTTCCATTGTTAGACTGTTACTTCATGATCCAGAAACTTTAGAAATTATTATTAGTGAAAATATGGTTAATTTTCTTAAAACATCTTGATATAAAATGCAAGCCTCGTTGGAACAGTTGTGGTATCGAAAAATAAATAAACAGACATCCTTGTTAACTTTTAATTCATTAATTATCTATGTTACTTTTACTATTATACACATCTCTAATGAGTTGAAATACAACTTAACACAAATACAGACATGCTAGAAGTCATACAAACTTTATAGTTATACATTCTATAATTATACATAATTTAGATAAGTTAAGTAAGAAAATGAATTTATGCCTATACACCCCTAATTATTATTACTACTATATACATGCTATGATACAAGCTACATATTAGTTACCTACAGTACAATCATCCAACTATTTACAAAATGTACATTATGGGTATGACTTTGAACTTCTTCATAAAAGAACCATACAAATGCTTCAAGACCAACAGTGATAACACTCCAACCATAGACTTTCATCCAAAGCAATAAAGGTCCCATTTACCATTTCTTGAAATGCTTGGAATGAATATGGCCTGAGGAATGGAGAATGCCTTGTGACGACCAGATATGTGAGGCACTGTAGTAATGGGATGGTGTTTGTGGGTCGCTCTCCATTTCTAATAAGGATGAATCTTCAACGGGTGCTGCTAAAGGCACCTGGTAGCTAAGTAAGGGTGGAAACATCCTATTGGGGTGGAAGGATTCTAAAGGAATCACAAAATCTATGGTTAAGAAATTTGGTCTTATCATGGTAAGTGGCCCAAAGAGAAATAAATCCGTACATTAGATTGAGTGGTGATGACCAATTTGTGGTTGTTTGCGGTCCAATTAGCGTTATTGAGCTCCACGAAGACCACTGCGGTCACAAACAACATTGGAAGCATCTGGGAAGAAAATGGTGGGAGAGAGGGGGACAAACTAAGTTTCTCAATAGGACTTTGATATGATTCACCCTACGCGAATGAATCGGAATGCGGAAACGATAATGGAATGTCTTGAGAATCAGGATAAGATAAGATAAGGTAAGATTAGGATAAGATAAGATAAGATGAGATGAGATAAGGTAAGATAAGATAGGATAAGGTAAGATGAGATAAGATAAGATAATGTACGATGAGATAAGACAGGATAAGATGTTATAAGATAGGTAAGGTAAGATAAGATGAGATAAGATAAAGAAACCCGACCTAAACTGTGACTTGCTGGAGAGCACCGAAGTTATCAAGAGGAACGTGATCCTTACTGTGACTTTCCGGAAGAACCAACTTTATCAAAGATATCAAGAAGAATGTGACCCTTACTACGACCTGTCGGAAGAATAATGTTATCAAAGGTAGTTTTTTGCCCAAGAACCAAGGGAATCAACTCACATAGAGATGAAAATCTCTCAAAGAGAAAATATGATTATTCCTCAAAATTTGTCTTTTCACTAAATCCCCAACTCCTATTATATAGCTAACCTAATCTAGTGAAAAAGATAACAAATTAGAAATCCTAATTATATTGCAATTTAAATTGCAACCAATTTAAAACAAATAACTTCTAGATAAATATCAAATCCTAATGTAATCTATAACAAATCATAAACTTTATCACTTAAGATCTTTAACGATATGACTACATAAATTAACCCATGTTGGAATTGGGCTTAGATCCATGTAGTCATTTTCTTGAACTTCTTTGATGAGACCTTCAAGTGCTTGTTCCATACGTTTGATCCTATTGCTTGTCATAGGACCTTCGATTCCTTGTAGATAATCTCTTAGATGATCTCTTTTGCTTATCATGGTACCCATATTCACATTAGATTCTACCTTAGGGTTATCGACATCATTTTCATCCCAACCACTTCAGTTTATTAGAAAACATGTCATACAAACAAGTTTATTTTTAATCTTTAAAAAACTTTAGATGAAATGGATTTCTTTTACATAAATATGAACTTGTTTTTGATTAAGCATACAAGTTACATAGTCTAAATTACTTAAGTCTCATAAACCTTTGGGATCACATTATAGATATCATTTGACTATCATTTGATCTATGCCTTAACATAATTCTTTGCTTTTCTCTATCACTCTCTTCGTGATAATCTAAGACATAGGCATATAATATTACTTACTTAACAATCTCTTTTCACTAACTCTGCTACCCTACCTTCTATTCTAGGATATGAGTCCATTTCTTAATGGTTGTCACTATCATAAACATTAAAGACCTAGAACTTCATAATAGAAGGATTTCGAAGAATCCTTTTAGCTCCACCTTAGAAGGACCTTTAGCCTTCTAAATATGCATAAGGCACATTAAGAGAATGTTAACTTTTCACATAAATTATTTGTTTAGTGATCCCTTAGTTAATTAGGTTCCTTTTAAAGGCTTTTAAATAACATGGATGTTTAAAAAATGCAACCAATATGCCATGGACATTTAGTCTCTATTTTCAAACTACTTTCACATCATCATCCATATATGAACGTCATATAATACATCATTCTCTAAACAATCCAGAGTGTTATCCATACACTTCATATTCACCTTTGTATGCTTATAAAACATTACAACAAGTTGGCATGATATTTCTAAATAGAAACTAATCTTCTAATCAAGAATTTCTTAATTAAGTTTGATGTTACTTTCTTGGACAGCATGCAAACTTCTTTCATTAGCTTGTATATCTTGTATATTTCATAAGATTTATGATAAATACCTCATAGGATCTTAGTCCACTCATTCTTCTAAGTTACCTCTCAACCTTTCCTCTTCTCAAAGATTAAGTACTTCTTAATACTTTTAATGTAAGATTATGGTGTATAGAATTTTTTTCTCTAATTGGCCGATTGGCCTTTTTAGTTCTTTACTATTTGTGTTTCTTACATTGAATGTCTTATGTATAACTTACTTAATTCAAGTTTAAGTGTTGTAAGTTTATGCTTTTTGACTAATCACTTGGCTAGTTAAGTTTGATCCATTAATGAATCTACTTGCTTGCCTCCATGCTCATGAATTTAAAGTTTCCTATTGATGTCTTATTTGGTTATCTTTAAACATCCAAACTAGCCTACTTTTCCTATTTACTACCTAGGTGGCCAAATCCACATGCCTTAATCCTAAGGTGGTATGGTTTAATTTTCCTTCTCCTAAAAGTTGATTTACACTAAATAAGACTTAGGCTATTAGTTCATACCATCGTTAGAAATTTTTAGGGATTTTCCTCATTACTTTGTGAGAGTGACTGAATGCTTACTTTCCTTTCTTCACTCCATAAATAATTTCTATTCGTGAGCTTAAGCATATTTAGATTCATCCTTAAGTTCTAGCAAGATTTTAACATGTTTTCACCAATTTCAACCATCTTGGTCGAATGGTCACTCCACCATATCCAAGTCTCCTCCAAGTTTATAACTCCTTTCTTATTGTTGATTAGGCTCCTCTTTACACCTTAATTAAAATTATAAACTCATGTTTTCCTAATTGTATGGAAAGTGGCTGAATGCTATAGGTGACTAAAACAAAGGTCTTTATCAAGTTCTTGCCACTTGACCTTGGTGTCATGAAGTTTAGCACTTGGTACATCATATGTTCTTAAATCCATTCAGGACTTTTCCTTACTCCATATCTTTGGTCATGGTCATGGAAGGTTTTATGTGATTTGTTCATCTTTTGGTTTCACCTTTACTTTTAATAGTTTTTAAGTCCAAGTCCAAGTTAAGTTTATAGATATTATTACATAAAATTTATTAGTATTTTAAGACTTTTATCATATGAGTACAGATCTAGACTATTATCAAAGACAACTTCATGATTTAAGCTTTTAACAAGAGGTATAAACAAGTTTCCAACTTTGAACACAAAGATCTTAAGAAAAGCATTTTTCAAGACAAATAAGTGTAGATCTACTCCAAGATCTATCCATCCCTTACTCTGAGAACTCCAAAAATTTTCTCACAAACTCTTAAATTTGTCCTAAAGTATAAAAAATCAGTTTAAAGAAATTTTAACTGATTAAATTGCTCCAAAGGTTTCTGAAAGCACTTTAATCCATCAAAACTTTCCTTTAACTTCCAAAAATCACTTAAAAATTTGTGATGCTCATATTTAACCATGAAGGGAAGCTTTGATTTCCAACAAGTTATAAAAAAGGGATCCATAAATCTCAGAGGGAGACTCACCAAAAAGAATAAAATCAAACCACAAATACAAGATTAAAAGCTTAGGAAAACATATGGTAAAGATCCTACTTGTTGAAGACTTTTATGATGATTTTGATGGGTTTTTAAAGCTGATCTTCCTCCTCCTTAATGATCTACATATGATCTCTTAGTAGTGATGGTGGGGTTGGGAGTGTGTCTTGATTTAACTTAAACCTCAAAGATGTAAGTTTAAGCTTAGTGTAAATTTTTGGATTTTAGGAATAGTTTGAGTTTAAAGAATTTGTCTAAGTGTTTAGGAGGTGTAATATGAATAAAATAAGCCCTTTAAGGCCTAAAACGCCATTCGACCATTTTAGGACAATTCGGGAATTAATTTCCCACTTAAGGGAATTTTGGTATATTTTCATGTAATTTTTATTTTCTAAAATAAATATAAATGTAAGGGATTATCCTTTTAGAATTAGTTTAATGCTAATTATTTCGAATTTGTCAGTAATCAAGTTTAACTTATTCTAAGCATGGTTAATTTTTATTAATCAAGCTTAATTTACTTTAGTCATGGTTCATTTTATCTCTCCTATTTAATATTTTTGTCATATATGACATTAATGAAGTGATGACTTATATGGTGAGTCACCATCTCATTTTTCATATGCTTATTTTCGTGCTCAAGGGATGGAGCCCACTTCCTAGCTTTTTATTTTCATTTTCTTTCCCTATGCTTTTAGGGGAAATTTGGTACATTTTATAAGAATTTCCCGAGAGGTTTCAAATTTTTTCTCCAATGTTTCTAATATTTATTGGTTTATTTTGGACATTTTGGACAAAGCTTTCTAAGGGTATTTTGGGCATTCTTTTCGTCCTTTCTTTGTTTCCATTCTTTTCTTTTAACTTTCTAACCATAATATGTATTTTAATTCTTTAGAATATTTTTTATTTTTTATTGGATTTCCTGCATATTTATTAGTGTTATCCTAGTGTAGGGGTATTTTAGTCATTTGCTAAAAAATTTTAATTTCTTTGTCTTTCATTTTTATTTCTACTTTATTTCTTAATAGAGGATATTTATAGCCTAGAGAGTCCATTATGAAAAATTATGGATGTTACATGTATAGGGCCCAATCATTTCGTAGGGTAGTTCATGCCATGATTCTTGTAGATAGTACCCTAAGGCATGACCAGATTCCTATGTATCCACAAGACCTTGATCACACACTCATCAAACGCAATAAAGACATTTCTCCTCTATTTCACACTTATGGTGATTAACGTTATTTTGGATATGTACAGCCTTTAATTTTTAACTCTTGTCAATTACATGTTACAATTATTTGGAAAATTCAAGAGGTTCATATTTGATTATCGTGGTTTTCAATCATTAATAACATCTTCTCTACTTATTATGTCCTTGTCTTGCAAATCATGATGTGGATACACATTTGAGGATGAATGTTTTTTAAGGGAGAGGAGATGATGTTGGGGTCCTAGCTGTAAAGGAAAAGGACAATTGTAGAGACCAATTGGGCCCATTGCCAAAGGTGGAAACCTTGGTTTTTCAGGAGGAGTTCCCTCAAGCCTTACACACTTATCCTATGGCACTCCATACTTTAGAATTGAACTTAGATTTTCTTATATCTTAGGTTCTAGCAGGCCTAAATATGTATAAGATTGGGTCCTATTTTCTCTGTATTTTAGCTTAGGCTATTAGGTCTGCTCTAGCCCAACTTGTGGCTGCATAGATGGAGAGAGCTAGAAATCATATTGGGATTGTAATCCAATCCCAAACCACACCATAGAGGCAGCTCCATGGACCTTCCTCCCTTATGCACCTATCATTGGCCTATAAATAGGCTACCTTATGTATAATTTTAACACTTTTGAGTCAATAAGTAGAATTCATATTTGAGAGCAGCGTTTCTCTCTTCTTTTCTCTCCCTTTCTTGACTAGAATTGCAAGTTGGAGCCTCCTTATCCTTGGCCTTCAAGGTGGTAGAGAAGGAGCTTATCTCCTCCAGAGTGGCGCTCCAACCTTATCCTTCAAAGTTTAGTCACTTCTTCACCTCCAAACTCCATGAAGTATACCTCCATTGATCCATATTTGCATCAACCATAGACAACTACATCATAAGGTAAGCTAAAAAAAATACATGATAAGTGATTGGAGTTTATTGATATGTTTTCTTAATTATCAAATACAAAAGGAACATGAAAATATTGTAGTTGACATGTCTCAAAGGTATACGTTACTTACAACTCTATAAACCAAATTACTTGAAAAGACATTCTAAGTGATTAGAATTTATAGGGATAATTTCTTATGTTATCAAATACAAAAAAAAGGACAAGAAAATATTATAGCTGGCGCATTGTCTCAAAGGCATATGTTACTTACAATTTTACAAACCAAATTACTTGAATTTGAATTACTGAAAGCCTTATATGCTAATGATGTTGAACTTGGACAATTATGGAAAGTATTTTCTGTACATGGGTTTTAGAGACTATTTTAGGTAGGATAGATATTTTTTTAAGAAAAATAAATTATGTGTGCCTAAATATAGTATAAGGTAAATGCTTATTAGAGAGGCTCATGTAGAAGGCTAATGGGACACTTTGGCATTCAAAAAGCTTATGATGTTTTACATAAACATTTTTTTGGCCTAAAAGGAAGAATAATGTTAAGCTTATTACTGAAAAATTCATTACTTGTTTACAAAAAAAATCAAAGGTAATGCCTTAAGGTTTGTGTACTCATTTACTTGTTCTTAAATATGCTTAGACTAGTATTTCTATTGATTTTTTACTAGGTTTTCTTAGGAGCTTGCATGGAAAAGATAGTATTTTTATGATTATGGATAGATTAGTAAAATGACATATTTCATTGTTTGTTCTAAAACTAATGATACCATCTATATTGTTGATTTATTTTTCATAGAGATTGTGCATTTGTATGGCTTACCTAGAACTATAGTTACTGATTAAGATGTTAAATTTTTAGTCACTTTTGTGGAACCTTACAGGACAAGTTACACACTAAATTATTATTCTCTACTTTGACACATCCATAAAAGATAGACAATTGAGGATATGAATAGAACTTTAAGCACCTTATTATGTGCTATATAATTGAAAATAATTTAAAATATTGAAAAATGTTTGCCTTATATAGAATTTTCATATGATACGATTGTTCATACATCTATTTCTTTTTTAGCTTTTGAGGTTATATATGGTTTTTAATCCTTTATTTCCTTTATATGTTTTACCATTGACTACTAACGATTATGTTAATTTGGATGAAAAGGAAAAGGATGAATTTTTATAGAAGTTACATGCCAGATTTGTATTAATATTGAGAAGAAGAATGGACACCATGTTAGGTAGGAAAATAAAGGACTCACCAAGATGGTCTTTGAACCCGATGATTGGGTGTGGGTTCACTTGCAAAAGGATAGGTTTATAAGTCATAGAAGTTCAAAAATACATCCTAGAGGAGATAATCATTTTCAAGTGATTAAAAGGATAAATGATAGTTCCTAAAAGATTGATCTTTTGAGTAGATATGGTAATATGAATGCCACTTTCAATGTTTTTGACTTATCCTTATTCAATGCAGGTGACATTCAAGATTCAATGATGTATCCTCTCAAAGAAGGAGGGAATGATGTGAACGTGAATACTGTATTAAGTAAAAGTGATCATTTGAAAGATCCTTGTAAACACTTAATTATGTCCGAGGCCCCAATGGTTGAATCAATTAGAAAACCAACGCTAATTTAAATAATAAATAAAGAAACAAAGAAGTAGAGGAATAAATAGAAAATGAAAAATAGAAAACAGAAAGTAGAGAAGCAAACAATAGAAAACAGAAGTAAATAGTGAAGAAAACATAAAAAAGGGCAAAGGGATAAAAAATTAAAAGATGGAAAATAATAATAAATAAAAATGATAAACAAATAAATAAAACAAAAAATAGAAAAAAAATGGATAAAAACAAAAAATATATATATAAAAAATAAAAATAAAAGATAAAATAATAATAATAATAATAAAAATGAAAATGATAATGATAAAAAATGAATAATAAATAAAAAAAAAGGGAAGGAGAAAAAGAGGAAGAGAGGAAGAAGAGAGAAATATGATATAATCAGGATCTTCATAAAGGGAAGTAATTATAATAACAATAGTGACGAAAATAAGGAAAATAAAATAAATAAACCAAAATGGGAAATCATAATAATGTACAATAGGCGAGAGCGGAAGAAGAATAACGCAGATGTGTTATCAAATGGGTAGCAGGGGATTAACAATATAAATATAGAACAAGGAACCCAAAAAAGGGGTTGGAAAAGAGAGGATAAAAGGGGATACGAAAACTCTGAGAAAGGGAGCTCTCGAAAGGTACTCTAGGTGTTCTTGAAAGATCAAGAATCCTATGCTGATCTTGGAGCTCTCATGAGCTGCTTCGTTCGGAGGGAAGGATTGAGCATTAGCTAACACAATTTCTTGCACAGGTTAGTCCTATCCCTTGCTCTGTTTCGAGCCCAGACTGTATAGAAATTCATACTTAGATTCTGCTTGAAATAAAGAATGAGATTGAATGTTTTCATACATGTCTTTGATTACACAGTCGAGTGGAAATTATTGAATGCAATTGATAGTGTTAAATTCATAATAATTCCATATGTAATAAATATGATCAAAGGTAAACTCCATTAAAGTTAAGATCAGATTATCCAAGAACACCTATGCCTATCATGAATAGCAAAAACCTCAAGAAAATTCCCTAGTGTCAAGATTAGAGCCACTCGATATTAGAATCCCTTCTTGAATTGGAAACCTTTAATTAATCTGGTAAAAACTGTATGCCATGGTTAGCAAGGGTCCTGGATAGCTTAGTGGGGTAGATACAGGCCCGCCTCCTCATGGTCGAGATGTCGTGACCACGGTTCCGCGTCTGGATTATGAACAATTGCCAAGAGGTAGGTGAGAAAGTAGCTTCTGATGCATCGGTCACAGAGGGCCTCAATATGAAAATGATAGAATAATAAGGGCCCGAGGTATACCATATATGGTTTCATGATGCACTTGCCTCCAAGATTGCACCATTCCCTCGTTGCAACTCCCAGTAAAAAAAAACCATGAAAATCGGTATGTGTTGCATGGGTACGATTTTGAAAAAAACGTGTTGATCATAGCCGTGCATGATTATGGTTAGTTAGGGACTTAAGATAACTTTTCTTCTTTGGCATCATACACGAAAAGGTCATACCCAGCGTTTCTGCAAGCTCACGTTCTGAAAGATCGCATACATATTTCATGGCGTTCTTAGCTAATGTACAAGATGTTAAGATTTTGATGGCATATAGGATTAGTGCTGGGTGCAAAACTTGATGTAAACTTAATAGTCATCCCTCCTGGGGGTATATTGATGTTACATACTTGTGAAGCATACCTAGACTCTTGAAGCAAAGCAGTTTTGGTTCTTAAACTCATCGGGTAAGCTCGAGAACGATACTATTTGCCACATATATATTCTGTTTTAAGTGACATCAAAGTAGATTGATTCTTGAATGATGAATAGGTTCTCCATATGTTTGCCGATGATGATATGTATGGAGATTCATTAAGGTTATGCGCCTCCTTTAGAACCATTCGTTGATGTTCCCTACCTTCACCCGAATCGCTACATGTTGTTGACCACAAGTTGTAGAATTGTGATGGAGATTTACATCCCTCACAACCCGATGGTGTGCTATCCATGAAGAGTAGGCGCCTGAGCATCGTAAAACTGGACGAATCTTGACCAGTAAAAGATAAAGAATTCTCGACACTAATACTGGGAATTCTATATGGTTCTGTAGCATTCCATCCCTAATCATGAAGACGGCTGGGTCTTATTCTTCATATGCAAAGAATCGAAACACCTTCATAAAGGTAGTCGATCCTAGAGGTGGCAACGATTACGTATTTTGCGCCCAGTGAGAGATGCCTTTGCCTCCATATCTCCGGGTGTATAAGACCAGAAAAGTGACCAATCTAAGTCTGGCTAAGAAGGATATCAGGGTCCCTGCATGTGAGGCATCGATATGAATAGGAGTCCCATGCAGTATCCATACAACACTCAAGATTTAAGCCATGCACCCTGCCTGCGTACCCTTCGAAAGCCACCAACCCTGACGCGTCTAAGGTAGGCCAATGTTGTTCATTCGACTGATAGCTTGGGCGAAGGGAGTTCGTTGTAGCCTCCTGAGTATGAACACCCATACACATTTGGTTTACCCGAGAATCTGTTAGAAAGTCAAGCACTACAGAGGGAATCCTAGCATAAAAAAGGACTTGGTACCTAGGACACAGAGGCCACTTCGAATTAGAACATTAAGAAGGACATATATGTAGCGGCGCACACACGTTTAAAGGGGTGTCCTTTCGTCATATGAGGAGAGTGGTACCAACAGGGGGCTTGAGACAAGAACCATTGCATCGTGCCATTCGCAAGCAAGCCCGTTTCGAATAAAGGGGAAGATCTTCACACATGAAGGGCCATGTGATGCAGCATAGTGAGTCGTCTACCATAGCTAGGTGCAGAAGGCGTTAACACATGAGGCAAGGATAGCTATTGGCTACTTCGGATATTCTAAAAACGTAGCATGCATAGACAATCCTCGAAGGCGTCAACCTGTTTTTGTTTGAGAACCTCAAAGGGGTGTCGATCCAGACTTAGAATGAGGCCTTCACTGCACAAGTGCCCTGATGTAGGAAAGATTCATGCAAAAGAGAAAAAAGCCAATCACATAAAATGGGGAGAGGGGGCCACTGGTAAGCATTATTTAAAGGAAGCCCTGGTCCCGTCCACTGTACATATATATTAACCAAATGGAATGTAGACTATAAATCCTAGTGGCTCCAGTGGTTAGGGGTGTAGCTAGCGACTCTTTGGCCTTCACTTCGAGCCCCACGTCTTGCACTTTTACTCCTCATTAATTAGGATGGGTTCAAAAAGAATGTCACTCCATTATTACAACTAAGCCCTTACATTCTTCAATATTGCATGCAGACCCCCAAACTTCCCATAATTACAAACTGACCCCCAAATCTCCTATAATTACAAACTGACCCCCAAAACTTTTCACAATTTAAGTTTAACCCTAGTATTTCCTTTTTTATTTAATATATGACTAATTTACTTCATTATTATTGTAATTGTTCGAAATAAAATACTTTTCAAAATGTTTTGGGATTGTTGGTCTCACGCAACGGGCTCTAAACGGGGAACTGGCGGTTCACCTGCTGTTCAACATTTAGTAGCTCGTATGGGCCCCCGTGCTGCCTTAGCCGCCTCGGACCTTGTGCATGAGTGGACTAAAGGTCCTTTCTAAAATAAAGCCTCTTTTCAAAATGTTTTGGGATCTTCGGTCTCACGCAATGGGCTCTAAACAGGGAACTGGCGGTTCACCTGCTATTCGACGTTTAGTAGCTCGTATGGCCCCCTGTTGCCGTAGCCGCCTCGGACCTTGTGCATAAGTGGACCGAAAGGCCCTTCAAAAATAAACTTCTTTTCAAAATATCATATTCATTTTAAATATCTCCATAGGTCAAGCCTTCACAAACCAGAACTACGTAAGCCTTGAGTTTCCCATTGCATCAGGGAATACGTAGGAGCAGGATTAAGTCCTGTCAGGCTAACCTCCATCAAGTTATTATTTCCATGCTAGTTAAGGGATTAAACTATTTTCAAAAGTCACACACTCAGTTTAAGGGTACCGTTCTCTAGAACGGGCGAGTGGGGTGCCTAACACCTTCCCCACTCGTAACCGACTCCCGAACCTAAATCTCTTCCTCGAGTCAGGGTTTTTCCAAGTATTTTCCCTTAAATAAAAATTTGGTGGCGACTCCACGTGATCAAAATAAAATTCATTTTTAAAATTTTAGCGAGTTCATCGTCTCGTCGGAATTATAGTTGCGACAATCTTATATACAGGAATGAGAGGTCCAATGACTAGGAGTACGATCAAGCATATGGAACAAGACTTTAGGGTCTTATTAAGGAAGTTCAAGAAATCTTTTATGTTGATCCAAGCCCAAATCTAATATAAAATTAATTTATGTAGCCATATTATTGAGGAGCTTAATTGATATGACTCTTATCTAATTTTAAGTTAACATTAGCTTAGCATTTAACAATAATTAAACTCTATTTATTTCTAGTTAGGTTTATGTAAATTTAGGGATAAGTGTGGTATATCTTCTTTAGTGTTTGAGTCCTGTTATCTGTAATTGAACTTTCTATATAATTAAACAAAATTATATAAATAATAATATTTCTCTTTAAGAGTTTTTCATCTTCATGTGAGTTGATTCCCTTGGTTCTTGGACAAAGAATTATTCCTAATAATGTTGGTTCTTTTAGTAGGTCATGGTAAGGGTCACATTCCTATTTGATAACTTCGATGCTCTCCAAGAAGTCATGGTTTCTGTCAAGTTCCTTTCTTCTAGTTCCAAAAATTAATATTTCTACATTCTGATTCATTTTGTAAGGAGTGAATCTTATCATTACCTTTATAGTTCCACCTTGAGAAAGATTATCTTTGACACCTTTTTCTTTTAATTTTCCTTATTCAGAGGTGTAGATAAATATAGTCCTCATTTTCCCATTTTAATTTTAGAATTCATGGACCAAAATGGCTCATATGCTAGTTCCCACTTGATCATGCTTCTATCAAACTATGGAAACAATTTCTATCATATCAAATTATTTTTCTTGGTTTTAGAAAAAAAGTCTCTTTAACTCTACTCCTACCAACCAAACATGGTGGCTAAGCAATTTAGTCTTATCCAATTTGTGCCGAAATCAATGTTTGAGCAAAATCATGATGTGATTTTTGGTGAAAAATTGAAGGCAAGAATCATGGAAAGATTCTCCATTTCAATAAAGGAAGATACCATAAATCTCAAGTATCAAATTCAAATGCCATTGGGTAGGTTATATCTCGAGTTATAGTTATAATTTTGGAGTGATTCCAGTAGTGCTGGAAAGGCTAACATATAATTAAATATCTATTTATTCCTTAGAAGTTTATTCAATATGGATCATAGAGTAAACTAGCCCCAACCCTGATTTAGCAAACCTATCTAACAACCTATACATATTTTAGTAAATTGGACATATTTAAAGATACAAAATTGATTTCGAGGTGGGGTCATATCTTGATGATAAAGTAATTCCTTTTATGAAAGTTTTGTTTAGAAAGGAAAAACTTATTCATCCTCTAACAATCCGACATAAGTTAGGAATAGTAATGTTAGACAAGATCCTTGATTCTCGCCTAATTAAAGTTTAATTTAGGCAAACTAATTATAGAAGGATTTGGCTGATAGGAAATCAATTAGGATTAGGTAGGAAACAATTAATTATGTCATGAAGTCATAAGCAATAGTGGGGGTTTTAGCAATGTTTATAAATTGGTAGTTTAGGAGCTTCATAAACATAGATTGCTTATTTGTTTATTATTTGAATCTTAGGAGCAGAGAACAAGACAACTTCTTCTTCTTTGTCATGCTAAGGTTAGAATTGAACCTCGAATGTATATAATGAGCTTTATGAAAGGAAAAAACTCTTCGGTAGCCTTCTACATGTAATTCTAATGTAAGGATTTTAAGGTTGGTGTTTTATTAAAATTCTATTTTCTTTGTGCTTAATTCTTGCATCTATAGTTTTCAATTAGAAAATTAAATGCTTCAATAATTTTTTTCTATGCTAGAATTTATAATTCTAGGTTTGTTCAATCCCTTGAATTGGGTGTAGAATTAAAAAAGGGCTACAAGACTTTTTTTAGAAGTATATAAAAAAAAGGGTCAAATGACCTTGATCTATAAGTCAAGGATTTGTAAAAGGAAAAAAAAAAAACTCATCACCAAAACCCTCCTATCTTTTGAAAAGGAAAGTAAAAATTATTTAAGGTGGTGAAAACCTTGACAAATGAATACTAAATTAAACAAAAATAATAATAATCTGATGAGACCTAGAAAGGTGTTGACATGGTGTTTTTCAACATTCAACTTATGTGTAATACATTTCATGTAAATGTATATTTTAGTTTTATGTATTTTGTTTTATTTGTGACACATCGATATTTATAGTTTAATCTATTATCCTTTCAGATCAATAAAATTTATTTTTATTTCATTCTTTATGGGTTTGTATTTCAATAAATACTTATCATTAATAGATCAATTTTTCTATCCCTTGTGATCTTGGAAATTGAATAAGCATTATTGGAAGAGATACCTCTTCAATCTCAAAAGACACTTTTGAATTTGAGAGTAAAATAAGATTTTTTATCAATTGGGAAGCCTGTTTGTGATACTAAATCATCAATATTAAAGAAATTAAGTTTGACCTTTATATCATAAAATTTGTTAATTTTTTTGTTAGAAATATTTTTAATGGAAAAAATGATTTCTTTATAAGATTATTTAATCTTTTTTACATCAAATTCCAATAGTTATTAAGAGGCAATTATTGTTACCTCTAAAGTCAAACAAATTATAAATTTACTTTAATAAATAACATAGCATCATGGCCATAAACTAATATGAATGGAGTGGTTCCTATATCTTTTTTGGAAGAAGTGTTATAAGCACACAAAATTTGATCCTATTGATTTCTTAACTTTCAACCAATTTTTTATTTAATCAAATCAGTGGTTATTTTATTAATAGCCTAAAAAAGTTGGTTATTTTTCTTAGCACAAGGACTTGAAGTAATCGTTTTAATACCTAAAATATAATATATTGAGAATTTTTATACTAATGAACACCATTCCTTGATTTGTAGTTAATGTTTTATAAATTTCAAATAAAATAACAATGTGTTCTTTAATAAAGTTGATGATATCATGTAAACACCTAATTATTTCCAAGGCCACATTTTAAAATTAATTGATCAAGAAATCCATGCTAATTTAAATAATAAATAAATAAACAAAAGTAATGGAAAAATAGAAAAAAGAATTAAAAAATAAAATGGTGAAGACTAATCTAATAATAAAAAAAAAACAGGTGAAAAAATAAATATAAAATCTGGAGAAGATAAATAACAAAAAAAACAAAAATTTTCACAAAATAGAAAAATTGAATTAGTGCAAGAAAAGAAAATGAAAAGACGGAAGCAGAAAGCAGAAAAACTAAAAAAGAGAGAAAATAACAAAATTGGAAAAAGGTAGAAAGCAAAAATAAAAAAAAGGATAAGAATAATAAACATTAAATCCAATTGTATAAAAATGAAAAAAAAGAGAGAATAAGAAATTAAAAAGAAGAATAAAAAAGAATATATATATATATATAAATGTACAAAATAAAAAGAATGGAAAATATAAACCAAAATTAACAAGAAAAATAATAAAAGTAAAAAACTAAAAATAAAAAAACTGGAAATAAAAATAAAAACTGGAAATAAAGATAAAAATTGGAAATAAAAAGGAAATAAAATGGAAAATCCAAAACATCTAAAAAAAATTTAAAAGAAATATATAAAAAGTAACTTAGCAAAAATTAAAGAAAAAAGAAGAAAATTAAAATAAAAAGAAAAAGAAAAGCAGGAGAAGGGAACGCGTACTCAGATTAAGTCATATAAAAAGGGAGCTTGAAGGAAGGAGGAGAAGGTGGTGTGAGAACCCCTGGAATCGCAAGAAAAAAAGAGGGAAAGTAAAGCCATGAAGGGGCATCGCTACAAAAGGTATCAAAATTAGGTACCGATCAATAAATTTTATTCATCCATGACTCTTCTTTTTTCTTTCTTTGAAATCGATGATGAAATGTTCTGTTAGCACTCTTAGTATGATCTGTAGGTGTTTGAGATAAAGTAGACTTGTATAGGTAGCATTTTAGCACCAGTTTCCATTGCAAAAATTTCTCAAAATTAAAAACAAACCAATTTGCTAGGGTCTATAGGGCTAGGGGTGCAAACGCTTTGAAATCCCTCCGATTTGTCAGAATTAGTGTAATCTTCATTAGATCTAGGAGGATCGAATTGGTAATAGTCTGAATGCACTAAGCCGTAACCAATTAAGGAGTTCTCTTTGTACAAAGGAAGAAGGAGAAACGTCGAAGGCCACACCTCTCAATTCATTCAAATAACGGCCAAGGAGTATCGGCGCCCTACCATTCTTCCTTACGCTTTCTTGCTTCTTTGGCTTATTTTTTTTTTTCCTTTCCAATTGCACGTAGGTGTCGTCCTTGTTTGTGACACCTGTATTCTAACCCCTAATGCAATGGTTGAACCTGGGAAGATACTCTGCATAGTCGTCATACATGACGCCCAGGAGAAAGAGGCATTTCGTCGCCCGCGAGCCAGCTTACGAGATGTGCGCGTCACGCCTTCCAAACTAGCCAAAGAGTTTTGAACTCACGAGGAAATAGAGCTCTACTGATAATCTGCAGGTAGAAGTAGATGCCTTATCAGATTTTGATGCTCCCGAGAGGAGTTTTGTGAAGAAAGACGGTCATTATACTGGTTCTAACGAGTAAAACGGACTTAGGCAACCATAGAAATAGGAGTGCACCACCTGAGTCACACAAAAGACGCACGTCCGCATTTGATAACAAAGTGCAAGCATGTAAGTCCTAACCAGAGAATGGACTTGGCATTAGCACGTAGAGTCACACAAGCCAAAGATGACGACTGGCGTTCCAGGTAGCTTTGGCCGGTCGCTGCTGGCGGGGAAGTCCACGAATACTCCCATGGAGCTTAACGTACGTCCATGCGCATGCCATTAGACCCCAGGTGCTCAGTGCGTCGCGTCCCTCCACTGGTCAGGTGAAACACGACCCTACGCTCTCAACGCCACCTTGAACCGGGCCTCAAGCAATCCACAAGTATGGGTACCAGGTAGGGAACCATCACCCAATGGCCAACAACGGATGCTGGATCAGGAGTTTTGGGTCACCACAACCGACGACAAGATGGTGCGAAACTACAATACTCCCTTCATCAAACCACAATTCAACCACATAAGGCCTAGCACCTCCATTGCATGCATGAAACAAAGACATCCCTAGAGCTCAGTGGCCAGTCTATTAGGGAGAGAGCAAATGGCCTTGTAAGGGAAACCCATGACTTGCATTAAAATAAGGTAGCCATAGATGGAGTTGTTTTCAGCCATACAAAATCATGCACGACAACAGTGAGTCAATGGGGAAGAACCCCTTTTGGCAAATATTCATAAAATTCTCAAACTTTTAAAAATTGCTAATAGGTCCTCAAACTTTTCAAAATTGAAAATCAGCCCCTCGAGCTTTTCATATTTACATTTGGACCTCTTAACTTTTCATATTTACATTTTGACCTTTCAAACTTTTCATATTTACATTTTGACCCCTCAACTTTCCATATTTACATTTTGGCTCCTTAACTTTCCTTATTTACATTTTGACCCCAAACTTTTCACATCCATATTTTTACCCCCAAACTCCCCGAAGGTCCGTTTAAGCCCCCCACGCCTCCAATGGTTACAAACTAAGAAATCGGTTAAATAAAAAATCTCATTTTTGCATTCCTTAATCTCACGCAATGAGCTCTAAAAACGAACTGGTAGCTTTTTCTGTTGTTCGTTGTTTAGAGGTCCGTATGGGTCCTAGTGCAGCCGTAGTTGTCTTGGGCTCTGTGCATATGTGGATTGGGATTGCCCCTTCTTTCCTTTGTTTTCTGTAAAATAAAAACCTTGTTTTTGCTTTCCTTAATCTCACGCAATGGGCCCTAAAAACGAACTGGTATCTTTTTCCGTTGTTCGTTGTTTAGAGGTGGGTCCAAGTGCAGCCGTAGTTGTCTTGGGCCCTATGCATATGTGGATTGGGATTGCTCCTCCTTCCCTTTATTTTCAGTTAAATAAAAAATCTCATTTTTTCTTTCCTTAATCTCACGCAATGGGCCGTAAAAACGAACTGGTAGCTTTTTCTGTTGATCGTTGTTTAGAGGTCCGTATGGGTCCAAGTGCAGCCATAGTTGTCTTGGGTCCTGTGCATATGTGGATGGGGATTGCATCCTCAAGATATTTTCTAAAAAGAAGCAACAACAATGCATCAGCCCCCTAAATTCCAACCCTTTTCGAAGGTCAAGCCTTCAACTCAAACCAGAACTACGTAAGCCTTGAGTTTCCCATTGCACTGGGGAATACGTAGGAGCAGGATCAAGTCCTTTCAGGCTAACCTCCATCAAGTTATTTATTTCCATGCTAATTAAAGGGATCAAACAATTTCAAAAATCACACACTTAGTTTAAGGGTACCGTTCTTTGGAACGGGCGAGTGGGGTGCCTAACACCTTCCCCATTCGTAACCGACTCCCGAACCTAAATCTCATCCTCGAGTCAGGTTTTTTTCCAAATTTTTTTCCCTTAAATAAATATTTGGTGGCGAATCCACATAATAAAAAAAATTCTCTATTTTAAAATTTTAGTGAGTTCTTCGTCTCGTCGTGATTACGGTTGCGACATATCCTTTTGATCTACATTTTTAAAGCAATTGCTTCAATCTATTTTGTAAAATAATCAATAGGTACACTACATAGATATATCCTTTTGATGCAAGAGGATGAACTAACCTAATTAAATTGAGAGTCCACCCTTTTATTGGCCAAGGTTTAATGATAAAATGCAAGTCATAGTTAGGAACATGTTGAATAATTAAATGTTTATGTCAATCTTTGCAAGACCTTGCATATTCGATATAATCGAATAGTAATACATGGCCAATAAAGATATTATGTTCATGTAAAATGTGAACATAGAGGTATGTTTTCCTTTAATTTTCTTAATGCTCCTCCTAGTGGCACATGAGAATTTATAGTTTCTTTTGTGTAAAAAGTATTGAGTTACTGTGACAATATGGTAAACTAATCCTCTTTATTTATTGGTGTTTGTGTAATCAATCATTTATAATTTTTTATACATTCCTTTAACCTTTCCTCAAGAAAAAAATAATGGTAAATTAGGGAGATAAGTTTTCAGTTATTGTGGATACTAGGATGAGTTGTACGATAAATGTAAATGTAAGATGAGTAATTGGATAATTTATAGCTTATTGTCTCTTATTGACATCTAAGATATTATCATATCAAACTTTGAAGAGTTGCATAAAAAAAAGCTTTTTTTTTAAAATTGGTTATATGTAAAATAAAGTTCGTAGTGAATGATTATGATGCCATATTTTTTTAAATATTTAACATGACCATTATTTGATTATGATGTTGGATATGAATATTTTAAATTTGAGAAAATTTTATCATGACCATTAAAATATTTGATGCATACATTGTGATTGTAAAGAAGTAAGAATGAAAAGTAATTCATAAATATAATTCGAGATTTGTTAACATACACCAAAAATTTGTGAAATGATTAATGATGTGATGAAAAAAAATTAATTTGGTCATATTTATCACAAAGCAAAAACTTAGTGAAGGACATAAAGAGGAATGATATTTTAGCCTAAATAAAATCAACAATGACGAGAATCCAAATTTTATGATTGGAGATCCTATGAAGAAGACTCATGAGTAATAACAAATTGTTATTGATCTAATACTATTAATATTCTCATTTTTATGGTGTGAGGAGTGTTAGACTGCATTAAATGAGAGGTTAAGCTCAATCCATTTAATGACTATCATATCCCTTATGGGTGATATATAAAATGTAGAATACACTTGGTGAAGTTACCTATATAAGTGTTGAGTGGGGCCGCTTTTATGAGATTGAGGCATAATCTCTAGAACACTCGTGAATCAACCAAGCATGCACATGGCCTATTTGCGCAAAACTGGTGAAAATTGAAAGAATTGTGGGGGTGTAATGTGACATGTGGACCTCTAGCTTACACCAAATTTTTTTTTATTCATTCGTAGAAGCTCTGCTTCACCAATCAAAGCACTGTAGTTAAGTTTATTTATCTAGGATCTAGTTCATAGTCCAAAAGACACAAGATTTGATGCATTTATACCAAAATGTTTTTGGTTCATAGAAGCTCTACTTTACCAACCAAAGCATTGTAGTTAAGTTTGTTTATCAAGGGTCTAGTTCATATAGTCCAAAAGACATAAGATTTGATGCATTTACTCTCATTATGTAAACCAAGCAAAACCTCTTTCTTATATCTTATTTTATTGAAAGTTTTTAAAACCTTTTGAAATATGAAGGGGTTGTTGTAAAAATTGGATATTTCAAAAGACTTTAAATTTGATAATTAATATTATCATTATTTTGAATTTAAATATTTAAATTAATTTATAATTATTATTATAATTTTAAGAGATTTAGAATTTATTATTAATTATTTCAAATTTAATTTATGAATTAATTATTTATTTGTCAATTTGAGGTTGATTATGATTTTATTTAATTGTTGGAAAATTATTAGTTTTATTTCTTGCCATTATGGATTTAATTTTCGATCGTTACAGTTTTAATTTTAACCGTTGCTTGCACCTAAGTTTTCTATATATGTAACTATTTTTTGTTGGGCTAAGATAAAGATATTCCTAACTTGTTCTATTTTCTGAATTATTCAGAAAAATTGTATCCCAGGAGATCACACCATAGGCACACAGATCATTAAGGGTAATGGTATCACACACCTTAGCCTACATGTCACCAAATTTTCCAACATAATTTATTAATCAGTTGTATAGTAAGCATTCTTATATTCAATTTCTTATCCACCTGTAGATTAGAATTTCATAAACACTAAACAAAGAGTTTTCTCTTATCATTGTCATCTAATTCATTAATGTTAATTATTTAAAAATTTCTTATGTGGTAGGTATTTCTTAATTATAAAAAATTCTATGCCATGATCAAGTTAAAATCTTATAACTAGAATCCAATTGAGTTGAATGATTAGCCTAAAAGTTTTGTGATCTAGGCATATGCTTTAGAAATACTTTCATGGAATTATTTAAACAAATTATTCCTAAAATAAAAAATAAAAAAGTATTTCATTAATGCACTAGCATTCTTTTGCTAGTTGTTTTTCATCACTAACTCAAAATTACCTTGAATTATGACAATATTGCTTTAAGGTTTGTTTAAAACGATCAATTTTAAACTTAACATTAACTAAGTGATAAATCCTTAAAGGGGAATTATAAAAATCCAAATTCATATGTCATTTTGATGTTTTAACCCATCAAAATACATTTCCCATGATTTTAAGCCAACCTATGCTTGTTCTACTAGTTCGAGGTAAGATTGGTTAGCAATAAAATCTACCACAACTTGTCATTTCATAGCTTTCAAAGGCATAAAACTTACTTAATATGATTCATCCATACAGAATGAATCAGAATGTAAAAATTATAATTTGGAACATCTGACACCCCTTGCTATCAACCAAATAATTGGTTACGTGTATAACTAATACAAAATTATATGATCGTCATTTTAGTACGTATGCATCACATAATCATCCATAGATTCTTACTAAGTGTGAACTTCTCCATCATACAAGGGAAATCACATTTTTCATCCCTTACATATAATAAAATACTAATTGTACACTTACACACACACATACACACAAACACACACACACACACACACACACACACATAACATAAGAACTGGTTTCCCCTAAAATAAAAGTTTGATTTTGTTCTTGAAAATCCTTGGAGCATAGATCCACCTGATGATGTAATGGCAGTTAAATCATGATCCTTAGAATGGACAACTGCTACATAGAGTGAAATTGTAGTAACAAAATAAACATAGAGAATGACAATTCTTAAATATTCATGTTCATAAATAATAAAATACAAGATTAGAATATTCACAATCATATCGACACAAGTGTTTATTCTAACATCATCAACAGTAGGGTTAACTTAACATGTGACACATACAAAGTTCAATGTAATGAATGTATCATGACGAACCTTCTTGTTTTTAGAGAGATCAAGTTCATAGCAAATTCCTTGAGTGTCCTTAAACCTTCTATCTATATTAAACTAAAAAATTTATGCATATAGGCTCATGTCTAACATTCTGGGAACTTGTCAAGAGCTAGAATTTCCATACAGTCTTTCACTGTAATTCCTCATATCTAATGGTCTTCTCCTTAGACCAAAGATTAATTCCCTTTTGGAAAAACATAGGAAATTGATTCTTGACCATGACAATCCTTGAGGCAAGTCTGGGTGACCAAGTTGCGAAATGTGGTAGCCTCAACATTAAACCTAAAGTTCCCTGTAGGCCATCACACTCATCCACTAACCCTCTAGGCTCTTAAATAGCTAGCATTTATGATTTCTTGACATAAATAATCATGACTTCCCAGTTTTATTACATTTAATATGCATAATTTATTTCTTAAAACAAACTCATTACATCCACTAAACACATCACTATCCATATTCCAACTTTCTTCTTGACTTCTAAGTCAATTTCCTGCAATGGTTCCTAGAAAATTC
Organism: Canavalia gladiata; assembly: GCA_037954105.1. Taxonomy (NCBI): domain Eukaryota; kingdom Viridiplantae; phylum Streptophyta; class Magnoliopsida; order Fabales; family Fabaceae; genus Canavalia; species Canavalia gladiata. The sequence goes on from CM075658.1 coordinate 32,770,615, forward strand.
TGACAGACCTTCGTTTGTACCAGGACACTTATTTATCTCTTATACGATACCATATCACCATAGGAACCATTCAAGGCATTTCCATGTAAACAATCATACACATCTTGTAGATTTCACACTATAATTGAGATACAAATTCACATTAAATAATACATTCACCTGTTACATAAACTGTCTACTAACTAAGGACATAGGCAATGTTATATATTCTAGTCCTTAATTATCACAATTCACATACAATACATAACATTCCTTTTTAGAAAATTATCAATTCCACCAGTGGTTTCTTATCCTAATATCTATGGCCTAACTAGGCTCTATACAGCCAATCATATAATATCTCATTTAAGATTCATCAAAACAAACAATTTTAATATAATTCAATATCCTTAAAATTTAGAATAACACAAGCAATTATATTAAATACATTGCAAAGTTAGTGGTACTCAAAATTACTATCGACAAGCAATTTTTTAAAAATTACAACAGATATACTAAATAGATGAACTATATAGTCCTCATAAATACCAACATAATTAATTTAACAAATAAACACTAAAATAAAGGGGATGACCAAATTGTACTCTTAAAGTACCTTTCCCTAAGATTTGTTCAATTTCAACTGATTAAAACTAAATTGAGTTAGGGAAACTCATTCTATCCTTGAGTTCCACAATTACTTGAATAAATTATCCTCCCCCAAACCTTTCTCACTAGGTCGGTGTATCCTCAAGGTTTGTCAAGGGAGAAATTCAAAAATCTTACTTCCAAGGATGTTCCCTAGATAATCTATATAGTAAGAGTAACTAACATAGGTTAGTATTAAACCAATTAGAGCCAAGAATTGGAGGAAGAAAAAAATTTCCCACATATGCATAAAAACTAGGCAGTAAGAGAGGAGAGAAAAATATGAAAATTTTCAAGAAAAATTGATGTCTAAACATTCCTTGACGATACATGAAGTAAACCTTAAGTTGAATTTGAAAATGATGGAATGGATTCGAAGTAATTGAAACTTTAAATTTAGAAATGGAGGATGGCATGATGTTTTCCATGAAACGAGTCTCTTTGGAGAGGATGAAAAACTTCTCCCCTTTTGATTATATATATATATATATATATATTATTTTATTATTATTTTAAGTTATTAATTTTGTTTCGACCAAATTCGTTATTGGAGAGAGTGAAAATTTTGGATAACTTTAAAAGTTTTAAATAATTATTTAGGATAGATGGGAAGTAGTTTGGAGGAGAAAATAAAACTTACATGCATTTCGAATCCAATTAAACCCCTTATTTTTTGAAAAATTGAAATAATATGAGAAAAATTAAAGAAAAAATATTTTAATTAATATAAAATCATTTAGATTCTATAGGAAATTTTCATAATTTTTCTATCACTTACTACGAAATCTCCATCATCACTAATAAACCCTAATTGATTCTGAATGAATTTTTTCGAGGTATTTATTTCTAGAAATAAAATTGATAGAAAAATTTAAAAAATTAATACAAGTAATTTTGTCAAAAGAGGTACCTAAAATTTCATCTCCTTCTATTTATAAAAACTTCACCTTCTTTCATACTAAACGTACGTGAAATCGTCAAGTAGGTGGCTTTTGGAGATTTTCTATTTTAGGATTAAGTTTAAAAAATATATATTAATTAAACTGGTATAGATTATCTTTTTATATTTTTTCCTCTATTAGTTTCTAAAATATATTGTTTGTTGCTTGAAAAATGAAAAGTAACTCTAACTTTGAGTTTTTAACTAAAAATCTGTAAGGAGAAAAATTTGAGGGTGTTACAGAACATCTTGAGAATTGGTATAGAACAAAAGGAATCCAACATAAACTATGACCTGTCATAGAGAACTCAAGTTATCAAAGAGGAACACAACTTTTATAGTGACCTATAGGTACAACCAATGTTATTAAGGAGTAGTTCTTTTCCCAAGAATCAAGAGAAACTTGACACAAACTAAAATTATCAAAGAGGAACCTAACCCTTACCATGATCTGCCAGAAGAACTAATGTTATCAAGGGTGGTTTTTTGCCTAAGAACCAAGGGAAACCCAACACAAACTACGATCTATCAAAGAGCATCAAAATTATCAAAGGCGAATCTGATCGTTACCGCAACCTGTAGGAAGGATCAACATTGTCAAGGATAATTCTTTGTCCAAAAATCAATGGAATCAAATCACACAGAGATGAAAACCCTCAAAGAGAAATATTATTATTCATAAAATTATTTTAATTGAATCCCTAAATCGTATTACATATAAAACCTAATTGACCTAAATTGAAATAAAAACTAATAAGAAAAATAAATAACAAATCTTATAGAAATCCTAATTAAATTGAAAATTAATCTAAAATTTTAATATGATTTTCAAATAACAAATATAATTCTCTCATAAACCAATATCAAATCCTAATATAATTTACAACTAATCACTTACAATCTCAATTATATTTGTATATAATAAATTCAAATCTTTGGCTATAAAAATTTGATCATAATAAATTTTTATGTTGCACTCTCATCTCGAATTGTCAATTTTTTGAACTCGCATAAATAAAATTAAGACTTCTACTCTTCTTGAATTTTACTTTCTTGGATCAAAATTTCATACAAAGAGTCTTTAGGTAGGCTAATTAGATCTGTATCATTCTCTCCCTCTCGAATCAAACTCTAAAATTACATATAAGAATTATTTAGGTCATCTAATTGGATCTCTCTTATTCCTCACCTTTACAAAAGGATTTACCCTTGAATCAAACTCTTTACCTTGAATATTGCTTGGATTTGTTTTTTACAAAATGATATTTTGCTTGGAACATCTTGAGAAACATAATACAAAAAAGGAACCTGAGACAAAGTGTGACCTGTCAAAGAGTACCAAAGTTATAAAAGAAGAATGTGACCCTTACTATAACTTACCAAAAGAATCAAAATTATCAAAGAGTAGCTCTTTGCCTAAGAACCAAGGAAAATTTGACACTAACCACGAGCCTTTACCATGGCCTGTTGGAAGAATCAATGTTATTTAACATTATCATAAGGTAGTTCCTAGCCAAAGAACCAAGGAAACCAACTTACATGGAGATGAAAATTCTCAAAGAGAAATATTATTATTCATAAAATTGTTTTGCATTGAATCCTTAAACCTTATTATATAGAAAACCTAATTGACCTAAATTAAAATAAAATATAATAATGAAAATAAATTGTTAATCAATCTGAAATATTAGTTTGATTTACAAATAACTAAAAAAATCTACACAAACCAATATTAAATCCTAATATAATTTATAACAAATTAATTAGAATCTTAATTGGATTTGTGTATAATGAATTGAAATCTTTAGCTATAAAACTTTGATCATAAGAACTCTTTATGCGGCACTCTCATTCTGGATCTTCAATTGTTTGAACTTGCATAAGTAAAACCAAGACTTTGCTTTCCTTTTCTTGAATTTTAAATTTCTTGTATCTCTATCATTAATGACCTAATTCACCCCACGCGGAATGAATTAAAGTGAAAATGTTACTTTTTAAACATCTTGAGAATCATGATAAAAAATTAACTTGACACAAATCACTACTTGTCGAAGAGCATTGAAGTTATCAAAGTGGAACAAGACCTTTAACCAACATTATCAAAACGTAGTTCTTTTCCCAAGAATCAAAGGAAACTCAACACAAATCATGACCTGTTGGAGAGCATCGAAGTTATCAAAGAAGAATATAACCTTTACTACAACCTGCTAGAAGAACCAACGTTATCTAATGTTATCAAGGGTTAGTTATTTTCCCAGGAACCAAGGAAAATCCAGCATAAACTGCAACCAACCAAAGATCATGAAAGTTATCAAAGAGTAACGTGACCCTATCTTTCGGAAGAACCAACGTCATTAAGGGATAATTATTTACCTAAGAACTAAAGGAAAGCTGACAAAAATCGTGACCTGCTGAAGAACATTGAAGTTATCAAATAGGAACATGACACTTACCATGATCTGTCACTAGAACCAATTTTATCAAGGGGTAGTTATTTTCCTAAGAGTCAAAGGAATCAACTCACAAGATATCGAGCAGAACGGAAGCTTATTTAGAAGTTTGACACCTTCTAAGCCGCCAGGTTTATCTCATGAATACTCTCCATATTATTTCTAGGGCCCGTCTCTGTTAACTACTGCATGCATTGGAGTAATCTGTTTAACTATCCTTGCAGCAGGGGCCTGATGTTTAGCTAAATTTGATAGCACCTGTTAGGCCTTTCGGAGTCTATTCTATACATGTGACAAGCTTATTTCCATGGGACCTGACCTATACTAGGTGTCTAGAGAGAATGGGCAACAATCTCATTAGCCTTTTCAGCAAAAAAAGGGGGAAAAGGAATATAGGCAGGTTGAGATTTTGTATTTTAATTTCTATCTACCAGAACTTGCACAAGGGCCAGTTACATCAGCAAAATGGTCCAATACATTTTATACCGGCATAGGTTATTTGACACAGAAACCTAAACACCTGGTTCAATATCCCCTCTTCTGTCTCAGCAACCATTCATTCTTCAAATTATCCTCACTGAACTGGACCTTCTGTCCCTGTGAAAGAACCAAGGAGGATTTTAAAGGATCACTTGGTACATGGACCAACATTGAGGATAAGGAAATAACAGCTGCTCACTCTCTCTGAATCCTAACATAAATTATTGAGTCTGTTTTGCTATCCAAAGCTTTGTAATGATTATGCCATCAGGCCAAGTTGCAGGATTGCTACAGGGGTCTCTGTCGCCTAGGTCTTGAAGTTTCTCCTAGATTTAGATTTACAGCTGGCTCTGTTATGCCTTGTTGTTTTTACTAGAACGTGCCCAGGTTTCCATCCAAACTATTGATACGCTCCCTTTCTAAACTAGCGACCTAGCCCGGTAAATCTAAGTATCAACTAGATGTACACTTTGCTTGAAAATATTACAGGTTTCATTTGGTTTTAAATATGTTTTATGGGTTCTGATATTTAGCATTTACCTCTCGTTTAACCATTTTGATTCCTCAAGGCTCTAGGCTTACCCAATCAACTCTTGATCCTCACACCTGGGCATTCATAATCTTAAACTCTGAATCTTCCTTCATTACCATTTTGGAATTTGAGCCACAGACCATATTACCTAGAGTTTACATGGGTCTGACATTTGCAAGCGAGGTATGGGTACCTAACCAGGTGCAGATTCTGCTGAACTCACAGATCTACTTGGTTTACAAAGGATAGGATGCTTGAAACAACTTTGCTAACTGTAAAAATGAGGTTCATGTACTTACTAAAAATTGGGCCTAATATGACCTAGTGTATACTGGCTGGTGCAAGAGCTTTAAGGACTATGGTTCTAACAGCTGCAACAGTCCATTATTTCTACCACTCGTTAAGGAAGTGAATTCCCAATCAGACAATCTTAGGCCTATCGACTTTGTTATTCACACATTATGGCCCCAGGCTTTCCTTTCTGGCCAACAATCATGAAGAGATTAGGCCCAGACTAATCATCAGAACAAATGTCATGCACTGAATGGGTTCCAGTTTGGCTCAGCATAGACAGGCAATCATAATTAAGAATTGTACTCATTGTTGTTACAGGCACTGTATAATAGTCTGGAAATTTTTTGGAGCTTCTCTCCTGTCTAGATTTAATGTTTAGGCTGACTATGATTCAATAATCTGTATTCCTATTCTCATTGATACCTCTCAAGTGCAGGGATGACAAAATTTAACTGGTGTGCGAGGGTCAATCCAGTCTCATGCTTTGCCAAAGGATGAGGGCAGTAGCTGATACTACGACTAGCAGCTATTGAAACCTGACCTATGTCTCTGCTGTGGATAACAGGGATTGGCCTAGACACTAATAATCAAGTATATGATCATTGGCCCTATTTCTATCTACTACTAAGTGAATTGGAATATCAGGAGTTCAGTCTCTAGCTAATATGACAGCATCTGTTGGCCTTTTGGAATCTATTGGTAATTGATTGTAAGCTCAAATTGATTCGGGGTAAGAGACTAAGCCCCTATTTATCAAGATCTGAGCTTATGAATCCTTTATTGGTTTGATTTTTCGAGTTTTCCTTCATTCTAGACTTACATTCCACAATTCGTGACTCAAATGATTGTTGATTCCTAGTATGTGATGTGGTTTTGACTCAGGCATCTAGGCTTGAATCTATCTCTGGACAAGGCTGACCTAAAACCAGGGATTTTACAGAAATTAGAATCTATGATAGGTTTGAGGTCTGCATAATTCAACCTAATTGGACCCTCTATGATTTTAAGTAGCCTATAGGATAATCACAGCATGGAATCTTGCAACTTTTGTGCGATGATAAGGTCGGATTTTTAACTTTATTCCCTTTTGAACTCCCAACAATGAATCAGGCCCTGTTCGGTTTAGGCCTTGAAGGTATTCTGGAATTTGGGGAAAGTCCTAACTGGTGCATACGACTTTGACCTATTAGGAGTGTGTACGAACTCAATACTTTTAGCATTTTGACTCAAATCCATTCCTGATTTCTAGCTAGGTTGAACCCCCTGTGTGGGGGTATGGGGAAATCTAAATACTAGACAGACATTTGGTTAGGAACTAGAAGGGGCTGGAAATGATACCGAGGCCACTATAACATCAAATTAAGAACCTTTACAATCGACTATGGTGACCATCACGTAGAAACTGGTTCATTGGATCTGCTAGGTAGAGATTCAAACATATGGATTCAAATGATTGCACAGGTACCTTACCCCAAGTTTTCAATCCAGATTCAAGCATGCGATTAAATAATGTGCTATCTTATTTCAAGAGTCGGGAATTTACCCTCATTAGACTCAAGAATTCTAGGAAGGAGGTTCATTGAGCACCTACCTGAGAGCAGGATAAGTTTGCAAACCTGAAGGTGATTGATCTATACTGCCATCCCCTTGGAGTTATACTAGAACATTAATAGGGCAAATAATACCATGAATTTGGCCTACTTGAGCCGTATTCAGAACTTTCCACAAACACACGAGCTGATTATGCTAGAAACTAATGTGCACATGCATTGGCAGTGAGACAACAATGTCGCAATTCATACCAACTCAGGTTCCAGCAACCGAGCAACAGATAAAGTAAGCAGGATTAAATCCAAGGCATATTCAATAATTTCTACAGGGATCCAGTGACGAATGAACATTTACATAGACATACATTCACTAATCTCGCTATGTAACACTAGAGAAGATAAGTAATTAAGTAGGGGCTGCATCAGTTAGGCAATGTACCAGACGTAATCGAGAGGAATTCAATCGATTTGAATGACTCAGGTCATGAATCAAACATGTAATTGGAACTTAGCCTCAGATTATAACTAAACAGAATTCGTTTCAATTTCTACTCGACCTGAGCCAATCGGCGAGAGAAACACTATGCCTTAGGTACGAAATCAAGTGGATTCAGTGCAGATCACTAACCTGGTCTGAGTATAGATTCCAAGGATGCAAAAATTTCTTCGCAGCATAGCCTATCCAATTGAAACTATCGCGAAAATAAGAGCTTTGGAAGGGTGCAAACGTTCAAGAAATCTCTAGAGGATGAAGATGATTGCAGGAAAAATCAAGATTCAATCTCAGCAGGAAGTTTCGAGACGCTCTTTTTTAGCAAAGAATCGGGAACAAATCCAGGGAGCAAGCTGAGAGTCTATGTTTTTGGAATTTCTGCCAAATTCCAATAGGTTTCAATGGCTGATCCCCCCAACGGAGAGTCTCTAGAGGAGAGTTTTTGAGCTTCTTCTTCTCATTTTTCCTGTCCTAGCCCCTCGCCAAAATTTTTTTTTCTCTCTTTTTCCTTTTTTATCTTTTCTTAACCATGGTAGACTTAATCTTACCCCATGGTTATTTTCTAACTTCTCCAACTAATTTCTAACTACCTCCTTTAATTTAATTTTATTCTTTTCAACTTCTCTCACTTTTTCTTATTATTTAGTTATTATTATTGTTATTTTTTCTTTTTTCCTTTTTATTATTATTTTTCTTCTTTATTTTCCTTGAACATTTGTAATTATCAACTTGTGGCTGATCTAAAAAAATTTTCTTTTCCTTTTTATTATTATTTTATCTTATTATTATTATTTGTTAGAATTGATCAATCTTACTCTCGGACATAATTAGATGTTCACAAGGGATATGATCCTTACAGTGATCTGTTAGAAGAATCAACATTCTCAATTGATATTTCTTTCCATGAACCAAGGGAAACCTAACACAAATGTGACCTATCAAAGAGAACTGATGTTATAAAAAAGGAATATGACTTTTACCGTAACCTATCGGAAGAACCAACATTATCAATGGATAGTTCTTTTCCCAAGAAACAAGAGAAACCTGACACAAATTGTGACTTGCAAGAGAGTACTGAAGTTACCAAAGATGAACATGACCCTTACCCCAACCTAAAAACCAACATTATCAAAAGGTAGTTCTTTAACCCAAGAACCAAGGGAAACTTAACACAAACAGTAACCTCATGGAGAGCATCAAAGTTATTAAAGAAAAATATGGCCCTTATCGTGACCTATTGGAAGAACCAACGTAATCCAGTGTTATCAAGGGGTAGTTCTTTTCCTAAGAATGAAGGGAATAATTTCACACAAAGATGAAAACTCTCAAAGAGAAATATTATTATTTATAAAATTATTTTACATTGAATCCTTAAACCTTATTATACAGAAAACCTAATTTTAAAAAATTGATAATAAGAATAAATAAGAAATCCAAATTAAATTGTAGTGTTTATTCCTAACACAGTATTTTCCACGGTCTGTGCATTTCAAGATTATAGTGAAGATTTTTGGCTTTCCTCAATATGAGAATGAGTCCCTGTATAAAGCTTGGGACTAATATTGGAACCATGTTCGAAGGTTCCCATATCATGGGTACCAAATATCCATCTTTTGCATATTTTATACAACAGCCTTTCCTATGCTAAAAACCTCTTATTGACACAACTTCTGGGAGAGGTATCCTACATAGCACCTCAAAGACACCTGGGTGATCATAGGAAACTTGTCTGCTAATAGTAAACAATGGCAATATGATGATAGAAATGTTAAGAAGAAAGACCCTTAACTTCCTAGAATGCAGGTGGATCATATCACTTTGATAGTTGGCCATACATAGGCCTTGAATAAAAGGATGAAGACACTTATGCAAGTACAGGCACAACCTACCCCGCTTATCCAAACTCCAATTACACTTGAGCCTAGCGTTTGTAACTTTTGTGGCTCTGCAAGCTACGATGATGAAGAGTGCATGGTTCAAGCCCTTATGGCTTAATAAAATGAGGAGGCTAACTATATGGAGAATACTTTTAACTCCACTTGGAAGAATCACCCTAATCTCTCTTAGGGAAGGTGTAAAGATAATAATTTTACTAATAATCCTTAAAATATTTACATACCCCCTCACATTTAGAATTAAGGTGGCTACACGCAAGAAAGGAATGAGCCAACCCCTATAGAATCATGAATTCAAAATATGGGGATGCGATTTCAAAATATAAATATGTAGATGTCTCAGTTTCAAAACATGGAAAGTTAGTTAGGATAGATCCTTAGCCTTTTGGCACAATGAGTTTCTGAAACATTGCCTACCAACCCAAGGTGAATCCAAAGGAGTAGGCTAATGTGATAACTCTTAAGATCAAGAAGGAATTAGAGATGTCCATATGAAAGGAGAAGGGTAAGGAGGATGTGGTCACTGATAACCACCAAGAGGTTATTGAAGACCTCTTAACTCCTACTGATGGGAGTCCAAGAGAGAAGAGGAAAGATGTTAAGGAGATTATAGAGGAAGCTCCCAAGAATTCCCATATGAACCTTATCAACCTAAAATACCTTTTCCTTCGAGATTAAAGGAAAATAAGAACAATTCTCAGTTTGCCAAATTTATGGATATCTTGAAGAAAATAAGGATCAATATTCCATTCATGAAGGTTATTTCCCAAATTACCAAATATGAAAAAAATTTTGAAAATTTTTTTTGGAAATAAAAAGAAGTTTAAGGAGTACATGACCATCAAGCTCAATGAGAAATTCCATGTTATTATGCTCCAAAAACTAGTGCTAAATCTTAAAGACCAAGGGAGTTTCACCATATGTTGTGCTATTAACGATTCTTAGTTTGATAGAACTTTCTTAGAAGCTAATATTAATCTAATGTCTTTATCTAATTTTAGACGGTTAGGCATGAATAAGAATAAACCTACCACTATCTCTTTGTTCTTCCAAATACCATCATGTCTCCAAGGGAGATAGTGGAGGACATTGTAGTGAAAGTGGATGAATTCATATTTCCTGCTGACTTTATTGTGTTTGACATGGAGGAAAATAAGGAGATTTCATAAACCTTAGGAAGACCTTTCTTGGCCATCGAAAATATCATTATTGATGTGCAACAAGGGAAACTGTAAGACTTGATGATGAGGAAATGGTGCTTAGAGTCTCTAGATCCTTGAAACACCCAAAAACATTTTATTCATGTAATATTATAAATTCTTTATAATCTTTTTCATCTTTAAGTTTTCCTTTTATGTAGGACATATTAATTAAAGATACCATGGAGAAACTATTACTTCTCGGGGTTGATGTAGTTAGTGACCATTAGGAATGTTTAGAGGAATTGATGGCCTTGGAGGTATGTATATCTAAGGAAATTGAAAAAGGAGGTAGTACATTTGAAGCTATAGAGGGTCTTGGGACCTCTAAGCCTAAGACATTGATTGAACAACTCTAATGCTTGAAGTCAAGCCCTTTCCTTCAAATCTTAAGTATGCATTTTTATTCCCTTTGTCTTTTCTTCCTATTATTATTTTTTCTAACTTTATAGGAACAATGGAATAGAAGTTGTTGAAAGTCTTGAGGGAAAAAAATAAAGCCTTTGGATGGTCCATTCATGATATCAAAGGTATTAGCCCTATAATTTTTACCCATAAAATTCATATGGAGGAGGAATTCAGGCCAAATGTGCAACCACAAAGGTGACTAAACCCAAGCCTTAAGGAAAAGGTCACGAAGAAGGTTATTAAGCTCCTTAATGTAGGTATAATATATCCTATTTTTGATATTCCTTGGTTTATCTTGTACAATTATGCCTAAGAAGAAAGGTATCACTATTATGTAGAATGACTAGAAGAAGCTAATCACAATAAGGAAGGTAACTAGTTGGCAGGTATGTATAGACTATAGAAAGATAAATGAGATTGACCATAAAGATCACTTTCCCCCTCCTTTTATTGATAAAATGTTAGAAAAAAATTTTGGTCATAAATTCTATTATTGTTTGGATGGTTATTCTGGTTATATACAAATACATGTGACTGTTAAAGATAAAGAGAAAACTACTTTTACATGTCCCTTTGGTACTTTTTCATATAGAAGAGTTCCCTTTAGCTTATGTATTGCCCCTCCTACTTTTCAAATATGCATGATATCTATCTTTTCTAACTTATTAGAGGATGCTAGAAATTTTTATGGATGATTTTTCTATTTACTACTCCTCTTTTGATAGATGTTAGTAGAATTTAGAGCATGTGTTGATAAGATGCAAAAGTGAATGCATTGTCTTGGGTATAAGATCTCAAAAAAGGGTATTGAGGTTGATCCAACTAAGGTTGAGGTAATCTCCAAACTCTCCTCTAAATAATGTTAAATTTTTTAGGAGTTTTCTTAGACATGCATACTTTTATAGAATGTTTATAAAATATTTTTCAAAAACAAAAAAACCTTTTTCCAATTTATTAATGAAAGACGCTTCCTTTCATTTTAATGATTCATGTCTATTTTCCTTTAAAACTGTTAAAGCTAAACTAATTAATACCCTTGCTATGATTGCTTATGATTGATCTTTACTGTTTGAACTAATGTGTGATGTTAATGGTACAACTATAGGACTAGTTTGGGGATAGAGAAAAGAGAATATGTACTTGGTCATTTATTATGCTAGCAAAATCTTATATGAGACTCAAAGGAACTACATTACCACAAAGAAGGATTTGTTAGTGGTAGTATTTTCTTTTGATAAATTTAGACCTTATTTGATTACGTTTAATGTAACCATCTACACCAACCATTCTGCTATCACATATTTTCTCTCTAAATAGAATATGAAGCCTAGGCTGATTGGATGAACACTTTTTCTTAAGGAGTTTTATTTGGATGTCAAAATAAGAAAGGGATATAGAACTTAGTTGCAAACCATTTTTCTAGATTTAATCCCTCTATACAACTCCCTTCTGATGAAGTAATTAAGGAAACGTTCTCAGATGAACCTTTTTTTATTGTTTTAGGCACCCTCTAGTAGTAGATTTGGTTAACTACTTGGGCGATAATATCCTTCCACTAGATCTCTCCTATGTATAACGTAACAAATTTTGGTCTAACACTAAACATTATTTGTGGGAAGAACCTTCTTTGTTTAAAATTTATGGGGATACGTTGATTAGAATGTCTATCCTTGAATATGAAACTCATGCTATCTTGACCCATTTCCATTCAAGAGAGACTGGAGGCCATTTTGGTCCTAATAGAATTTCCCAAAAGGTTTTGCAATGTAGTCATTTTTTTCCCATTCTCTTTAGAGATGATTTTAATCTTATAAAACCTTATGATCGCTGTCAATGGAGTGTTATTGTATCAAGAAAACATGACATGCTCCTAAATAATGTTTTTATGTGTGACATATTTGTTGTACGAACATAGATTTTATGTAGTTGACTATGTTTTTAAGTGGGTAGAGGTTGTGACATTATCCATTAATGATGTTAGGGGAGTAACAATATTTTTAAAGAAAAATATTCTTACAATGTTTGGAGTTTTCTAAGCAATCATTAGAGATGGTGGCATCCATTATATTACTAGAAAATTTTAAAAGCTTTTGAATGAATATGGTGTCACCCACAAGGTTGCCACTCCATATTACCCCCAAACTAATGACTAAGTAGAGATTTCCAATAAAGAATTATAAAGTATCCTGGAAAATATTATTAATATTCTAGGAAGAATTAGGCATTAAGATTATATGATTCCCTATAGACTTAAAGAATTTCATATAAAACTCTCATTTGCATGTTGCCCTATACTAGCTTTTGGAAAAGATTTCCATCTCCTTGTTGAATTAGAACACAAGGCCGATTGGGCCATGAAGTTCCTTAATCTTGATTTGCAGCATGTAAGAGAGAAGTGCCTATTTCAACTCAATAACTTAGATGAGCTTAGAATGAAGTCATAGGAGAGCTCAAAGCTATATAAGGAGAGAACAAAATGATGGCATGACAAGCACATCTAAAAGTTTGAATTCATGCTGGGTGAGAAGGTATGTGTTTATAATTCATGTCTTTGTTTATTTTCAAGAAAATTAAAGTCTAGGTTGAGTGACCCATTCAATTCACACTGAGTGCTTCCTTATAAATGTTGGATGTTGTGAAGGGAAATAGAGAGACCTCCAAGATAAAAAGGAAAAAGGTTAAACATTATGAGGAAAATGTGTTCGAGGAAAGCATTGTTATGCTATTAGAAGATCCTAAGGTTACCACACATGGATATACTTATTGATTAGATGTAGATACATTAGGCTCATGATGTAAAGAAATCACTTACATTAGGCAACATATTCCTTGATGCATATTTGTAGGTAACTACTAGATTAGGAGATAATTAGAAAAGGATAGCACGATCGTGCCCCTTATTTGTACAACGGTGCAAATTCATGTATTAAGTACTGTCCATTGAGCATAATCGGGCTTGTGATTTTCAATTGAAGCATGGTCATGCGTTCGTCTTGCATAGCCATGCACCATTCTAATGTTATAAATAACACAGCTATGCCATTTCTTGCACGACTACTCCAATCTTTTTTACATTAATATTTATTATTTTGTTGTTTTTGCAAGAAAAATACCTTCGCATACCCAGAAGAGGAGTTGCACTTCCATTGCTACAAAGGTTAGACCTTCATAGAGTTTAGCCTACCTGATATCCACACAAGACATTGCTGGCATGCGATCACAACTAGAGAAGTTAAGCACCTTCATTTAACATCATTTAAAGTCTGAAGGAGGAGTCTTTACACTAGATGAACGAGATAGAGGCGATGGATTGGTCAAGGGATGCATTCATTTAAGATTCCTTTTTTGGAGAACCAACCCTAGATTTATTGCATCAAATGTCTTCATTCCCCTATAAAAAAGATTCGAGACCCCTAAGGGAATCCTTACTCGGGAATATTTGGATACCCTTACAAAGATATTGGATGAATCCATGAAAGGGTCCTTTTAGTATGAGATCATGGGATCATATCATTATAACTCTTGTGTCTTAAAGTCCACCGTCATTAAGGACCTCATCCTACATATGCTTCACAAGTGGTTGACTCTTAGTATCTTCTAAAATTATAACACTAAAGTTATCTCAAATGTACACTTCTTTCTACTATGGGCCATAGTAAAGGGCTGCAGAGTCAACACAGGGCATTTCTTTATAATGTCATGTCAGGGGGATTGGGAATTGAGATATGATTAGCCAAAAGGGATACATTAGTATTGAATCATACGTTACTATCCTCTTCCACCATCATGAGGTCCTCCATACTTTGGCGACCTATATTTATGAGATCATACTATGGGGATCACCAGTTGGCTTTGCATAAAGCTGGATTGATAAAGGACCTCATGGCACCTACATTTTCACACCCCTTAGTAAGAATAACCATACTCACCTCCACAGCAACATTAACAAGAGCAGCAGTACTAGAAAAGAAGATGGATGATGACGTAAAGGATGAGCAACCCCCAGGCCACTCCTTCTCTGATTGCCTTGATTATGTCTAACTGCAATTAGATGATATTTATGACCATTTAAATGAGCAAACCATTGCTCATCAAGAATTGGTGTAACACCCACAATTTCTAATGATAAACTTCCTAATTTATAAAGAATTTTAAACAAATGAAAAAAATACCCCTGTATTAGGATGACCCAAAATGTGCACGTAACTCAAAATAAAAGTTAAAAAACATTATAAGGGTTTAGAATCTATCAATGATGGTTAGAAAGTCATAAGGAAATATTATAATAAAGAGAGAGTGAAAACACCTAAAAACGTCTGAAATGTCTTTAGAGAGCTTTGTCTCCTATAAAGGCTAAAATGTTCCTCAAAAAATGATAAATGACATAATAATGATTCAGGAAAAAACCAAGGAGAATAGTTTAGGAACTTTCTAGAAATTCTCAAAAATGATTTATAACTTCAAAGAAGACTTGGTTATGATTTGGGTAACCATTCAGCCATACTTAGGAAAAATTAGTAAAAGTAAGATAAAATCTTGTTAAAACTTAAAAATGATCTCAACCATGTATGGTGTGGTGATTAAAAATTAGCTATAGGGTTGGGGAATTTTAGGTGTATTCGACCATGCCTAGTAATTAAGAAGAAAAGGTCTTAAAAATTTATAAGTTAGTTTAATCTATTAGTCTAAGTCCTAACTAGTATAAACCACCTTCTAAATGTAAGAAAAATAGACCAGAATGCTTTGGGGGCTTAAGAGGTCAATTCGACCAACCATAGCTTACTTGTACAAGACAAGTTAAATTCTTAAGAACATTTAAATAGATCAGGGCAAGAAGCCTTGAATTTATGAGCAAGAAGTTAAACAAGTAAATTAATTGATGACTCAAATTTAATTAGTTAAGTTAATAGTTAAGAAAAATATAAAATTTGCTATACCCAAACCTGCAATGAGGTAGTTGTGCATAAAACACCTAAATTGTTGAAACACAAAGTAAATTAACTTAAATAGGTCATTCAACTAACTACACTAAACTCATTTCATAAACTTAAATAAAAAAATATTAAGAAAACATAGATTTTGAGAAAAGGAAAGGTTGAGAAATAAATTAGAAAGATGAGTGACTTAGGTTTCATATAAGAAACTTATCATAATGAATTTTGAGTATGTTTACTCGTATACAAGTGTACTATGTGCTCTCTTGAATGATGCATGAAAATTTATGTGAATTATGGTTCCATAAATGGATGAATTATATGAGAAATTGGATAATTTGGATGCTATTTGTACATACATATTGATTGAATATTGAGCATGCATATTATCACAAAGACTTAAAACAGAACCTAATAAGTCAAGAGATCACTAAAGAAAATTCTATGTGAAACTTTAAGACACTGGCCATGCTAAGCCACAAGGCTTGTGTAGATATGAAGGTCACAAGACTTTCCTTATAGAAGTCATAGGGCTTCAAGAATAGAAGGTAGAGTATGTGGAAAGTGAAAGATATTGTTTAACAAAGATTGTTAATGATATGCCTTAAATTAAATTGTCATTGAGAGGATGACTAGATAATGAGAATGATTTATGATTAAGACATAAAGTGAGTAAGAGTTAAATAATATCTATGTTATGATGAGAAAGTGATCTAAAGAAAGCATGAGGTTTATGTTTATGTACATTTTTATGAAAAAGAGATTCAAAGCATGTATGAGTTGTATGCTAATGTTAAATTTAATTGTTGCCACTATTAAAAGGAATCCACCTTAAAAAAATTTATTTTTATAAGTAATAATTGAACTTGCATTCCTATCACCTTTTATAAATAAAATGAAGTGGTTGGAATAGAAATGATGTCATAAATTCTAAGGTAGATTCCTACTGAGGAATTATGATTTCTCATTCCCTACCTCTCATTTCTCTTCCAAACCCCAATTATGTTGTTCACGATGGTAGTAATTTACCTCAAACTACATAATATGGATTGACTCTACAGTGCTCATAGGATGGAATAGATGAAAAGGAGAAGAGGTCATCAGTTCATAAGGAGATACCCTATAAATCACTAAAGAGGATTTTATTTTTGTGTGTACTATAAATGTTTTGATATGGATGGTTGTAACCTTAAAAGGGTACTAATGCTCTTGTTTTGTTACAAGGGACTCCCTAATAGCCTTTAACATTGTGTGATGGTATGTATAAGATAAATATAAAAATGATGTACATATGATGGTATATGTGAATGTATATTACTTGTAATAAATGAATACAACTTTTCAAAATTAGTACGAGTGACAACATTTGATCATTTATTTTCTATTACAATAGTTACTACGATGAGGCTCTCATTTTCGAATAAGGTTATAAAAGAAAAATTTTCTTGTATTTTCAATATAAATAATTTCATTACTTTCTATATCACAAAGTAATAGTCTAATAATGAAATCGCGAATACAACTTAAGTGTAAAACGAGCTTCCTTTTTAATGTGTTACAATTTGTGGCTTCACATGATGTGGCCTTTGCTTAGATGGACAACTAGTTGTCCATCCTTCTTTGGTTAGTGCAAGAAAAAATGGACCACCCATTACCTCAATGACTAACCTTTTGTTTATATTGTCTTACTTTATTTTCTTTTTATATTATTAGGTTTCCATTTTATTTTACTTCGTTATGTGGTTAGGCACTCTTTTATTTTTATGTATCTTTTGTTTCTTTTGTTATGACTTTTTTACAAAATCGATTTTATTATGCACTTCTATCATTTTATGACTCAATTATATGTGATTCTTTTGACTCTAACATATGTGTTTTGTGTGAGTGGGTTAACTTTATGCAAAAGGATATTTTTTCCAGTGATTGGCACCTAACGCAAAATACATCGAGGATACTATTATCCTTTAACTTTAAGGAGGGAGACATTTTCCTTCCTCAACCATCATTTTAGGAAAATTCTTTTTTTACTCTCCATTATGACATGTATTTTTTTGCGTGTATACAAAAGCTTAAGTTTGAGAAAGGAGACCTTCTCCCTCCTAATTATCTTTTCAAAACCTCTTATCCCTCCTCTTGTTTGTATTGCTTCTACCATGAAAATTAATTTTTCCAATTAAATTAAATAAATGGTAAAAGATTAAGTTTGAGTAGGGATACATCTTTCTTCATTTAAAAAAAAAATGTTTGTATCTTGTGATAACCCTACATGTCTAACTGTTTGGATTGTTAGTGAGTTTAGAAATCTCAAATATTTTGTGACAAATATTAATTGAATCTAATAAGGATATGAAAACTTTTGATAAAAATAATTGATAATTACCTATGTTTCTTATTATTTTATTTCACATTAGAATAGTTTTAGTAAGGATTGAGGCTAATTGAGGTTGTATCCAACCTCTCTTTTTATTGAATGATTCTCCTTCAACTTGTACACTCTATAACTTTTCTTATAACATTATCAAGGATTGTATAAGTTAATTTCAAAATAAGAAAATGATGAAGGAAAATTAGGTTTTTTTAAATGAACTTAGATTTAGAATATCACTTAATGTCCCTTTTAATCTTGAAAGATTAAAAAATACTTAAATAATTGCTATTATTTTAGGTATCCTAATTGTAGGAAAGTAAATTCTTGGGCATGTATAAGTATCTAAAAGGGAAGAGAAAAGAAAAATAAAAAATATAAAAAATCTTGGGAAAATAAAAGTTATTCATGAAACCAAGGTAAATATGCTTAAAAACTAAGGATCTAGGACTATTAAGATAAAGTTGATAACGAAATATTTTGTGTTTCCTTTCTTTCTTTATCTTACTTAATTGTGTACTCCCTTTGGCCATGTTACAACCATAATGAAGATATTTTGATTTTGGTGTGTGATTTGGATTTTAGTGGAGATTTGAAGTTTCTGAGCAATTCTATGGTAGTGCCCAGTTGTGAGGATAGATAGTAATGATCTATATCCTCAAACACTTGTGAAACGATGAGAAGAGTGATCCCCTCTACGTGTGGAACTTGATTTTAGGAAACTAACACTCTAATTTTATTATTGTTTATTACGCCTATAATGGTAATTGTATTTGTCTACTGCATATTTAATATGTAGAGTTCCTAAATTCTATACTTGCTACATCCTCATTTCTTAAGGACAAATAATGTTTAAATTTGAGGATATGATAAACTATTATTTTGTTGATTTATCGACAAGAAATTAGTTATAATTATGGTGTAATTTAGGACTATTTAATTATAATTCCACCTATTTTTTTATTTTTTTTTTATGAATGATCATGTAAGTAGAGAATGAGAAACTAGATATATTTTTGGCATACAAAGGGCATGGAAAGAAAAAAGAAGCGTTGGAAGGACTAAAATGCCCTTAAAGAAAGCTAGCACAATCATGTTGGACTTGAGCATGTCCTTGCATTGCCCATGGAATTCTAAGCACAAACATGCCAAATGATGAACACAATCATGCCATCCTAGAGTGTGACCTTGCAATTTTAAGAACTTTTTGACATAGTCATGCCAACCCTAAATGGCACAGAAGACGATCCAAGTCAGTCTTAATGATGCGACAAATGACTTAAACCAACCTTAATAACGTAGGAGGAAACTTAGGTCAACCTAGTTTGTAGCATAGAAAGCTCAATTCATGCCTATAAAAAGAGAGGCTAGGTCTTAGAAGAAAACATACCCTTCGACACTCGATTACACACTGACACATCTCACAACATCTTGATATGTTCTCCACTCAATTTCTCCCTTTTTCCTTTCTATTTTCATTTCCATTTCTCTATTTCTATTTTTATTTCTTCTTTTATCATCCACCCATAGGATCTTAGAGGTAGGAGTCCCTTTTAAAGTGCGGATTATAATGTCTATTAGCCTTGTTGGCACTACAATTTTGTCATCCCTCTTTTACGATTAAAATTATAGATAGTTTTGTTAGGTTAGCATATTTTTATTTTCTTACCCATCATGTGTAACTAAACCCTAAATCATGAAATTTTGGTGAAACTTATAATGTAACCATTTGAACCCTTATTCTCTTTTATGAATAATTATGTGTTTTTTATTCAACTGTATTTGATTTATTTCTCTTAATTAATTTATGGGAATTGGTCACTATTTTTAATTTCAAAGTTGGTTAGGAAATAGACAATCGTACCATTAGCCAATTGGAGGATCAATCGGAATCCTAGATTTCTAGTTGGTTATTAAATTAAAAAGTAAAAATGTTCTTTATTCTTCTCTTAATTATATACCTTACATCATTGGGTAGCACTTAGGGGAAAAAATATTACTATTACATGATCATTGAACAATAATAGAATTAGAATGAATGGTTAGTAATTGAATTTTTCAATCATTCATAGGAGAGTTTGGAAAGAAAATTAGATAAAGTCATAAAGGGATCCAAAGTATTACGTTTTTCTAGAACTAAACTAATGCTTTTGTATGTGTTGGGTAAGTGTGTGGGGGGTAGATGGAAGGGTTGGTATGAGGAAGGTAAGTGGATGGGTTAATATGGTGAGGGTGAGTGGAAGAGTTTGTATGTGGAGGATAAGTAGATGGGTTTGTGTATGGAGGATAGATGGGGGGATTTGGGTGGTGTCGATGGGTGGTAGGATCTATGTGTAGTGGATATACAATAGGATTTTCACCAGTGGGAGCACCCTGTGAGTTCGGGCCGTATGGGGGTTCGTAGCCAGATAGTAGCCCATATGGCCATTCTTGTTCAGAGACAACTTGGGGAGGCATTGATACATTGGCCGCCCCCGATGCTTCAGTCCCTGTGGGTCCCTCTATGTTTTTCTCCAGCACTTTCATTAGTTTGGCGACTTGATCTTTCAGCTCAGTCACCTCGTTCTTGATTTCTAACTCACTCATGATTTTGGTTTTCGATCGAGTGCTATAAAAATATCGAGGAAGTCGTGAGTCCGCTATTATGTTATCTGTTTGAGATCAAATTAATTAGTTGTTAGTAGAAATAAAGATTTAAATGCAAAATAAATGTCGAGGGACCAAATATCTCGTTGAGTATCATTATTGTCAAGCATATTCTTTGCGTTTTGAGTATGAAATGGAAATTAATACGGAATCACGTGTAGAGAGAAACCAACTTTATTCAAACAAACAAAGTTCATTGTACAACTTGCTCTTCTTGTTTGGCTAAGACAATGTATTTGTTCATTCCCAGAATCATATTTTTACAAAACTAAATGAAGTTTTCAACTTCAGGTGGATGTGGAGACGGTGTAGCGATGCTTCCGCCTTCTTGAGTAGCTGTGGTACTTCCTCGATTGTCGTATTTTCTAAGCTTTCCAACCTTTCAAAACATTTGGTCGAGTGATTGATTGTGTCTCTGTACCACTTATTTTCGTCTTGTATGTCGCTTATTCCCGTTGCTGCATTCGTATTACCTCTATAACATTCCACTTCCCTTGGTTGACTTCATTCTCCCATGCTACCAGTAAACCTTCGATTTGATTTTTCATATCTTCTATCCGTTGCAGTAGGTCATTTCTTTCATCAACTACATAGTCCATCTCCACTTGAACTCTGTTCTTTTCAACCATGATCTGATCTTTTTCTTCTCTGATCCTGCAAATCCTAGACCTCATTTTCTCCAGAACATTTCTCAGCTGATGATTTTCTTGGAGTACAACGTCTCTTTCCTGTACTCTCATTCCGAGCTCCTTATTAGCTGCTTGCAAGCTTAGGTGGATTCGGGAGGCATGCTCACGCTCATTTTTCTGTTGTTCCTGAATACTTTCTATGGCAGCATCATTCACTTGATTTTCTCTTTTAGTATAGCACACTCCTTCTGTGTTTTCAACAGTTCCTCTTCTAACTTGCTATTCTTCCTGGTTATGGCTTCCAATCTCTCCTTCATATTTTTAACGGCTTCATCCTCAAATACTACCGGTGTCGATTGGGTTCCTAATGGGGTGACTGGAGGCTTGAACAGTAGCTTGATCTTCTATACCCTATTTCTGACCAACTGTTTGTACTCTTTTTTGGTGGCACAGCTCCAGACTCCTAGCTTTTTTCCTTTGCGGGTGACAATCTCCTATGCCTCTCGTATCTTCCGGACACCATCAGTAAATTCTCCTTCATACTTTAAAAGGAAAGGAGTTACTAGCTCATCTGACGAGGGTTCTCTGATAGGATAAGCCAATTGCCTTTGCCCCAATATCTAATTGTAGTTGATGCAACCTCTGACTCCCATGAGTGGTACGTTTGAAAAACCTTTACAATGATAGATGACACTTGTTCTCTGTTGCCAAGCAGGTTGCCATCTAACTTATTCTTCCGTGAAGCTAGCAAAATGAGCTGCCCATTCTTCATTGTTCATGGGTTTTATCAAATAGCACAATAAATCAGATATTGGACATTGTATCTTCACATTTCTTTTAAAGACGTAAGTAGTTATCCAGATGTATAATACGGGTACACAGCAGATCAACTTCTCTCCTTTCTTCTCATGACAGAAGTTCAATGTACAATAAACATCTGCTAGAAAGGCTGTAACAGGATTTTTCGCTTTGTTCTTCTTGGCCAAGAATATGTCGTTCGCATTCAGATCAACAAAATCCTCTATGCAAGGAAAAAGGACTAGCCCATAGATAGTGAGAGCTAACACGTCCATATAAAGGACCCACTGGTTGTTGTTGGCCAGATGTTGCATATATTCTTCTAGGAACGGTCTCATGAACCCCTTGGCTTGATTCTTTCCCTGATAGTATGTCAATCAATCGCCTAACTACAGACCCAGAGCCTGTGCAGCGGCTCGGAATGAAGAATGGTGTTCTAGATGGTTATATGGTCTACATCCTTCCAACGGTAGGTCCAAAATCTGTTCAAACTCCTCTAAAGTAAGTGTCAACTGAAAATCTGAAAAAGTGAAGCATCTGAGAGAAGGATCGTAATACTGTACCATCATCGTGAAGGCCCCTTCCTGTATTTTAACTTTCAAAAGTATCAGTATATTCCTATATTTCTTGGCAAATGACATCTGTTGAATACTCGACAACTTGCTTCTGAATATTTCCAGGCTAGCAAGGTCCATTAGTTTGACTCCAACACATCTTCTTTTCCTTAACTGATTGGATTCCATATTAATTTCTATTTCACCTCTTTTTGAAAATCATCGAGAATCTGGTCCCTCAAATGAAAAAGAAAAAGGAAAAAAAAAATAAACATGTTAGATGTTTGATAAAGTGAACTAATGCATTGTGAATAAGCTAAAATGATAATTATGAATACGGTTTTTATTAAATAGACCTTCCCTACCTTTTTTCTTTCTTTTCCTTTCTTTTCTCTTCTTTACTTTTCTTTGTTCTTTCTTTTTTTTTTTTACTTTTCCTTTCTCTCTCTTTACTTTTCTTTGTTCTTTCTTTTCTTTCTTTTTCCTTTCTTTTCTTTCTCTTTTTTTTTCTTTTCCTTTCTCTCTCTTATTCTCGTTTAGAGATCCTTATTCCTTCCCCATTACAGATAAATAATTCTATTACATAAATGCTTATAAATCGAGCATCATGAAAGCAAAGTGTGCCCTCCTTGTGTCCTATGTGGGTGACCTGTCTTATGGATCTAAGGCTTTTAACGCATGAACCTCTCATACGGTGGTTTGTAATCCTGAGGTATGAAGATTACTAGAGCCAAGTTCCAATCCATAATGTTTACTACATCAGTAGAAAAAGCTACCAGTTGCATGGCAATACGAATAGGATGCACTCTAACTGGGATTTTCGTGATAGTCAAACAGGACGTACATTCAAAGTGACACAACTAGATCCCTCTAATCCTAGGTTGCACTCAGACCCGGGTGTAGGGCTCCACTCATGTTTTATGCATATGTGTAGTGTGTGAAGGGCACATAAATAATTGGAAATTGGGGAAACCGCAACAAGTATATATAGCAAATTTAAATTTTCTACCCTAAGGTTGTGAAATGAATAAAATAGAGAAATAAACATAAAAATAACAGACAAATAAACAGAAAAGGAATCAATATAAGGCACACTCAATTGTAAACGGGTTTGACTCTCTATATTCCCCAGTGGAGTTGCCATCTGTCGTAACCATAATTACAACGAGACGACGAACTCGCAAAAAATTTTGGAAAAGAATTTTAGTTATTTGTGGAGCTGCCACCAAATTTTATTTCAAAAGGGAAGATATTTGGAAAAACCCTAATTTGAGGAAGAAATTATAGGTTTGGTAGTCGGTTACGAATAGAGGTGTTAGGCACCCTACCTGTCCGTTCCGAAGAACGGTACCCTTAAACTGAGTATGCAATTTTGATGTTTTTGAAAATTGTTTGATCCTTTTAAATAAAATAATAAATAAATAGGTTTATAGAAAATAGCCTGACAGGACTTGATCCTGCTCCTACATATTCCTTGGTGCAATGGAAAATTCAAGGCTACGTAGTTCTGGTTTGGAAAACTTGATCTTTGGAAAAGGAGATTGAAAGACAATTTCAAAAGCAATTTAGATATTTTTGGATAATTCTTAGTCCATATATGCATAGGATCCAAGATAACTAAGGCTGCACTGAAACTCATATGATATCGAACAGTAGATTTAAATGCAGCTCTTATTATTATTATTATTATTATTATTATTATTATTATTATTATTATTATTATTATTATTATTATTATTATTATTTATTTTTAGAAATCTAGCAAATCCCTCCTTTCCCAATACATGCCTGAGTCCTATGGATATTTTGTCAAAATAACTTCTACTAGTATGTAAATTTGCATGAGGTTTGGAATGGGTTATTAGGTACCCTCACATTAGGCCCCAGTCAAATGATTTTAATATCTTTGCACTTGAATACTGATTTAATGGGGGGCCCTTTTTCATTTTTGGATGCTTTATTGATGATAGAACCAACAACGTGGGGAGATGTGTCTAGATATCTGAGAACCGCTCCAACCATTTTGTGGTGTTATTGGAAGTACGCTCAATGATTGTTCATCTGATAGGCAAAGTGCCGTGAGGGCCCACCGGCTATAACTTTAATGCTCAACGAACATCCATCCTTTAGCAGATTCGTACACATTATTAAGGAATGAGACAGTCTTATCCTTGTCTGCGTAACTTGGAATTAGAAAGCATGGAAGCACGTGTCCTATTTATTTCACGTAAAACTCCAAATCTGTTTTCATCATCTGTTTATATTTAGACACGTAAATAGCTTGCAACCCATGGTCTAGGATTTTAGTTGCTTGGATGTCCTTTCTCTGCTTACTGCATGAGGCTCTAAATGGAAGGTATCACTTTATCCATAAGTACAAAGGTCACAACCATCAAGCATTGCAAGTGTGACTAATCGAAGGCCTGCCTATCCACTTGGAAGTTGTTCGCATAGCGTAGTTCTTTTTCCAAGCGATGTTTGGGTGTATACTTCTGCAAATAAAGCATGCAAAGGATATTGAATTCTCCAAAAAAAATTTACCTAGTAGCTTATCTGCATTTGCATTTTCTCCTAGGCCAGTTTATCTACTTTCATTTGATCTGTTGATCCATTGATAAGTCCTGGTATTAATCCTGCCTTTGTTTCAATCAATGCTGCTCCCCCCCCCCCCTCTTGATTCTGTTTCAGATGGTCAATATTTGAGAGACCTATCATGTGGTCAATGCCATTTTTCTGTGTTGTGTTGGCCTTTCTTTGTTGCTAACATGAGTGGAGTGTAGTCCTCCCCATCAAGTACATTCCCATCATGGCCCTTTGTTGGTGAGTAATGTAACAACATCAGAGTCACAAGATTCCACGTAAGTCTGTGAAGCAGCATGCATAACCGCCATCATCTTGATAGTCAAGATCAAATTCTTCAAGTTTAGCGACAGTTCTATATGCTTCAACATCTCTAACTTGAGCAACAACTATTAAAGGGGAGAAGCAACACGATCGCTGGATATAGAGGTATCTCGCTTTTCTTGAGACACTCCTTCTATTTATGTTTTGTGCAGATCATCAAAGTTGTATCACCAGAATCCATTATAGGTCTCATATTATAACCATAATCAACAAGGGAAACCACTCCTTTCAAAATATTCAGCTGCACAACAGGCCATGCCACGAATTTCTCCTTTTCGACAGCGTTCCAGAATTCTTCCTAGAGTAATCTACTGATTATGCCTTATGGATGGCAGCTATATGCATTTTCCATAATAAGTCTATGACACAATTTAATAGTCGAGGCAACAGTTGTTCACATGTAGGAACCGAAACACTAGGGGTGGAAATACACAGGATTCTTGATGGATTTGAGACAACCATACCTGACCCTCTGGACATTATGAAGTCAGTATGTCTTCAGTGGGCTAGGAATATAAGTATTTCTGCCACATTTAAAGCACCAAGAGCAACTTTGGCAGGGGATCTGTTCTCATCTGTTAATATACCAACCTAAGCATCCAAAAATATTAGAGGGTCTAGCTCTTTCAGGTCTGAGCTAGCACTGGTTTTTGGCCTCGAACCAGCATGAACATTACCAGAGAGTGACGAACTCCCTAGGTGCAGCTGTTGATACATTGCTTGATAAAGAATCAATGTGAAATGTCATTGTGAAACGACGATATATATTCACAAAAAAATCATCTGTGGGGTCTATGAGATCTGGCTCACCATTAGCAGCAACGAAAATCATCCCTACCATCTTGAAAACGGATTCCTCAACCACAAGTTGAGTCTTTATCAACTGTAGGAACTAACTATGCAGACGGCTACCTGGAAGTATAGCCTTATCAGCAACAATTCCCAGCAAATTAAACTGAGATGTGATGAACACATGGAGGGACTTTAGGGTCTACTTCTGATAGAAAGCATCCACGCCACAATTTTGTTCATCACAGCTTCCACACCCAGATTTACATACCGATCCAGTGGCACCAAGAACAGAGTTGCAAGCTTGAATATCAAAATCAGGCGACGCCCGTTAAGATCCTTGCTTCATCAATAGATGGTTGATCAACCTCTTTCTCAAAACTTGGTTCTACCAGATTTAGTCTCAAGAGAGCACAGGTGGTGCGGATGCTCAATGATAATGAAGCATCATGCATATTACTGGTGAATAAGCAAATAATTCGCGATGGTCGTGATGAGGAAAGATCTACACGATCTCTACTAAAAGTCTAAACCTTCCAGTGCATGCCAATCAGTATAAACCGATTAAAGTTTCAGATTAAGAGGGGTCAAAGAGGCTAGAATGAATCTAAGAGACGGTTCTGCATGAGGCAAACCAGAGATAAGTATCATTTCCTCCATGACTTTAGAGCAAACTGAATTTGGTCAAATAGGTAAGAAGTTTCCTAACCATACCAATATCCTCCTTACTTTTCATATTACATTGATAACAGGCCATGACCACAGACTCATATTGACAATGATAGCTTCTAAAAAATGGAACAGATTTGGAGGCGTCTCCATAACAAATGCCTAGTTCATGATCCTATCTTTGCGGTTCCGGATTCGTGATTTATAAATCACAAATATATCCCCAACCTAATACTAACCTTTGAGCTAAGCCATGGATAATAACTTCTTTTCTGGAGATACTTCTTAATAGGTAAAGGTTTGATTTCATATGCATTTTTCCTATTGAACCTAACTGTAATAGGATTTCGTACAGAAAAGAAAAAAACAGAAACGTATCCTACAGTGTCCTTGAAGCTGAGTTTATCAAGCAAGATTTAAATCATGATACAATGCCAATTACAGAATTGAATGTAGATTCACCTAAACGACTGGTCATCCATTAAGAATCTTAAATCCTTATACAGATGAAGATGTGGTAATTGATATTCAAAGTTAGCTATTCTTATTCGAGGTTCATTCCGATCACAAGAAATACGTAGAGCAATCTAACCTGATTTATTAATAAGCATGATGTACGTGAGAGAAAAGAACAGACCTGAAAGCAACTGAGACAAGATTCTCTTCCTCTGCTAGTCACACCACATCAATGAAGAATTGATGAACACTTTCTCGGTCTCTTAATGAAATTAGAACCAGCATGGTGAGATTCCTTCTTCCTTCAAGAGATTAGAGAGAAATTTCAAAGAGTAGAGAGGATTTTCTTTTCTTCTTCAACTAGAATCCGAGAAGAACTCCAGAGCTCATAGTAAATCTCAGAGGTTTAGCTTCACCCAAGTAGGAGCTAGAACACACTACTAGAAGATTCAAGAAACCCCCAAGGAGAAGAGAGAATTTCCGAAAATGGTGATCTCGCAGTTTTTTGCCAACCCTTTTCTAAACCTCTAGACTCTTTATTTATATTTCCTTTCCCCTGGGTTCATTTTTGCTTAATAAGTCTTTAACCCTACCTTTACCCAAATTAAACTGCCTCTAACCGAATACTAACCGTTTCTACAACCAACTTTTAATTTATTTATTTATTTTTTTATTTCTATCATACCTTTTTTGTTTGTTTTTATTTATTTTTCATTGCTTTCTTATTCTTTTGTTTAATATTTTTATCTTCTCATTTGATTTGTACTATACTTTATTGTATTTGACCTATTACTTGATTATTTTTGCCATTATTCACTGTTATTAATTAATAAATTTTAAAAAAAGGAGGCCTCTGACTAAATGTAATGTTTACAGTCTCAAAGAAAGGAAGACCTTTGAAATATTATATTGGTACCTCAAAATTTACTATTAGCAGCATGTTAGTACAAGAAGGTGAAGATAAAGTCAAGAAGGTTGTTTATTATCTAAGTAGATTTCTTGTAAATGCAGAAGTTAGATACTTTTCTTTAGAAAAAATCTAGTTATGTTTGTACTTCTCATATATCAAACTTAAGAATTATATAAAGCCTTTTGATGTTCTCGTTTTGGCTCATTCCAATGTTTTAAAGTATATGTTGACTAAACCTATTTTGCATAACTGAATTGGAAAATTGGCTTTAGCCTTAACTGAATTCTCTTTGATTTTTGACTCATTAAGAACAATTAAAGGATAAGATGGGGTTGATTTTTCTAGTCAATCATATGGATGTCTTCCTTGATTAAACATTATTAGAATTGAAACCATGAGAAATTTATTTTGTCGAGTTAAAAGATTGTAATGGAAAAAGAGTTGGAATTTTCTTAGTTTCTCCTCATGGCCACCCAACATATTTGATGTTGAAAGTTGAATCAGTTCTTTCTAATAATAAAGTGGAATGCTTAGCTTTAATCCATGGTTTAGAGATCTTAACTAACTTACAAGTGAAAGATGCATGTATTTATGGTGATTCAAAATTAGTTATTAAACATATGGATGGCTCATATAAATGTATAAGCAATCATTTGATAGAATATTTTGGTAAATCTATAATTTGGCAAATACTTTTGATTTTATAAAATTCCATCACATACCTCGTGAGAAAATTTTGAGGCTAATGTTTTAGCTCAGTTGGCTTCAGGGTATAAATTAACCCCAGAAACATTGTTAAAAATTTCTAATATCGAAGAATATCTTCCTAAAATTTGTAGAAAACCTTGATATTAAAATGCTTATGTCTACTCCTTATTACACTCAAGCTAATGGTCGGGTGGAAACAACCAATAAGATTCTAATTGATTTGATCAAAAAAACATATGGATAAAAAACCAAAAAAATTGGCATGAAACATAAGAACAAATGTTGTGGGCTTATCAAAATTCACCACAGGAGGCAACAAATGCTACATCATTTAAGTTGACTTATGGGCATGATCCAATTTTTCCTTAGATGTTAACTTGTAATCTATTTGAATTCAATGACAAAATGAGTTACCAGTTATGGATTATTGGATCCTCATGTTTGATAAACTAAATGGATCAGATCAAGAAAGGATGGATGCACTAAAAAATATAATAGAACAAAAGGAAACAATAGCAAGATTTTATAATAAAAGAGTTCGAGGAGAGTTGTTTCAAGAAGGAGATCTTGTATGGAAAACCATTTTTCCTATTGATAAAAAACTTAAAAGTTCTGGAAAATGATCTCAGAATTGGGAAGGACCATTTGAAATATTTAAGTGTTTTCAAAAATGTGTATTTAATTTAGGAAATAATAGAATCATCAAATAATTTTCAAATTTTATCTATAAATAGGAGATATTTAAAATAATATCGACCATTTATGAATTTGAATAAACTAAGAATTCATTAATAATTCTTTGATTCATTACCAAAAAATTATGAAATAATTAAAAAGGAAGTTGAGATCGAAGCTACTATATATAGTCCTTATGTTGAACACCACATTGCAACCTTCATATGCTTCCAAGATCTCTTTCTCTTCATAAAGAAGACCTCTTAGAGTCTTGGTCACATATTTTATGGTCTCAATCTCTTTCTTCTTCTTCTCTTTGCATGAACTTATGGCCTTCTCGATCAAAAGTTGATCTTTGCTTAACTTATCCAATTTTCTCTCTAACTCTACAATCTCTAGAGAAATAGTGATTGATCTTTTCTCAGAAGCAAAAGAACATTTTTTTATCTTTAAGAAATGATCTTAAGCTTCTTTTAATTGATCTTTTGATGCTTGCTATTTTTTTCCACCATTTTTCTTTTAACTGTAAGTTTGGTAGTCTAATTAATTATTTTCAAGATCTTGTATAAAGGTGCTTGAGTAAGGAAATGGACTTTTTTTTATTGGGTGTGTTGATCAAATCTATCTTCTACATCCTATAATGTAGCCTCAAAATCCATGAATGAAGCCCAATTCTTGACCAACCTATTCAACAGATTTTGGCCAAAGGCTACCTCAGATAAGTGCTTCAATCACCTTATAAGAGATTCAATTGGTTTTCCAACCTCAGTTGCAACTAAACCTTGTATCCTTGCTTCAAATTCAAAAACACTAGACAAGATTCAATTAATGTCTACGATTGGGTCCTCCTCAACCAAAGTTTCCAAGTCCACATTGTTGAGGGGTGAGTATCTTAGAACTGAGGTCGATTCCACTTTGAATGCACCTATTTGTGGTCTATTAATTAGTGACGAAGCAGAGGTTGAATACTCAGAGGCCTGAGCTTCAGCAAGAGCCATTTGTTGAGCTTGGTCAGTAGTAACGAGATCAACCAGAAAGGTCTGTTCGAATAAATTGATTAAAAGTTGCAGGGTGTTAAATCTAATAAGATACAATAATCATAATGTCTTACTCTAGCTTGTGTAAACAATTTGCTGGAAGGTGAGGATATTTTGACCATAGGAACGGGTTCCTAAGGGGTTGGATCAACATTATCCTCAGAAGGGTTTAAAGGCATAGCTGCTAGTACAATTATAAGTGATTGCTCTACCCGAACTAGATTACTAGGTTGTAAGAAAAAAAAAGAGAAAGAAAAAATAATAATAAAATTCATGATCAAAGATTTATTACCTGCACAGCCAAGGAATCATCTACTTCGATGTTGATCTTCTCAAACTCAGATCGATAATCGAGTTTCTATTCTTTAGGTTAAGACTCAACCTGAATTGTTGTTGGGTCTTGGCCGATTTTTGTTTCAACCATTTTTTCTTTCGACTAAAGAATAAAATAAAAGTTTAGGACTCAATGGTTAGAACTCGATCTAAGAAGTAATAGTATATTGAATATTAAGACTTACTGAAGTTGAAAACTTTTTCTTTTTTGTCTGCTTGTCCAAAGGAGTAGACACCTCCTGGTCCTTTTTTTAGAAAAATTTTTGGTGCTAAGAATGCTTGAAATAAAAAGGGAAAAGGAATTGAAGAATGTATTCAAAATACCTTCGTAGACGAGGGACGAGGGAGCAGGACATTTTCGAATAAGCTTAAGAGGGTCTGGTGGTGTTTCCTCTTTCTCCGATTCTTTCTTAGTGGCAACTAATTTTACACTTATGGATTTTTCTGCATAGAATAAAAATAATGAGTTTTTGATTAAGAAAGAATGAGGGAAAATTTATAGAGAGGTGTAATCATGTACCTTGAGGTTTCTTTGCAAATGCTCCCTTATGCAATATGAAGAAAGCATTAACATTCTTGTATGTTGTTTTTTTTAGGTTAAAGAATACTTGCGACCAATAAACTGCAAAAGACTTGGTGCAGTATCTGGATGGATGGAAGGAAAAGGGAGTGATGTGCATTCGACACCTTTGATATAAGGAGAAGAGGTCGTCAATCTCTTCGCAAGATTTCAAATGTGACATTTCCCTGAAGATCACATCCTTATCCTGATTGAACATGGAGACTAGGATGTATTAACTGAGGCTGAATTGTCTCGTCACTAAGTTCAACTAGTAAGAAACCAATTAAGAATTATTTTTGTTGAAATTGGTGAAGAGAATCTGACAACTAAGAGTTTGCCTCCTTAGGTCTAGGCTTTCGGCTTGTTTCCCTAAAGTTTCGTAGGGAAAAGGTCTGATGAACCAGTCTATGCTATGAGTCCAAGCACTGAAGGCCAAAATTAGACTCATGTTTGGTGGTCTCTAGAAACATATAATAATATTGGAAGAATACATCAAACGCATTCCTTTTTGTCACATTCCATGTGAGATATGACAAGCGGTACCCTTCAACCGTTCGGGAGACGTCAGGTGATGAGAACCAAGATAATGGTAAAGAATAAGACAAATAAGGAGGAAGATCTCCTGTAAGGACTTGGAGATCTTGTGACAAGGTGAAAGGAAAGTAAAGTCAAAGAGATCTTAAATCAGATAGTTATAACTATGTTTAAAGCAACCTAAGATATGGAAGAAAAAAGCATAAAAGTAGTCCATTGTGTTCAAAATAAAGAATTAGAAGAAGAGAATCAAATTTAACTTATTTTAGCTTAATCCTTGTTTTATTTATATTTTGAGTTAAAACTTTATGTTTATTCTAATAATTAATAACATAGGTTTAGTTTATTATGTTAATGGGCTTGACCGTAATGGTTATTAATCCTTTTTAGGATTTGTTACTTTTATTTTGTTATGATAGTGGGTCAAACCCTATTAGTTACTAAACATTTAGGGTTTTAGTTTTATTATAAATACTTATGTAACTCTCCTTAAGGAGACAATTTTGATGATAATAAGATTTGAAGTTTTCCTTCTTGAGAGAGTTTGTATGCCTCTTAGGGTTCTTAGAAAGAACTATTGCTTGGATCTTATCAAGAATTTCTCATGCTCTTGTGGTGATTCTACACCGAGCTTATCACTCTTCTTTCTCTATAAAATTAAGGGTGTGACGTTTTCCCTCATTCCTTCTCTTTTTCATATTTTATTCTTACAATTATTCAAATTCTAATTTTTATTTATTTCTATTATAGTCCTATTTTTTGTTTAAGTGAACCAACTCAAGGAAAGATTTTTTTAATTCACATTATTAGGGCCTGTCCACTAAGATATGACTTAAAAACTGCATTTATCCATAATTGTAAGAGTTAGAAAGGACCCCCTAGGTTGTTGAGAGCCTTGTCGGTCGATCTTGGCACATTGATCACATCTGAGATAATGTCATAGAGGGCTTCTAAGAGTAGCCTGTTTAGGAACACTAGGATGCCTTCATGAAGCAATTGCACTAAAGGGAGCATCGATTTGGGTACTTGTAAAGACTTGGTGCGAAAGACAAAGGTAGAGAGCCAATATTGGAGGAAAGTTATATGTTCAACGTTTGAGGAGAGACCGGTCAAATGTTTATTCTAGTTTATGAATAGTTAATAGGTGATTTGGGTAAGGTTGGACACACCTTTCAGAATTTTTGGGAAAAGGTCAAGCTTAAAGGTCGATCCAGTGGGGAACACACCGATTTTGGAAGCTACCTTGAATAGGGTAGAGGTTATCATCCCATAAGGGGTATGGAAGATGTTAATGGTCTATCCCAGAAAAAGAACAAACTAATTAATAACAAGGCATTATAATGGAGGGGATACCTAGAGAGTTGAATTAAGTTAAAAATGTCGATACGTTTTTAGGCTTCTCTTTTTCAACCTCGACTCGATCAAGCTAGGCATAGTAAGCCTCCCTGATAACTGGGGTGATGTTCATAACACTCTAGGTGTTGTGAAAAAATCTAATATCTATGCTCATTTGAAAAGCATAGATTTATTCATTTGGTATCTTGGGGAGGGATGGTTTGGCAATAGGAGAAAGAAGTCCTAGAAAAGCATGGATTTTTTTTTATGTTAAAAGGAACCTGTATCTAGGATTAATATGTGACTTTTTTTTCATCAGTCATGATAGGATTAAGGATATCTCCTAAATAAGGTTTTCCTGGTACATTGGGAAAAATGTTTTCTTAGTAAAAGAATAGGCCATTTGAAGGTATGATTAAAGCTTTAAAAGAAGAAGTAATGTTTACAGAGGAATGGTTCATAGAAGACTCAGAAGATGAAGGTAACTAGGAGATTGGAAGATATGCAATAGCAAAGGAGAGTAAAATTTCTTAATAAACAAGTATTTATAGGATGATTTCTTGCAACGTTTCCCTACAACGAAGCATAATGATAAGGAAGTATGCAAGTGGCATGTGCAACATGATTGAAGTCATGGAGAGTTCACTGATTGGCATGGTCAGCAATTATCAACCAATAACGTCGTGGGTCTTGATGATGGTGGCAAAGTTGGTGGCTCAAGAAAGATGTAATCATTACAAATATTGAAAAATAGACCTCAATCATCAATCATCAAGAAGGTTTCCTAGCTAAAAGAAAAGCAAGGAGTAATATGATGAATCAAACTAAAAAATACTAAATATAAATATATTGTATTTTTTAGAAGACCTATGTTAGTACAAGAACAATGTAATTTAAGTTCGATATATTCAAATCAAAGATTAAAGAATAATGGAAAGAGAAAATGCATCGATCAATAATGAAGGAGATACAAAGTGATTTGTGATTGGTTTGATACATCTCTATACTGGTATGATGTATTTCTTTTATTGTTAGAACATCTTTTATTGTTAGAACATAAGTGATTGTACTGAGTAGTTTGAGTAGTTTGATATAGGGCTATGGGAGTCAATTGTCAGTTGTACAAGCATGAGACATGTCATTTGTGTGTGCTCTAAAGATCTTTTGTTACACGTGTCTAATATAGAAAAATAACCATTAGGGCAATTATGTTGTAAACAACCTATAAATAAGTTGAATTGTTCATTTCTAGAAACGAATACATGAAAAACAATAATATATTTATGATAATTATTTTATGTTTGTTCAATCGTCGCTAATAACTAACATTGCATTACATAAATCGATTCAAGGATCTATAAAAAAAATCTTTGTAAATATAAATAATTTTATTGATGTAATTTGCATTATTTTATTATTAATTTAAAATTATTGCTTTATTATTAATTTAGAGTCATTGCTTGTTATTTTAAATTTGAAATAAAAATAAAGAATATTAACCCAACTCTTAATAAATTTTGGATAAATATGTAAAGTTTAAAAAGAATCAATAAGTAACAATATATTTATACATTTATAAATAAAATAAAAATTAATTTTACATTAAAAAAATGTAAAAAAATTGATTAAAATCTATTACAAATGAATAATTGATTATATGTCGAAAATAATTAATCGATTAATGAGTAAAATATAATCTCTTGTAATTACTTAACGTATGAAGAATAGTGTAATCTAAACCAATTATACGACTCACAATTTAGCTTCGTTAGCTGATTTATTTGGCTCTAAAATCTAGTGGGATCACTTTCCTAGCCAGATTCTTGCTCTGGATGACTCTTGCCAGTTCCGTTTTGATTATTTCCATATTTTGCTTGAAAAAAGTTATATTCATTGGTTAGTGATGAAGTAATGTATGTAATGTTTAAAACCATTATTCTATTACTAATATCTAATTGGTTGGTTTAATAACAATTACTGCTTTTTTTCCAAAAAACAAATAAAATGAAAAAGAAATTAAATTCAAAAAATAGGGAAATTAAAAGAAAAGGAGATGTACAAGCCCACTATTCTTTGATCCAAGATTCGTTTTATCAATTTGAAGAATTCGGTAACCTGACTCATAAAAACCTGGCTTTTACTTTTTATATCACCCTTTTTTTATTAACTGCATTTTCTTCTTTTTTTATATTTTTTATTTTTAAAGGTACTTTTAATAAATGTATAAAATATTATTTTTTAAATTTATATTTTGAAAATATAAACATATATTTCTAGAATTTAAATTTTAAAAATGTAAAGCATACTTTCCAAGTTTAAATTTTGAAAGTACAAAAATATATTTTTAAAACTTAAACTTCAAAAATTTATTTTATACAATTGTAACATAATATTTTAAAATTTAAATTTTGAAATTATAAAATGCATTTTTAAAATTTAAATTTTAGAATATAAAATTACATTTTTGAAATTGAAATTTTAAAAGCATATTTTATACAAATATAAAATAATATTTTTAAAATTTAAATTCTAAAAATATATCTTTGTACCTCCAAAATTAAAATTCTAAATTTTCTGTCGATCGAATTTGACAACTTTCATTGCCTTGTGTCTGGCATGACACGATTTATTGAGCTGAGTCTAATTTGCTGAAATTTCTACATTGCGTGATTAAGTCCAGGGCGCTAGCTTAAACCAAGTGCTTCACTTGCTTAGCAAATTTTACTAAGTGGTTTCAATGAGTTTGGATTATGGATGCATGGATCAATATTTTTAGATTATTAATTTATTAGTTTATATATTTTATGAATGAGATTAGTTTGGATACCTGTTTAATAGCAGGTTAACTTCAACATTTTCTTTAAATTACAAAATAAGCCTCTGTTGCGTAAATTGTGTCGGTATTGGTGCTAAAATAAATTAAAATATAAATTTATATATATAAATCATTTTGCAATTTAAAGATTAGAAACAAATTTTAACAGTGTTTGGTTTGAACTCAATTACAACACTTTATAATTATAATTATATTACTTAAGAAGAATTAAATAAGTTAATTAATAACACACAAAATAATCTATTTTGTTATAAATATTGCAAATTAAAAGGCAAAATAATTAATAAGAAATTAAGAATTATTGATAAAAATAAATTTAATTTTAATATTTTATTAATATAAATATTTTTTACATTGTTAATGATCTTCAATTATTTTAAAACTCGTTATTAGATAACTGTTACAAAATTTCTAGTTTCTTAATATGTTCTAATTAAATTTAGAAAAGATTTTAAATGTAACCTGAGAAAATAGTATTATAATAGAGCTTAACATTTCCATGGGATAAAATCACCATCATTAAAAATATTTAGTTTATATTATAAAAATTAGTTTAAACTTTAAATATATATTTAAAAATTATGGATAGATAAAAGGAATTTACATTATTTTTTTCATGTTAAATTTTATTGGAGAAAATCCTGTTCTGTGCAATTGATTGCTCCTTTAGAAAATAATAAATAAAATTTAAATTTAAATTCACGTACAAATTATCCGAAATTCCACTATTAAATCGATTTTAATATCTCTGTGCACTTGACCGCTTGTTGCAATCACTAATTAGAAATTCTAATAACTAACTAATTGTCAATCCGAACTTCAATATTAACATAATGCCTGTTTGGAAATCCATCCATGAAGGATGAACGTGTTTTGTCCATATAGAAGTTACTTTTACTATGTTCAAACTAATGTAGATTTGGCTTGAGTTGATGTCAAACCAAACATATTAATAGTGATCTGTTTGATATAAATTTAATAGAATTAATTTTAAATTATTAAATATTTTTAAAATGTGTATAAATTTATTTCAGTCATATATTTTTAATATATATTTTTGTTTTAAAATTATAAAAATTGATTCTTTTAAATAAAAATAAACATATCCATACATGAAAACATTTCTATTAAATTTAATATTGAAAAATTATATTGACTTTAATATTATAGGTTCTTCTAATTTATATATAATCAGCACTGCCTGAACAGTAATCCTCATGTCAATTTAGTTAAAGCTGATTATAAGTTATTAGAATATTGGTTGAACGATTGAAGATTGAAGTAATTTAATATAAATTTCAAAATTTTTATT
This sequence comes from Canavalia gladiata, assembly GCA_037954105.1. Classification (NCBI taxonomy): domain Eukaryota; kingdom Viridiplantae; phylum Streptophyta; class Magnoliopsida; order Fabales; family Fabaceae; genus Canavalia; species Canavalia gladiata. The sequence goes on from CM075658.1 coordinate 32,808,469, forward strand.
ATTTTTTACGTTGTATAAAAAAAGAAAGTTAAAGTTGATTGTGGGGCTTCAATCTCCAGCCCATTTTTGTTTGGATATTTGTGTTCACACCATCTGTATATTTTAAAAGAATTTGATAATAGAATATGTGCATAATTTATTAATTTTTAAGAGAATAATTACTAACTACTATATTTTAACATGATAATATTTTTTATTTTTGCTTAAAATTTTTATAATATTTTTCTATTTCTTTCACTTGCATCACTGACACGCTCGTCGTAAACGCGCAAAAATAATTTCTAGATTTCCCCGAAACTATTGGTATAGTATAAGGTGCAACCTAGGTCATCTCCCAAAGACCATTTCAGATTCTTAAGCAAATAAGGAGAAAATTAGAACAAGGGGGTTTTTGTAAAGATGTGATATCAAATGCTAAATACAAAATATAGAATGAAATTAATTTCACTTAACAATTATCAACTCAAGGAATTCAGAGGCTATTTTCATAACTAATCATTGATCACTAAAATCATGCATTGTGTTTATCAACCTAGGATCATCTGGAACCCCTAAAATGATCCTTGAATTCTCTACTGAGAAACCTCTCAGAATTTAATTGATTATGATCAACAAGATTTAGTAACCACTTAATCTTTTATCTAAACCAATTTTACAATCAGAATTCAGTTGAAGTAAGTAATAAAATGAAAACCTTCAATTCAATTACTTAATTTCTACTCTTCAAACTTTTGGAAAATGATTTACCAATCAAAAACCAATTATAAATCAATTATACATTAACCAAAATACGTCAACCGATCAAACTTTGATTAAAGAATAAAATTGAAGAATATAGTGAAGCAGAGTAGAAACCACTTAATATGCACGTAAATAAAGATCAAGACCTCAAAGTTAAAATGAAAATAGCTTGAATCCTTGAATTGAAACTACAAACCTAGCCTTCCATGAAGGAGGCAAACTAACAACAAAGAAAGAGGCAAACTAACAACAAATAAATCCTAAGCCTTCCATGTAGGAGGCAACTAACAACAAATAAATCTTAAGCCTTCCATGTAGGAGGCAACTAACAATAAAGAAAAGCTAAGCCTTCCATGTAGGAGGCAAACTAACAAGAAAGAAAAACTAAGCCTTCCATGAAGGAGGCAAAACTAATAAGAAAGAAAGAAAGGAAGAAAGAAAGAAAGAAAGAAAGAAAGAAAGAAAGAAAGTGGTATTGGAGTTAATCTCCAAAATGGTGTGTGTCTCCTCTTGCAAACCCTTCTATTTATAGAGGATTTTTGAGGCATCATCTTCAGAAAGTCACCAACTAGGATATTACTTTTCTACCCTTTTCTTGCTTTCACATGGGCTTTGTTGAAATTGCAAAACACTTTTGAATTTTTTCCACCAATGAGCACAACAATTTTGACTTTCTTGCACCGCAATTTCGGATGTTCACATGTCCGAATTAGAGCTTGA